>CM043018.1:152897687-153464186 GCA_023690525.1 Holotrichia oblita
TTATTTCTAACAGTACCTAAGGCAGAAATTGATTGAATAACAATTTATTTAACAGTACCTAAGGCTTTAATATTTTTCTTAAAAATTCTTTTAATTTCAATTGGCAGCGAATTAAATAGTTTCCGCGTCTCCAATATTACATGGAATTACGCAAGGCTCTCTATTGAGTCCCTAATATTTACCATATAAAAATGCATTACTGTTATGTGCAAGGTAATTTTCATTAAAAATCAATTAGCTAAGACTTCATACTATAATCCATAAATTTGATTCTCGGATTATCCCATGTAATCCTCGATCTGAACATAATAATTTTCTTATCAACAACATCATTTATTATCATCGTTAAAATCATTACTCTCTTATGCTCTGGCATCCAGAATTGAGATAATAAGGGGAAAAGATGTTGAGATATTTCTACCTGTATACCAGTGTATACGATTTTATTGCACGACGTGGTGATGTTGGTGGTGCTGGCTGCGAGCAGTTTTCTACTTTGTGGCGATGATCGTTAGTTCATTAGTGGAAATGTATCCAATAATTCATCTGTAGGCGTGCGCTTTTACCCAAGCAGTCACTAATGGCGGTTTGAAATTAAGATATCAAGACATGCAATGATATCGGAGCATACTTTAAAAGCCATAAATTTAACGCGGGAGCCCAAGAGAGGCGAATAAGAAACGGACTCGGCTGCACGACCGAGATGATGGTGCCGTGTTCGGTATTTAATTAGATTTTGCTCGTTTTCGGTACAACAGGACCTATTATATTACCGACGTCTGTTGTCAAAACATTCGTGCAAATAATGCGCTTCTCTCTGCTGATGTAGTATTTTTTTTTTCTGATCTCCTTTCAGCGCGAGCCCCTCGGTGAGTATTTATTTTCTTGAAATTTATTGCAGTGAGAAATGTCAAAACATCAACGGGAGTGAGAACATGCAAGGATTTTGTTGTAAAATATTTATATTAACATATTCGTCGCATTAATTTGATGCCATCTACTAATATTACTAAAAAAATTATTTTTTTTAATATACAGGGTGTCTCAAAAACATACTGAAAACTTTAAAGGGTGATAGAGACATCAAGACAAACATTTTTTGTTCAATAAACATATCTCCGCAAATGTGCCTTTTAGCATAAAAAAGGAAAATTTGTTTTTGAATTATTTTTACAAAAAATGTTTGTCACTATTTATAGATAATAAATCGAGTATTAGAAGTGACCACAATATGGTTTCGACTTCTTAGGTATCGTCAGCGCAACTCCAAATGCAAATTTCTCGATGTTTTTTTTTGTTTTGTTGACAAATAAATGACAGTTTACAAAAACTGTTGAAAATCATTTGTTTCAATACCAAGATGGCACCATCGGTGCTTTATGGGTCATATTTATAGTCCATGCTTGAAGTTGATTGAGCACGCGATTTTTAAATGTCATTACAAATCTGTCAAAAAAATCGACACAACCTCAAGCACGGTTAAAGACCTTTAATTTGAAAAAAATTAAAGAGATCTACCTCATTACGAATCGGTGTAATCGTAAACTAAAGATTTTAGATAACCCCAAAGAAAAAAATATCTAGGGGGTGGTGAGCTCCTCATCCAACTGGACGTAGGTTTAAATCAAAGTGTGGTGGTGTCCCATCATGTTATTTCTAATGTTTAAACGAAGATTTTCCAACAATAGAGACAAAATATTTTGCGGAAATTTGAGATAAATCTCTGCGTTCAAACGAGCAGACACAGTGAGTGAAATATTAGATTATCTCCAATAATAGCTGCCCACATGTTAAATTGCCAAATTATTACTGGTGGCAGAGTGTGAGGATTTCCATCATGGCAAACGCGACTGTTTCTACTATTAAAAAAATTATCGCGGATGAAACATGCCTCACCAGAAAACGAATCCATTGTCAAAAATCTAGATAATTTTCAGGATTTAAAGCTTATAGGCGTAAGGGTGGTAAGGGCGGAAAAGTTGTGTCATGATGTGACATCGACCTCGACGATCCCATCCCACTTGTAGATAGGCTTTCTTCTTCAAATTGAACCGTACGAGGTGTTCTCGGACCACCACCACCACCACGACTTCTTAGGTTCCCATTTTCTCTAAGGCATCGATGGATAGACATAAAGATTTGTATGACGAGGTTGACGACTTTCCGGATATCTCCGTTCGTAGGTCGTTCCGCCACAACAATAGCCTAGAAACGTCATGACGTCATCTTTGAAATGTTGTAGTTGCAATAAAAAATAATTAATTTGGATATGATTTAAGACATTTTATTGCTCTACAGCCCAAACGGTTCGTTTGCGGGCATATGTTTACTGAACAAAAAATGTTTGTTTTGATATCCGCTATCACCCCTTTCAATTTTCCAGTATGGTTTTGAGACACACTGTATATAAATATAACAGGATGTGACATCTTCCTTGGATGGGCTGATTGTGGCTTTTGATATTTATTTTATCGAAAAATGTTCTTAATAAAAGATGTCTAGAATGAAGTTCTTTATAGCAAGAACATATTTTATTATATACAGGTGTTCAGTTTTGTCTGTATGACAGGTTGCGAGATATTCCGTTTCGAAAGGAAAAAAATGCATTTACTCGGAGTACTTAAAAATGAATCTAGCCTTTCCTAATAATTGTTTTGAAATAAATCGTGGGTATTATTATAAGGATACTTCAAGCTAAATATTCATATTATATTATACTGGGTGTTTAATAATTGAACTCGAAATTAACTACCCTTAAACGACTAAAACTCGTTTATTTAAAATAGAACACCCTGTATATTTTCATGTTAACTATTGCAGATTTTTCCTAAAGTTACCCACGATTTGTTTCAAAACAATTATTAGGAAAGGCTGGATTCATTTTTTTAACTACTCTGAGTAAACTAATTTTCTTCCTTTCGAAAAAGAATCACTCGAAAACTGTTGAGTTTTAGGACAGAATATGTCAATTAAAATTACCTTATATTACATCAAGGAATCCAAAAATACAATAATATATAGGGTGTTCCGTTAAAAAAAAAACAAATTAATCTTATTCTACAGACAAAACTGAACACCCTGTATATAAGAAAATATTTTCTAGCTGTAGAGAACTTCATTCTAGTCCCCTTTTTAACTTTAGAACATTTTTCGATAGAATAAATAGCCAAGTTGTAATCAGCCGATCCCAGGAAGATGCCACACCCTGTATATATCACGACTCATCGAAAGCGAAACAGGTGAATTATCATTAAAACTGCGTTTAAAAGAAATGTCGAAGGACATCAAATTTGTTCTGTATGGAGAGATGTGTCCGTTATAAATTTAAACTTGTAAGTGGGGGGAGGGGGCGGGGAGAGTTGCCCCTTTAATTTATCATCATAGGGTGCTGGGGTCGAGTGATACCTCATTTTAAAGGTAATTAAATTCTCTTCAAACCGTGGACGTGATGAAAAACGTTTATTTCATCTTTATTTAAAACGAATTACGTCTTTTACGAATTCAAACAATCATACCTATACGATTTATGA
The DNA here is from genome assembly GCA_023690525.1 of Holotrichia oblita. Lineage (NCBI taxonomy): Eukaryota > Metazoa > Arthropoda > Insecta > Coleoptera > Scarabaeidae > Holotrichia > Holotrichia oblita. Next base: position 152,901,218 of record CM043018.1, read on the forward strand.
CATTAATCGCATAAAAAGTAGATATAAATGTATATAAATATGAAATAGGACAGGTGGATATATTCGCACGCCTAAAACAAAATAGATTGATACGATATCAGTCCCAACTAAATAATAAACGTATTTACAACCTCGATATGCCCACCCCCCCCTCCTCCATTTATTAATAATTTTTCTAATTAAATGGGAGAAACATTATTCTGTATTGTTCAGGTGCTGACACGAATTGATAATACTGGGCGATTTGCAATATAATTTCTATCGATCCAATCTATCTCCATGATTAAAAAAATATATTACTGGAATTGACTAATCGTTTTGTAAATTGCGTATCGTGTATTATTTGATATTTCAGGATCGATAAGCGATAACAGGATAATTATTTCCGATTTAACTCCAAAAAAAAAAAAAGTAAAATTATATTTCGGCATTAAGCAAACACGTAATCACAATAAAACTGGCTGTATATTGTACGCCTCTGGTGTATTCGATAACACAAATTGTCCAGTGGCCTGTTTGATCATAATGCGGTGGCAAAGTGATTGTTATCTACGTTGGAAGCATCTGTCCCATGTCTTATAATCGCGTTATACGCGTTCTCGACTTCGAAGTGACGGATAAAAATGTTTCCACCATCTACGGATGGATATGGATGGTCGGGGCCTAATACTGTACACGTAACGAAACCGCCCCCACCCCGTTTTTGTACGTGTTCGTCGTGTATTACATCCTACATATATGTGTAACTAAATACGTGTATTCACGATTCACCAGGCATTTTCGAATTGAACGAATCACACGCCATTAGAACAAAAGCATTTCCGCCAATGTTCAAATATAAACTCACTACACTGACTCAATGGGCGACACGGCAGAGGTCCATCAATGAAAAACGAAATCGCTCACGTGAGTGTATCGGTTCGGCTGAACTCACTCGATCATATCGTAATAAAAAAAAAAACAAACGCTGCCCCCCTTCCCACCCTCCCCCAGCGTTTGTTTCCACGTAAAATGTGTGTAAATAAATGCATTTACACCAGTTGTCCCTTTAATATAGGGTGATGTGAAATGAACGGCGATTTAATTGAATTAAGTACAGTCGGCGACAATAAAAACAGGACGATTCTTACTGCAGTTTTTTTCAACATCACACTGTATAATTTAAATTAGTTCTTATTCGCTAGTGTAGGAAAAAATAAATCGAACATGTAAACGAACATAACAATAATCCCACAAGAGAAACAAGTATTAAGGATTTATACTTTGTTTTAATTGTACTCCTAGTAAACCCCGGTTCGGAGGGATTATTAATGAGAGGTCTGTATCACATTATAATCACCGCTTACGGTCGACCACTTCGTTCCTTCTCCCGATACGTCTAACCGGAATCTTCTCGCTTCGCAACGGACCACCGTACACCCAGCACACAAAAAGGATCCTGTATTAAAAATGCTAGATGGAAAGGGTGGGTGGGTTGGTTGGTGTGTGTACCGTTCAACCCTTCTACTATAGGGTGAAAATATTATTAATTATGAATAAAGAGAGCGGACGCACTCGCTGCGAAAGATGAAGTCGGAGGAGGAGGAATTCTCATCTAGATTCGTTTGTTTTTAAACCTGTTTAATTAATTAATAAAAAAAAAGATTTTAAACGAGAATCCCCCATACTTTTACTTAAAGTAACCCGTGTCATTTTAAAATTATTAATCTATACAGGGTGTGTCACGATTGATTCATGTTGATCAGACAAATTTAAAACTTTTCGATTTTTGTCATAAAAATTGACAGCTACCGAGATCTCTCTTTTCACTATATTACTTGGTCTTGGAACCACAGGATACTTGACAGGAACTTGAACATTTTTGACTTTTGAAATCCTCTCACCTTTTAGTCAAAGAGTTTCGCGATTTCGGCTCTAAATTGTTTTAGAGGCATTGATTTTTGCTTGGGGTTTTTGACAATCATGTCTGCAAAATACCCAACAAGCGCATTTGCTTTGTCGACACCACCCATGTGCTTGTTGTATTGTTTTAGGTATAATATTTGGGCATTGTCTTCCAACCCTCTTCTTTTCTGTTTTAGAATATCTTTGAATAACAGTAAGATTTATCGATCATGAAAGAACAACCTCCAATTCTGTTGCTGCACAGGGTTCCAAGACTTACAATATTCAAGTCATCGCAAAGAAGAAGAATACTGCTTCCTCGTTCGTTAGCTGGATATTTCTATTGTTTAGTAGTTCGAAAGTTTCTGATCCTTGATAAGGCAGAAAATCGTATACTATGCCTGATACTCCTGCACGAACAAAAAATTTCTAGGCTTACTTTGGTCTAAGATTCTCTACTTTCGTTTCCTTGTACAAAATCATCGTTTCATCTAGTTCGATTTTTAAACAATTTCTCGAACCATAACCATGAAATGGACAAATCGCCTCAATTTGCTCAATTCTTGTTCTGGCTGTCCAGTAATCCTGATAATTGGGCAAAGTAATAATGCCTTACAGGGTGATTGCCTGAAACTTTAATTCATTGAATAAAATAAAAGTTTAATGTAGTCTTCAGGCTCTTACGGCCGCTGTTGATGGCTGCTCTTCGGTTCTCGGGTTCTCTGCCGTGTAGAAAAGTTGTGGTACTTGACGTTTCGATCATCTTGTCGTGATCTTCTTCAGAAGTGAAGAAGAGAACCCGAGAACCGAAGAGCAGCCAAAATAAAGTTTAATATCTTAAGTAAAAGAATTATAAACGTAAAAAAGATCATCTTCAAGCTGAGCACACTCTTCATGAGCCCACCCTCACAAGAATTACACTGGATCCAATCTTCATCAAATGATTCTGCGTATATGATGCAAGTTTAAATTTTAATTTTTTCCTTACAGGTGCTTTTGTCTCCACTACACCATTATTTTTTCTCTGTGTGTTGGTGAACTAGGGCTTTTTTGGATTCTTTTTATCGCTTTCTTCTCTTCTGATTTAGCTTTCTTTTTAATATCTAGAAGTTTTTTCCTTACAAGCTGGTTTTTGTAGGAGGATTTCTAAGATCCTCCCTTGTCTTATACTTAACACTTGAAGTGCTTGGAAAATGTGAAATTTGATCAAGAACCATTTGAATATTAGGGTTACTATTTTGAAGACCAGAAGTCGAAGGTTGATAGAGTAGGTCAATTCCATTGGTCTCCGAATGATACTCTGGATCAGCTTAGACTGAAGTCTGTGGAGTTGGAAGGACAATTTCTTCGTTGCGATCTGTTGAGTTTCGACTGCTTATTGGACGAATATCAACTTGCCTCTATGTTTCATTACTCTGAGAAGCAGCCAGATCCAACTCATTAAAAATATTTGGATCCAATGGTGGTATGCCAGTGCATTTGAACTCTGATTGCGCTAGCTCCATCCTATATATTTTAGAAAATGCAACATTTCCAATACCAGCAATATCCTTCAGTGCATTGTATGCGTTCTTGAAAGGCTTCATAATGGACCGATCAAGAGGTTACATTTTATGCGACGTATGTGGAGGTAGACTCAGCATGTGCAAATAATTGTTGATTTGGCGAAGGAAATTACATCTAATTCCTTGTGTTCTTGTCCATCACCTGTTTCTGGAAATAGTCCTGGCCTGGTTTTGAATAGTGTCCAACTGTGTGCAGCTCCAAAATAGATCAAAATCAGGTGCGTGTCCGCTGGCGAGTGATGACTCATCGCATGGCCGTATATTGTGTCCGGCTTATACAGCGTGTCCACATCGAGTGGGTGATTGCAAATTAGAGGTAGTTTATACAGCGATGGGCAAATGCTCCTGGGAGCGGATCCTGGTTTCTGTGAGTGACGTCATTAGCTGTCAAAATATCGAAACATTTTGTTAACATGTTAAACACTTTAGTACTTTGAACGCAGGTTATTGCTGCATCAATGAAATCAATTTTAGTTGTCATGATATTGATGGATTTTCAAAATCAATAAACGTTAATTTTCATTAGTCTTCATACGTTTTCAATTGAACTAAGATGGCGCGAAGCTAGGAATTACTTCTATTTGTTGTTTTTGCATACCGTGAAGTACGACATCTTGCGTTGTCTTGCCGAAATTGCTATTCATCCGGATATAAAAAGTTAGATGTTTCGAGAAGATAGATTGCCTTGCTTAGTTTGTTGGGAAATTAAAAAATTTGAATATTGGAGCATTTTCTCGACAAAATTTTAAAACAATTTTAATTAGAAATAAAATTTTTTTAGAAACCGCCCTCTCGAAACTGCTGAGAAAAGTTAATTCTCTGTTAAATATGTGTCAATGTCATTGGAGGAATTTTTTTGTTTTCTGGATACATAACCTTGTTTCTTCATTGATAACAATTAACTTTAACTTTATTCATCTAGACTTTATTCATAGACTTTCTATTTAACGGTAACCTAAAGTTATTTACATTTCCAATTTTATATACAGGGTGTGACATCTTCCTGGGACCGGCTGATTGTGGCTTTGCTACTTATTTTATCGAAAAATGTTCTTAGTAAAAGATGTCTAGAATGAAGTTCTCTAGCGAAAGAAAATATTTTAATATATACAGGGTGTTCAGTTTTGTCTGTACGACAGGTTACTTTGTTTATTTAAATCGAACACCCTATATATTATTGCATTTTTGAATTCCTTGATTAATATAAGGTAATTTTAATTAACATACTCTGCCCTAAAACCCAACTGTTTTTGAGATATTCCGTTTCGAAAGCAAAAAAATGCATTTTATACAGAGTACTTAAAAAATGAATCTAGCCTTTCCTAATAATCATTTTGAAACAAATCGTGGGTATTATTATAATGATACTTCGAGCTTTATTTTCCATACTAAACATTCATATTATATTATACTGGGTGTTTAATAATCGATCTCGAAATTAAATACCTTCAAACGATTAAAACTCGTTTATTTCAAGTGGAACATCCTGTATAGTTTTATGCTAAATATTGCAGATTTTTCCTCTCTTTCGATTCCGTACAACATTCCCTATACCTAAAGTTTATACATTTGAAGTTCTAAGTAATTTTGTACAGAAATCTAAAATTCGATATAAAAATTAGGTATCACTAACTCTAGTCCCAATTACCATAGCCTTTAGTCTTTTTAGGTCGTTAATATACGAAATCAACAATAGTGGACCCAAAATCGTACCCTGCGGGTGGACCCCAAATGATTTCTGTGTTGTTCCGTATTATTTCTGGACAGATATGGATTCCTTGTTGATTTCTAAATCTATTGGTTTATCTCCGAAAGCCTGAACGAGGAAAATCTACTGGCAGGCCTACTAATATTGATCCAGGCAATTCATACAACAATTAGGATTAAGCAACAACGTTCGGTTTCAGCAAGATGGTGCACCACCGCATTTTAGTGTTCGTATTAGAAACTACTTCGATAAAATGCATCGAAATCGTTTGAAATCATTTACATATTCTACTAAACCGGAGACTTTCTCCTTCACTGTGTGCGGTCTATCATCTATTCTTAAATTCATCCGTCCTTCTATACTATATATATTGCGGAATTAGAAGGTGTTCGTTACGTTTCCATGCACGGAAGCGCCGAAAAAAAAAGAGGCATCAAAAAAAAAAGTAAAAGAAAACGAAGGAAAAACATCAAAAGCTGGCGCAAAGTGGACGTAACGAATTCTGTTGGTAATCAAGTCTTCGCTTCAATTACTTTGTGTACACCCTGTGTGTAATCATTGGAGCGTGGATGTGGACCGAAACTCCGTCGTCCTAATATTCGAGCGGATTTTCATTTGAAAGGATACCAAACAGTTTTTGCAAGGCAGCGGACAATCTAATGTTATAATAAATAAAAGAATATAATACGAAATTAGTGGCTGAATTTAAAATTTAAAATCGGTATCGATCGGTTTCATTCTCGATAATTTAACCGGTAACTCCCAAAATAAACGTAAACGAAGAACTCTCAACGGGGCGATTACACGCAAATTATTCATGTTTCGCCTAAACATCGGGAGACGTTAAAAAGGCAGAAATAAGAAAGAATACGAGAATAAAAAAAAAAGACGTACCTATATACAACATTCTTCGCTGGTTCACTCTTCACGAACAAATGCCCTTAAGGTAAAAGAAATGAGAGACGACGGGGCAAATTATACAAATTACAAAAATTACACAGGACCTGAATCGAACCAATCCAGGGGCCTCTTATTTGTTCCATTTGTGCGCCGCGTTCGCGTATATGCAAAATGGCGAGTCGAATTCGAAATTTTTTAATAGCAGGGAGTTCACGTTGCAGTGATACCAACGCGAAGTATAAGCCGCAGTTGTGGACGTCGTACTTCTTACTTACACCGATTTCGTTCCCCGTTTGATTGCAATTTAATTAAAGTTAAAACCGGTGAATTATGTTGTTTGGATAAATTATTATTTATGATTAATGGCTATACATATACGTGAGTCAAATTGATTTGATTGATATACAAAATCGTATCTTTGAAATAATAATACCTGACAATTCCGAATGGCAGGCTAACTGATAACCTAAGATATAGCCTAACTTGATAATTGTTTGGGAGTAGAACAATTATTACATTGGACTTGTCCTGGGAAGAGCTCAAAGTCTCAAAAATTCTACCAATACATAAAAAAGGTAAATTGACCGATCCAAACAACTATAGACCCATTGCAATAATGCCAACATTGTCTCAAAGATCTTTGAGGTTGCGTTGAAAGAAAGGCTCATGAAGTTCCTGGAGAAGAATAATGACAAACCAGCATAGGTACAGGAAAGTAAGTCAACCATTTCAGCAGCATTGGGTTTATTAGAAGAAGCGACAACAGCCTTCAATGCAAGTGAAGACAGTAATATGTCAAAGTTTTTAGCTAATATACTTTCACTCTCTTATAACAAAGAAAATCAATATTATGTCAAAGATAGTTTTGAGTTTGCTCAATTTATGAATAATAACACTTTGCCAGCCGATTATACATTGATAAGTCTAGATGTTGTTTCACTTTCTACTAACATTCTTTTAGAACTTGCAAAACAATCTGTTTTTCTTTTTTTTTGGACTGCACGGGCGAACGAGCCGTAAAGGCAAGCTCGGCCAAAAGGAAGACCTTTTGTGCCTTAGTCCAGGATCGTCCAGACGTCCGACTCGGAAGTAACTCCGCCTCTCCATGTCCACTGTCGAGCAGTCGGCAAGAAGATGGATTGGAGTTTCCTCCGCATTCCCACACTTTCTGCATAGGGGAAAGTTTACTATACCCATGCGATGCAAGTGCTTGTTCAGTGCGCAGTGACCGGTTAAGATTCCTGTGAGTAACCTCAGCCTGACCCTGCTCATAGAAACTGCCTTGCCCTCGTACGGGTGAATCCCAAGAGTTTTGCAGTATCTCATGCCGGCAAGTGCATTCCAGTGGGAGCAATGCCTAACAGCGAGTTCAGATCTGACAAACGCTTTGATACTGCCATAGGAGTTCCCACATGTAGGTTCTCGATCCACGAGTGGTGTCTCACTGGCGGCTCTAGCTAATTTGTCAGCCATTTCGTTACCTCTGATTCCAGAGTGACCTGGCACCCATCTCAGTGTTGTGTTGAGAAGATCCACCAGTTTTACGAGAGTTTTATGGCAGTGTAGCACTACCTCGGAATCGAACCTGCCAGCCTGATTGTCAGAGAGAATTCCCACTGCTCCATTAACCTGCGGGCAATTTAAAATGCCTTCCGCGCAGGTCTGGATTGCGATTACTTCGGCTGGGAAGATGGGCGCGGAGTTGCCTAGGCTGAAAGCTTCACCATCTCTCCTCTGGACCCCAAAGGAGCACCAGCTGCCGACCGACCGTTAGGTATGCGGCAAAACGGAAGTGCACACACTCCTCAGGACAAAGAGGCACGAAACCAGTTGCCCGCACGAGACCGACACCTCTCGGAGAGGCCCGGCGAACCGGTGGGCTCCTCTCCCCCGTGCTACCCATGTTAGACAAGTTTTCTTGTCAACGTTGGACGGGTCACCGTTGGAGACGCTTTAGCGAACTCCTACCTCACATCAAGCGTGGGAAACGGAATCTGGCCGTGAGGTACAACCAGCCCGCCCGTAAATTAAGCCTGAACTACGGGGACGGCCGGGCAAAAGCCCTACCCCAAAATGCCAACCGCGCCAACCCTTTCGCCTCTCCGGCGATCAAGTATCCGTGGCAGCTACAGTGAAACCGTAGGGTCCCAGAGTCACCGAGTTGTTTTAGGATGAAACCGAAGGTTTCCAACCAGACAACCAGCGGCCGGACTACTCCTCGGCGAACCGACTTTTATCCTCCCCTACTATCTTCGCCAAATTCTCTCGCCACGCCCGTTTCCCTGAGTGTGGCCCTCATGGACAGTGGTAATGTCTGTTCTATGTAGATGAAGATGCTGCTATGATCTCTCGTTCTACCGGAGAAACCATTGCATCCACTACATTTTGCTCTGCAGGTCCCTAAGACTTATAGACTATAGACACCTCCATCGCCGCAATCGGCGTCGAAGACATGGCTTCACTGATGCCTAAACAGGCAATCCTCTGGACTTTACTGAGTGCGTTGGCCATAGGTTTCAGCCTCCACGTTTTGCCAAACACTCCTCTGCAGCCCCAAAAGGCCCTCGTGCCTTTGTTTGTTACCTATTCCAGGTGTGGTTTTTACGTCAATTTGGCGTCCAAAGTCACCCCTAGGTATTTGACGTCAGAAGATACGAGTATCTTTGAGCCGAAAAAAAAAACAATCTGTTACCAATCATTAATACAATTCCTTTATCTATATTTTTAGAACTTCTTTCGTTCGTTTTTGAATCAACAGTATTTGTATTTAAAGGTAAATATTATTAACAAATTCTTGGGGCACTTTTGGGTGGTGTGATCTCCACCATTATTTCCCAATATATCTTAGATGATGTACTACACACTTGTATTCCTTTACTTTCGTTTGATCTTCCTTTTATTAAGAAATATGTAGATGACTAATGTGCCTAATCTTATGACTTATGGTTCCCTTCCTTATATACACAATTTAACTCGTAAACTTAGGAAATTATTTTTTAGTTCTATCAAAATTGCAGCTAGGAATGTTTTACAGTAAATTAAAGTTTCCTATTGAAAACAAATTTAAATCGAACGAAGGACAAGGATGAAAAATAGAGCAGGAATGTAAAACTACAGGCAAAGCAACAATAAAAGAAGTAAAATAAAAAAAACAGAACAGCAACATCCTTAAAAAAGAATCCAAAGAAATGGAAACACAATAATGAAGATAATGAGAGAAGAAGGTGATGAAAAACAACTGTTAAGAAGAAAATAACGTAGATAAAGGAGGCAAAATAATTAAGGAGTAGAAAAAAATGAGAAAGGGCGAAAAAGGCAAACAAAAACAAAAATAAGAAGCGAAAGAAGAAACAGGATACATCTCCCCAACAACAGTAATTTTATTTGTATCCATTATTCTAAATTGAGTAAATTGCTGTAAAAACTAGCACAAACGTAGACAAACTTGTTGCTATTGCTCCTTTGTCGTCATAGGATAACGTCAAAAAATAATATTTCGGCTTCAAATTCGTACTTCCCCGTAAAAGTTACTTCACCCCTTGATCCCTGTCTCGTTATCCAAAGATTTTGGACCACCTAATCTAAATAAATGCAGACAGGAGCTATATAATGAGAGGGTGCACCATCTTGCTTGAAGAGAAATCGTTTCAAAGGATTCAATTTCTATAGATCTAGGTATGAAGTTATCAGTACAGGAATGAGGTTGTGTTGAAAAAATAAAAATAAAGGAGGAGGAGAAAAAACAGCTTTGTTGTTCCTCTGAGATGCTGAGATGCCTCTGCTATCTCTTTCAGCTTCAATCGGCGATCGGTTAACACGACGATCATGACTCTTAAACGGCAACTATTGACAGTGGACGTCTGAAATTTTGACAGTGCATACGAAACAGCTTTCGGCACGTTTGCTCATACCGGAGCAAAAACGAAATCAGGTGATTGTTTCTGGTGAGGATTTAACGCAATCCAATGGATTTTTTCATGCTTTTCAAATTAATAAATAACAGTCGAAACAGCTCCGAAGAAAGCAAAGACTGTTCTATCATCGGAAAGCTCATGGTGATTGTTTTTTGGGATTCCCAAACCTCATGGAGTATCTGCAGAAAGGAAGGATGATCAAAGGGCAATACCGATTTTATGCAGTATTGAAGGAGAAACGGCCTCGTTTGTATCCTCGTTGAAAAGTCCTTTCGACCACGACAAAAAATTTAAAGAGCAAAGTCGAAACAGCTCCGAAAAAAGCAAAGACTGTTCTATCGGCCGGAAAGCTCATGGCGATTATTTTTTGGGATTCCCAAGGTGTGCTCCTCATGGAGTATCTGCAGAAAGGAAGGATGATCAAGGGGCAATACCGATTTTATGCAGTATTGAAGGAGAAACGGCCTCGTTTGTATCCTCGTTGAAAAGTCCTTTCGACCACGACAAAAAATTTAAAGAGCAAAGTCGAAACAGCTCCGAAAAAAGCAAAGACTGTTCTATCGGCCGGAAAGCTCATGGCGATTATTTTTTGGGATTCCCAAGGTGTGCTCCTCATGGAGTATCTGCAGAAAGGAAGGATGATCAAAGGGCAATACCGATTTTATGCAGTATTGAAGGAGAAACGGCCTCGTTTGTATCCTCGTTGAAAAGTCCTTTCGACCACGACAAAAAATTTAAAGAGCAAAGTTAGCATGGTGATAAATTAAAATTTGTGTTCGTTTAGAAGAAAATTTTCTACGAAAATATAGAAGCACGTTGTTTGTGTAACAATGGCGGTTTACTGTCTCCATTACCTTATGACATTACACAACGTCGGTCGGTCGATGCGATAGTTCCTTTCGCGATCCCTTTGATCCACGTCGGAGTCGGTCATTTTCCTCACTTTGATCGAGAGAATGTAGGAATTTCCTTATTTTTCCCTCCCTTCGCCCATCGCCCCCGTACACTATATAGTTTCGTAGGTGGACTCTCGAACTTGGGTGCGTGTTTGTAAAGTTAAATCAATAAACATGCTCGCGTCTAATGTTTGCATGATGCCCGTGTGTACCTACCTAGTTTATAAGTCGTCGTGTATTATTTAAGCAACGTTGTAAAAATTAATATAAATAATAAACAAATTTCGGTATCTAAGACATAGAGAGGTATACCTACCTCCACCATGTTGGATTTCGTAATCGAGAATTAAATTTTTGTTTAGATTAGATGAAACATTTTCCGAAGGCGAGAGTTAGCAACGTTAATTTTATAATTACACCGTTTTATTTATATGTAATGTAAACAAAATAAAACCTATTAATATTACGTATATTTTTAATATTTCTAGGGTGTTTTAAGACGATGTGTATCAGCCTAATTCAGCATACAATGCGAAACCATTAAAATACCGCTTAAACTGTCCGTATCTCATTTCACCTACCTGTGAAACACCAAAAATACATACGAACCCAGTCTGAAAACAAAAGGGAAACAATTAAAAAGTGTAAATTATAAAATACGGATGGTCCCGACTGACTAGGCATATACATATACATACACATACACACAAAACGGATCTTCTTCTTCATCAACCACACCGATGAAGGAGTGCAAAGGAGATGGACGAGGAGAAAGACATCTCGTTCTAGATGAAAAATTATACCAAATGAAAAATAACTTTGTGAAATATCGTTTGTGCTCGTCGTCGTAGGTTCCTTCGCCGTCGTCTCCTCCCCCTCCACCCCTCCAAAAACTCGATCCGGAGTCATCGTCATCTTTTTGAATTATTTCTTTTTTGGCAATTATACCTCTCCGAGTTAATAACTTCGCAGTCCGTTATTCATTTGTTACTACTGACCTCGGTCCGCCCCAATCCCACAAAGTCGTATTAATAACAAAAGCGTACGCTCCCCGGCTCTCTCTCTCTCTCTCTCTCCCTATCCGTAGGTACGCACACAAAGCGCCATAGCCCGCGGAAATGTACATTTTTATCATTCCTTCTACGGTTTATTTCTTATTTTCGTTTCGATTATGTTGTGTGTGTGTATGATGATGACGTATAAATATATAAATATTGAAACGTTCGAAACCTGCACGCTGCCAAATTTATATAGTATGAGCGAAAAATAGCGATACAACTAATCTTAAATAACAGAATAAACTATATCTACTGAAATAGTTGTAAATCAGCGGAATTTGCATCAGTATCCGGCGTGCTGCAAGGCTCTATTCTGAGGCCACTACTATTCCTGATTTTTATACTAAACATTTCTCAACTTTTGTATAGATTCAATTTACTAATGACGTTTCGTCACAAATAGTAAGCAACAAGCAAGTAACATCTTGAATACGGACCGTGTTGTTAATAGTTTAACTTGATGTTAAGTTTGTTGGAGGTTCTACCAATTTCTGAGGAATAGAGGCCGTTTACAACATTTAATTCATTATTTCAATTCAAGAGCAATAAATTGTAAGAATCTCCTTTTTAAAATTAGAACAATGAGAAGGAAACGAGGATTGATAAGTGTGATCGAAAAAGAAGGATAAGATTATGATACTCGCTATTAGCATGTGATGCCAAGATCAATATTCAACCACTCTATATGCTATGAAGATTTAAGATCGAATTAATCGATCACGTGACAGGAAATTAGAATAAAGTCCAGAGAGGCGCTCAAAAATGGGAATTACTTCGAAGAAAGTTATTTGCGACATTTGTAACAGTAATAGAATGGAGGAAATGAAAATAAAGGTTGGCAACGCAAGTTGCAAAAATGGGAATTACTTCGAAGAAAGTCATTTGCGACATTTGAGAAAACGAAGCATTACATCGGACACGCTAGATAAGCTCATGATGCAAACGAATAATATCCGAAGAGAAATAGTGTTAAATCGGCATATGAAGGATATGATGAAATCTCGACATCTGCGATCATTTTGCAGTGTCCTGAGTTGGCAACAAAAACGTCCCTGGATGCATAAAAATTGGGAAATATTTACTTTTGTAAATTGTCCATAGGTCAATACTTATCTATTAGCTGTCATTTGTGTGTATTGTCTTATTGTAGTGTTTTTATTTTCGTGTTTTATTACCGTTTTTCTGTCTTTTTCAAGACAATATACCCCAATGCCTTTTACGACAGAGTAGGATAAAAAATAAGGTACAATTCTTTCGAAAATTTGCCAATTACACAGTGTTAACCATATTAAAATCAGTATGACCAACTCAGGACAGTTCAAAATGATCGAAGTTCGTCACTGGATCTCTTGGTGCAGAAGTAGAACACTAAACACTTTAAACAAGTTTTAACTAAAACATCGACGCGTTTCAACAGCAATGCTGTCATTATCAAGGCGATAATAAAATTAAATTAAAATAAAATCTACAAAAACAGGTAACCTAAATGTTATGCACGCTCAATCCGATACGCATCATTAATTTCCGATTAACGAAAACAATGACGAATGCGGGATAGGTCCGTTGTCACAGTTCATTACACATGACTTATTTTTATATATTTCTAAACTTTCGAAAACATTTAGAAACTTACAATTTATTGTTTATTTGTCTAATTAATTTAACATTCGTATGATCGATGTTGTGATCTATTTCAAAAATGTGTTGGGCAACGCTCGATTTCTCAATTCTATTCTAAATCTAAGATTAGCCATATGCTCTTTGAATGTAGTTGAGATTGCTCTCCTAGTTTGCCCAATATATTTTTCATTACAATCTTTACAATTGATTTCGTAAATACCTGACTTTTCTAGAGGTTGTATTTTATCTTTAGGGTTACCGATGAGACTTCGCGAACTAGTCCCAGAACTGTAAACAATTCTGAGATCTAGCTCTTTGAAACCTTTAGTGATAAAGGGAGCGTAAGGGAGGGTCACAACGGGTGAAGCTTTACCATCCTGTCGAAAAGTCGTAGATTCTTTCACAGTTTTCTTATAATTAAACTTTCTAAATAACTTATAGATATGCTGAAGCTGGAAACCATTACACTTGGCCGTATCTTTTATAATTTTAAGCTCTTTCTCATACCTCGCCTCGTTCAAGGAAAAAGTGAGAAGTCTCTGGATCAAAAAATTCAGGCTTGCCATTTTGTGTTGAACACAATGATGGGAATCTGAAGGAATGTAGCGAAGTGTACTGGTTTTCTTTCTATAGGCGTCAATCTCTAATCTATTGTTAGTTCTAATTACTAAAGGGGTGATAGGGTGTTGTGTTGTGGCGATTTTAATATTAATCTATTGAATTTGAATGATGCCTCGGTGTTGAGTTTCACAGAAATTATTGAACCCTATAGTTTAGAACAAATTATTGATCAGCCAACTCGATTGACTAATACTTCAGCATCTCTTCTTGATATTATTCTCCGATCTGATGCGGTTGACATCGAGAACAGTGGCATTGTCTGTTGTGACTTTTCCGACCACGATATGGTGTATTGTGATATTCATACGGGTTCTCCTAAGATTGATTCGCGTATACGTACCTACAGAGAGTTTAAAAAGATTGATATTAATAGATTTAATACTGACTTATCTTCTCTTCCGCTGCATTTCATATTTCGCATTGATAACGTTAATGACAAGGTTCAGTTTTTGAATGATTGTTTGCTGGATCTGTTTGATGTGCATGCTCCCTAATAACTAAACGTTTCACAAAAAAAGTACATTCCATGGCTTACAAATAATTTAAAACTTTTGATTAGGTTGAGGGATGATGCTAAAGCCAAGTATCGTAAGTCGAGATGTCCTGCTCATTGGAATTATTATAAAACTCTTCGCAATTTGACTACGTCTTCATTCAAACGTGAAAAGAGGGCCTACTTTGAGTTTATTGCTAATACTAGATCTCCTAAAGCGTTGTGGAGGCAAATATTGTATTTGGATGTTACTAGGCGTCTGCCTGCTGAGGATTTTCCTGGTAATCTTGCAGATGTTGACATGATGAATGATTACTTTGTTAATAGTGTCCCCAAGCATATGAATTCCAATTTGTTATTTCATTGGGATGAGGCAAATACAGCTAAGTTCTCATTTTCTACTGTGGATCCTGGTTTTATCTCTGATATTATTTATAATATTCGTTCAACATCAACTGGGTCAGATGGAATTAACATAACAATGATTAAACTATGTTGCCCGTTTTTGGTACCCTTTGTAACACATATCATTAACTGTTGCATTGAGCAGGCCGTTGTTCCGGATGTTTGGAAATATGCCTTGGTCAAACCCTTACCCAAAGTTAAAATCCCTTCCGCCTTTTCTGACTTTCGTCCCATAAGTATTTTACCTACTTTTTCGAAAATTCTTGAAAGGATTATTTACACACAATTAAATGATTTCGTGAACGTTAATAATGTGCTTCCTTGTACACAGTCCGGCTTCAGGAAAGGTTACAATTGTGAGACGGCATTGCTCGCGGTTACTGATGATATTATTGTTGCCACTGATAGTGGTTTAATTACTGCCTTAGTACTTTTAGATTTTTCTAAAGCTTTTGATACGGTTTGCTATACTACTCTTTGTTCGTTGTTATATTCTTTGGGTCTTAATGTTGGGTCGGTTCAACTATTAAGTAGTTATCTATGTAATCGTCATCAGAGTGTGGTTATGAACTCTAATATCTCAGTCTCGCGACAGATATCTACAGGCGTTCCTCAGGGATCAGTTGTAGGACCCCTGCTATTCTCCATCTATACGTCGCAGTTTATTAATTGTATACATTTTTGCCAAAAGCATCTATATGCTGACGATATGCAGATGTATTTATCTTTTGAACCTGAAAATTGGCAACGGGCCCTTGATTGCATTAATTCAGATTTGCGGTCTCTGTACAAGGTATCGTCTCGGTATGACTTGATCTTGAATCCACTCAAAACACAAGTGATATTATTTGGTAACTCTAGAATTTGTGAGGATTTGAGTGGGATTTTTCAGGTCAGTATTGGTGACGTTGTTGTCCCGATTGTAAAATCGGTGAAGAACTTGGGGTTACAGATGGATAATACTTTCCGATATCGTGATCAAATAAATAAATATATTAAAAACTCGTACATAAATTATCCTCATAGATCTTCTTTACCATGCACTGTTAAGACAAAGTTGTGTGAATCTTTGGTGCTGTCGCAGTTTACTTATTGTTCTAATATTTATCACCCTGCTATTGATTCCATTACGAGTTCTCGTATTCAAAAAATTCAAAATTCATGCCTAAGATTTATTTCTGGAATTAGAAAATTTGATAGAGTATCTCATAAGTTGGGAACTGCTGGGTGGTTGAATATGAGAAACAGGCGCGAATTAAAAATATTATCAACTTTTCATAAAATCTTATTATTCAAAACGCCACCGTATCTTTATATGAGGATCCGATTCAGAACTGACATTCATAATATTACTACGAGGTTTAGAGGTCTGATATCACCGCCCTCTTTCAGACTGTCACTATTTAGGCGATCCTTTTCTTACAATATATATAAAAAATATAATGACATTGATGAGTCCTTTAAGATCATGTCTGTTAGTACCTTTAAATCTCAACTAAGAAATAGATTAATTGATTTTCAAAGAAGTATGTGCCAGCCTTCTTCCAACTACTTATGTATATATTTTGCCATCTATTTAGTTGTTAATTATGTTCATGCGGAGCTACGGTGATGTCTGTTTTTGCGCATATTCATTTCTTGAATTTTTTTTTTTTATTACGTAGTTTAGGTATTTATTCGTTAAGTTAATCTTATGTATTACATTCGGGGTTAGTGCAAGCAGAACTTGCTTCTGAGTCTCGCCCTGTAATTGCTCCTTACTTTGTCCAGCTTTAGTTATTTTCCATTAAACAAGCTTAATTTATTTTGTATGTTGTTGGCATGGTGGGTAGCAATAAAGACATTATTATTATTAAAGTATCTAGAAACGGTAGCTGACCGTTTTCTTCTCTTTCACAAGTGAACTTTATGGTTTCGAACCGATTCTTTAATCTATTGAGAAAATCGTCAATATTACAATTTTTAGTGTCAAATATAGCGAAAATATCATCCACATACCTCAACCAAACCCTAGGAAAGTATTCGCTCTCAGATTCTAAGTCCTTTTCAAAACGGCTCATGAAAAGGTTAGCCAAAAAGGGCGACAACATTGCCGTTCCTTCCAGCTGTTCATAAAAACTCCCGTTGAATTGAAAAATGTTCTGTTTCATAGAGATGTCAGTTAAGCGAATATATTCCTGGACACATTGTTGACTCAAACTATTTTGAAGCAGCAAGTCCTCGAGGTATGTCAAGGTGTCTGGAATCGGTACACTAGGAAAGAGAGAACTAACATCAAACGAAATCAATATTTCACCTTCCAGCAACTGAATATTTTGAATTTCTTTAATAAATTCTAACGAATTTTTTACTGCAAAACTAGGTTGCTGTATTGGCAAATTATTAAATTCATTGGTCAGCCATTTGGAAATCTTATAAGTCGGTGCGTCAATTGCCGAAACAATTAGCCTTACCGACTTGCCAGATTTGTGAATTTTAGGTAAACAATATAATTTAGGGATAACAGGATTGGAAACATGTAGCTTACGTCTAACATCGGCAGTAACAAGGTTGTTATAAGCTTTAAACACATTGTTGACGTCTCTAATCATTTGATTTATAAAAGGACCACTACTCAATTCAGGAGAAGAGTGGAGGGTGTTGAAATTGTCGATGTAGCGTGGTTCTATCTCAGATTGCTGTTTACGCCTATAGACTCGTCTTTTTCTGTTACTTCTGCTGTCCCATGGTCTTCGATCAATGTTTTAAACATACGAGGGCGTCCTGAAATGTTTCCCGAATCGGCAAGAGATGGCGTTGAAGTGGAAACCGCTACCAAAAATGAAATGGTCGACAAGATTTATGATGTTGTGTTAGCCGATCGCTGATTGAAGCTGAAAGAGATAGCAGAGACATAGTCATCTCAGAGGAAAGCATTGGCCATATCTTATACAAAATTTGCGTTTGCTCACACCGGAGCAAAAACGAAATCGGGTGATCGTTTCGGATTTCTTCGTGCGTTTCGTAACCGTGGATGAGACTTGGATCCACCACTACATACCGGAGACCAAGGAACAGTCGAAGCACTGGACTTTTCCGGGCGAATTAGCTCCGAAGAAAGCAAAGACCGTTCCATTGACCGGAAAGGTCATGGCTACCATTTTGTTTGGGATTTCCAAGGTGTGATCCTCATTTTGCAGCGCAAAAAATGCTTTCTTGAAAAAAAAATTCTGGATTTTTTAAAATTGACTTAAAAGGTCATTAACCAGTGAGAAAGAGCTTATAAAAGATGCGGCCAATAGTAATGGTTTCCAGCCTCAGCATTTCTATAAGTTAATTAGGAAGTTTAATTATAAGAAAACTGTGAAAGAATCGACGACTTTTCGAGAGGATGTTAAAGCTTCACCCGTTGTGACCCTCCCTTACGCTCCCTTTATCACTAAAGGTTTGAGTAAAATCTTCAAAGAGCTAGATCTCAGAATAGTTTACAGTTCTGGGACTAGTTTACGAAGTCTCATCGGTTACCCTAAAGATAAAATACAACCTCTAGAAAAGTCAGATATTTACGAAATCAATTGTAAAGATTGTAATGAAAAATATATTGTCATGTGTAATGAATTGTGACAACGGACCTATCCAGCATTCGTCATTGTTTTCGTTAATCGGAAATTAATGATCCGTATCGGATAGACCGTGCATAACATTTAGGTTAGCTTTTTTTTGCAGATTTTATTTTAATTTAGTTTTATTATCGCCTTGATAATGACAGCATTGCTGTTGAAACGCGTCGGTGTTTTAGTTAAAACTTGTTTGGTGTTTAGTGGGTTAAAGTGTTTAGTGTTCTTCAAAATGATCGCCTTGTAAATAAAATAACAAATCGAAGAAAACGAAATATAATATTTCGACTAAAATTAATAGATGGAAACCACAGAAAGGACGTGATGACAATGATCTAAGGCTAAGACTTGAATTTTTGGAAAATTTTTCCGACTATTGGGATGAGTCAAAATTGACTTAATAATCAACAAAGACGTAACTGACCTACGATATTTAGGACTTCATCAGAATTAACTAGAAAGTCTATATTACGATCTTTATCAAAATATCAGATCGTTTCACAGCCATAATTGCCACACTCAACCTAACCTAATGTTCGCAAAAACACAGAGTCTAACCATGGGGTGATGCCATGCAGATAACATCAAATGGCTAATCAAGCGCTTTGTTTTGATCAGCTATCGCTTGTAAGAAAGTCTCAACACCAATTTGCATCCAGAGGCATCCGTTACTATGACTTCCTAGCGCCCCTCATGCAGCGTGCTCCTGAAGAAGCCACTTACAGTAGTGGTAAAACGTCGATATATATATATTTTTTAAATTTTATAATTGTTGCTTTTGTTTTATCCGGAAGCTTTCCTAACAGAGACTCGAACCATGAAAGCCTTCAATATGATTTAACTGTATGTGCTAATTAAATTAAACATGATTTTTTATTATTTTATTATCGTGAATAACGCTGAAACTCGATTGTATAGTGTTCTCAAACTTGAATCTCCATCCTTTCACAAAAATTAATCCGCTGCAATTTCTCATTTTGGCTTTTTAATTGCGGAATAAAACCCTTAAAATTCATTTTTACAGCGCAATTACCTTACACACTCCACTTCATTTTTTTTTTACTACTGTACCCACCCCCGCGTTTGAAACGAATAAAAAACGAAAGAAGAAAAATATCAACGAAGGCTACATCGTATCGACTCCTCCTTTTTAATATTTAATACAACAATACTCGACAAGCCGCACACAGCAAAAATTCATTTTTACTTTTAATTACATACGATCTTACCCCGTTTCGCGGGTTAGTTGGCGTCCCCTCGCCAGTCTTAAGGGAAGAAATTATGAAATTTGTGTAATTACCTTGACGCCGTTGCCTACGAGCGGCAACGTCGCGTCCGTAATACCTGGTGTCGGTCGCAGGTGGCGTTGCACTTCTTTAATTAATAGCATTACGTATTCATCGGTCGGGAGTGAGGAAAAAAAAGGGTTGCCCTGAAAATACACTCGAGGTTTGTGTTTTTCACGCCGAACCTTCCACTTTGTTTTGTGTATTTAGAACGATGGGGATAGGGGGATCTGTATATATATATATATACTTCTTCGGATACCCGCTCTTGTTTAAATGGATTTGCGCGGAGACTGTGATTCATTACTGGCCTAAAAGTTTTATTCCGGGTTGGTTACGTTTGACGAGAAAAAACTACGGACAATTTATTGTTTTTAAATGTCTTCTTTACAACGGTTCTAATTTGGGGGGAAGTTTGCGTTTCGAATCTGTTCATAAATTTTAATTTAAACTGTATTACAGTCGTCATAAACTTGTCATTTCTTGTTCTTAACATAAAAATTATTTTCTAAAATTTTGACAGCTAAATGACATTTTGGAAAACGGTTCTTCTGTTCAGAATTAAAGATTAAAGAGTACATTTTTTGCACTTTGGGAAAGTAGATAGATAGTTAACATCTTGGCCTATTTCTAAATCCATTCCAGATGGTGTGGAAAAAACACCATAAGCCCTGATTTTATATGGAGTTTTTCTTGTAAGAAGCCAAGAAGCTGATGGAATTTGACACACAACGCCAGCGAGAGCCAAAAACTTGAACAATGTATAGACCAACGGCGATTCATTATGATGAAGCAAAAATTACAAAACATTTGAAAGTAATATAAAGATGAGCTTTTGACTTCCAGAAAAAATTGTTTGATATTCATGGATTGCACCAGAAAGAGATACATTATCTGGGTCGACATATTCAGCTACAAAGACCGGCTAAATGGAGACCATTATGACGGTCATACTGTTTCGCACAAAATTGTCACCTCCCTCCCTTCCCCATACTGGTCATGGTCTCTAAGCCATGGACTTAGACTAGTAGTAGACTATCAACGGCAACATATGAGCAGACCAGCAATCAAGTATTATTCAGAAGGGATTTAAAAAAAAAAGATATTTTTCAATTTTGCAGGGATCTAATTCTTAAAGATAGTTTTGAGGAAGAGATCTCCGACCTCCTTGAGAACGATGGTGTGAAAGACAAGGTCATACTTCCAATGATACATTTCAAGTTAATCAAACAACAATCATACTTATTCCAAAACAATTGTTAATACCGAATAAGAAATAATAACACCAAAACAACTATCTACCATTAATTTACCATCAATTTCTACGGATATATATTACGAAACTGTTTTTGGAGCACATTGAGCAAACATCAACGAAAAAAAGTGAATTGTAGTACGCAAAACAAAAGAAATAGTAGTAGGGATGTCCATCGATTCAATAAACTGTTCAAATGGTTCTATAGCCTACAAGGACGTGAAGAAGATGAATGAAGAGACAGAGTTTATAAAAAATTTTGAATAGAGACATTTCACAATTACAACCGAATAATTGGATTCACGTGAAGTTTTCTATTATTAATACAAAAGACCTTTGCGACTTCAACAAACTGACAACTCACAATTAACGAGTCGGTCCCTTTGATCCTTATGTACCCAGCTTTTTGATGGCATCCATGTTGAAAGAGGTACCTATTTTAAATATTCCGCCAAGATAGTCTTCCGCTCATGTGTGACATTTATCAACATTCAACATAACCTACTATTGTAACAAAACATGAAATATGTTTAAAATCCAACTAATCCGGCAAAAATTTCTTCAAGGATTCAAATAAATAAAAATCAGAGAGGGCTAAACCGGGAAGATGTTGGAGGACCTTCCACTCCTTGGTTGGATTTGTATCATCGTGCAAAAGTTTGTCTCCTCGTCTTGCATGCAATTTCTGGAGAGTCTCACAAGATCTGTCGCTTCTTTATCCCAGAACACGATCGTCATGGTTTTGCGGGCAATTCGGGCATCTGGATGTTTTCTTGTGCTGTTATTTCGAATCTGGGATGCACTCAGAAAGCAAGGTTTCATCCCCATCCATCGGTCCTACATACTCTCCCTAGGGCTGAGCAAAGCTCCTACGCCCTTTTATCTACAATTGAGACAGCCCATGCTGGCTGTGAGTTGTTCAGATGCAGGTATAGAGTGTCTTCCTTATGGTAGCGAGTTGGGTTGGATGAGAACGTCTTAGGCTCTTCTGACAGTTGTACGAAGAGGGGGTCTGTCTGGATCCAGGCCGGCGACTTCAGCGACCATCCAAAGGTGTGTGTTTCTTACGAACCAGGAGGCACTCACAATCATCCTCAACACCTTACTTTGCTGTGTTTGTTTTTTTAATGTGTTTTGGTCACACACGACCAAGTTAGCACAAGGGAAGCAGGCTTTTAGCGCAGAATGGATAGACAATTGACCTGGCGGCACCGAAGCGATCAATAATCTTGCTGACGTCAGCCTGTTGTCAAAGGTCACTCCAAGATAAGTAACAGATGTACAGCAAGGAGGCGATAGTCGCCAATGAAGAGGTGGTCATAGACAGGGCGAAGGCGTCTGGTAAAGCGGATAGCCTGGCACTTCGCCTCGTTAATCTTGAAACGCCATCTACTGGACCAGCGTAACATTGCGTCCAGGCTCCCCTGGAGACGACGACACACCAAATCCTCGCTACTGGATGACGTAAAAGTGGCTGTGTTATCAGCATAAATTGCGAAATGAACTCCTTGGATCTTAGGAAGATCGTGGATGAAAATGAGAAAGAGCGTCGGTCCAAGAAGCGAGCCTTGGGGAACACTCGCGGAATCAACGCATTGGTGCCGATATGGCGTCCTCGATCTTAACAGCAAACGACCTCTTATTGGTTCAGATCGGCCACTCTAAGGAACTGATAGTCAGTACACAGACCTTCGCGAAAGTCAAATTGCACATTTTGGATGATATCATCGATCAGCGATTAAGTATGACAGATTCGGCAATTTTAGAGAAATTCGACAGGAGAGAGATGGGGTGGTAACTCTGAGGAAAAAAGTTTCATCTCCGATAATGATGCTTTCAATCAAAGGAATCTCCTTCCTATTGGTATCGGGTGAGATGTTGAAGTTTGCCGCCCAGCGAGACGAAACTTTTCGAAAGTTTAGGTTGCATATGATTTAATTGGCACAACTCTTAGAAATGCCAATTATTTCTGCAATTTCACGAACTTTAATGGGACGATCTTCCCCAATCAAACCTTTAACTATTGAACAATTTTCATCCGTCTGTGAGGCCCTTGGTCTGCCTCTATTCTTCTCTAGATCATTCATCGCGTCCATTCGTGCATCTTTAAAATTTTTTGCACCAAACGCTGAGTTGTTTTCGATTTACGATCTTCAGACTATAAACGCTCTCTAATCTGCTGTGAATTTGAAATTTAGCCTTACAGAAAACAATTCTTCAGACTCTACTACTATTTGACAACGCACTCTTTATATTCTTGAATTTTTTGGGATTTTCTTCTTCATTAACTTTCGAATCTCTTCCTCGCTAGCATCTCCCTATTATGACGATCTACTGGTTGAAACATTTTTTTTATGAATAGCACTATTTTTTATCTTTGACACGTCAATTGAAACTGTCTGTCAGTTTGACAGATTTGAAATTAATAATAAAATGTGACGCACGATTTAAATTCTAGTATTGGTAGAACTGTATAAAATTCTAATGAACGGTCAACGTAAGACATCCTGTATAAGTAATAATATTGCAGGCAATATGAAATAACTATACGCTCCATGTTTCATAAACACTTCCGAAAGAAGTTTTTCGGTGAGGGAGGCCCGGCTGTGCGGAAGTCGTCGGTCGCTTCTTACATAGTAGTAAGTAAGACTGCGCAAATTGAACTGTTAATAAGTAATCTGAGGGAAATGTGTCGAAGTTAGAGAGACTCCGACGGTATAAGAGGTCGGGGCATATTAAGAACGAAAATGGATGGGATTCCATCAAGATTTCTTGCGTGTCTCGGCCTTAAGTTCAAAATTAATTCCCCAAAATATTAACTATTAAACGTTGTTAGATGGGCGCGCTTTCACTTGCCCCCCACTCCACCCACCCTTTCCAACCTCTATATAGCTAACCCGTGTGGTTTTGCTACGTTAATTCGCTTCCGTGAAAATGAGAGATTTCCGACGGTGCATTATTAATGTGTCCTCCTCTTTAGATCCTTCAACTTACTACATATATATGTACCTACAATATATAAGTAGATATTTTTTTAACGAAAAAATTGCATCGAATATCGTGTATGTCTGTGTTTGTGTGCGAATTGTGGGAGAATTAATAAATATTCGTGTGTGTGCTCAATGGAAATAACACAGGGAGATATTGCTAAAAGTTCAGACGGCACTTAACGCCTAGGCTATAATTACGGATGCAAAAAACTGGGGTAAAATCTGCCAGTCACAATTATAATGTATCATTTTTAGTTTTAGGAAACGCCAGCTGTGGTGTAATAAAATCGGCGAATCTGACCCTTACGTTCGGCTAATGTAAGGGTCCGTCGACCTACGATAACACGTCCATCCGTGTGTGTGTGTGTGTGTATACAGATATATATACGCATGCACTTTTTTATAATTCCAGGGTATAACACGGATAGATGCAGCATCCCCGCACCTAAAAGAGACTAAAAAGTTTTTCGTTCGTAACTGCTTATTATTGCCGAAAGAATATATCACCGTTTGACAGATGTTTATGACGTTTGTACGTTTATTTTTTTTTTCCTTTTCTTGTCGTTGGTAGTGGTGGTAGTAGAGACGTAATTGATTGATATTTTGCCAACTTTCAATATGTGCTAAAAAAAAATGTGTCAGTGCGATTTGATGAATTGACTTTCCTTTTTCTATTAATGAATCATTGAAACTATTCATATGTAATAGTAGAATTTAAATTAAAATGACAACAAATAAAGAAAAAAAAAAAGAAAAGTAAGTGGACACATTTCATCCGAAGATATCGAATACCTAGATAACAATGGTCAAGAAATTACCAAGTCATGTTTACCCTTGGCACAGTCTCAGTTGATTGAAGACCCAAAAATGGCATCGAATATTACGAGGGAGCGTTTTTATATTCGCGGAATGGGGGATAAGGGGTGGAAATAAAAAAACCAAATTATTTTTCTTTTTCAATATATTCACCTGCAAGACGGATACATTTTTCACATCTTTCAATTAATTTATTTATCTGCAAAATACGCCGAAACTGCCTCCTTGACTTCATCATCGCAGCTCTTTTTTCATTTTCGGAAACAGGTAATAATCACTCGGGGCCAGGTCTGGGCTGTAGGGTGGGTGATTCACAATTTCGAAGCCCACCTTATGCAGGGCAGCTAACGCAACGCGGCTCTTATGGACGGGCGCGCTGTCGTGCAAAAGCAGCACAGCTTTCGTCAATTTTCCCCGTCTTTTCTCTTTAATGGCTTCTTTTAATCGCTCTAATATTGAAGCGTAATATTCTCCGGTTATAGAAACACCTTTATCTTTATAATCAATCAACAATATTCCTTCCAAGACCCAAAATACCGTTACTATGAGTTTCCCAGCTGATTGTGACACTTTAAATTTCTTGGGAGGTGCTGTGCCCTTTTGGTGCCACTGCATGTAGTCTCGTTTGGACTCAGGTTCATAATGATGAACCCAAGGTTCGTCTCCAGTAACAATTCGATTCAATACACCATCCTTGTCTTCATTACAGAGGTCCAAAGATGCACGCGAACACTCTACGCGCTGTCGTTTTTGCGGCGGCGTGAGCATTCTCGGCACACATCTTGCGCTGACCTTAGACATGCCGAGATGATCGTGTAGGATTTAAAAAATTGTTGTATCGGATACTCCAACCATTTCTGCGAGTTGTTTCTTCTTTAGTCGAGCATCTTCGAGTACAATTTTGTCAACTTTTTGGATAAGTGCTGGCGTGGTCACCTCAATGCTCCTGCCCGGCCTCGGGTCGTCTTCCTTGTTTAAATAAACTATGCCACTTGTACACCATGGTTTTTCCTGGGCAAGAGTCGCCGTAAACCAATGACATCTCATTCATTATGGTCGCGACTGATTTTCCTTGCCTGGTAAGGAACTTTATAACGGCACGATATTCGATTTTTTCCATATTTCACTTTTCACTCCTGATTATGTTACTTGGTTGACGATAGCTCAAAGACTAACTGTCTAATAACAATGAAACTTCGTATTTATACTAATTATGAGTCGCTGCACAGGCCACTCCCCCAATGCGCCTAATCACCCCCCTACAACTCGCTCATTCCGCGAATATAAAAACGCTCCCTCGTATATTAGGATTTAGAAGTACCGGTCTTTATCTGTTTGCAGTAAATAATATAGACTACAGTAAAATTATTCTGAGGCAATCTCATATGAACCAAGTCCAAAATAGGGACACTGCAGCAGCAGATCACCTCAAATATCTAAGATCAAAAATTGATTCGATTTTCATTGATCAATTCAAGCAAACAGAAAGGCGAAACCATGAACGAGAAGGTAATATTTAAGATAAGTATTTATATAGTGTCTGGCTACAAATTGCAAAAGCTGCAGAAACTTTACCACAATTAATGAGCGAGGATTCTGAATCTGAGCATATTGATCTCCCAAATGATAGCATGTTGAGATGGTTCAATTCCAATTTGTTTGGAGAAACAAGTTCCAACAACATCAAATAATATAAATACTGTCATAATTAGTACATATTGTTCAGATAAGGTAGAACAAGTCAAACGTAACATTTGTTTTGGCCCGAAATCAATTTGTTCAACAGTGTTTCGTAATGTTCTCCCTTCAACAACTCCTTGTCGCCCTTTTTGGCTAACCTTTTCATGAGCCGTTTTGAAAAGGACTTAGAATCTGAGAGCGAATACTTTCCTAGGGTTTGGTTGAGGTATGTAGATGATATTTTCGCTATATTTGATACTAAAAAAATGTAATATTGACGATTTTCTCAATAGATTAAATAATCGGTTCGAAACCATAAAGTTCACTTGTGAAAGAGAAGAAAACGGTCAGCTACCCTTTCTAGATACTTTAGTAATTAGAAATAACAATAGATTAGAGTTTGACGTCTATAGAAAGAAAACCAGTACACTTCGCTACATTCCTTCAGACTCCCATCATTGTGTTCAACACAAAATGGCAAGCCTGAATTTTTTGGTCCACAGACTTCTCACTTTTCCCTTGAACAAGGCGAGGTATGAGAAAGAGCTTAAAATTATAAAAGATGCGGCCAAGTGTAATGGTTTCCAGCCTCAGCATATCTATAAGTTAATTAGGAAGTTTAATTATAAGAAAACTGTGAAAGAATCTACGACCTTTCGAGAGGATGTTAAAGCTTCACCCGTTGTGACCCTCCCTTACGCTCCCTTTATCACTAAAAGTTTGAGTAAAATCTTCAAAGTGCTAGATCTCAGAATAGTTTACAGTTCTGGGACTAGTTTACGAAATCTCATCGGTAACCCTAAAGATAAAATACAACCTCTAGAAAAGTCAGGTATTTACGAAATCAATTGTAAAGATTGTAATGAAAAATATATTGGGCAAACCAGGAGAGCAGTCTCAACTAGATTCAAAGAGCATATGGCTAATCTTAGATTCAATAGAATTGAGAAATAGAAATGTTTCCCGAATCGGCAAGAGATGGCGTTGAGGTGGAAACCGCTACCAAAAATGAAATGGTCGACAAGATTTATGATGTTGTTTTAGCCGATCGCTGATTGAAGCTGAAAGAGATAGCAGAGACATAGTCATCTCAGAGGAAAGCATTGGCCATATCTTATACAAAATTTGGGTTTGCTCACACCGGAGCAAAAACGAAATCGGGTGATCGTTTCGTATTTCTTCGTGCGTTTCGTAACCGTGGATGAGACTTGGATCCACCACTACATACCGGAGACCAAGGAACAGTCGAAGCACTGGACTTTTCCGGGCGAATCAGCTCCGAAGAAAGCAAAAACCGATTTGCAGATCCTGAAACACCCTACTTTTCCGACGGCTCGAAGAGACTGGAGGACCGTTTGAAAAAGTGAATTGATCTTCGAGGAGATTACATCGAAAAATATTGTGTTTTAAATACAATTTCGTCAGTGGAATAAATTGAGAATTTCTAAGCGTCTACTAAATATAACTGAGCAGTTCCAATTAAGTTTTGTGTTATCTAAAGCTATATCTAAAAACCGCAAATTTCATATAATGACAGCTCAAAAAATTACAACAGCTGTCGTTCAATCTTCACGGCAACAGTAAGTCTGTTATGCCTATATCATAAGAAATATCCACAATAACTAAATGAGAATTGACCAATACGCTCACTCATCTACACAGATCTATAATGTTATGTGTGTAATAAACGTAGCAGATAGATTGCAATATCTTTCGCCTGGTTAATACCAACAATTCATAGTGTGTAAAGTGTAAATTGTAAACTATTAAGTACACAAGAAAATTGCTATGGGTGTTCATGGGGCGTATCTATATGTGTGGAAAAAATCTGATAAAATATTAAATTGAGTAGTTACCACGGACGCGAAAAACACGATGTTAAATTGACCGTTTGAGGAAAAAATATCGGAACCACCGGAGCATAACTTGCGTATCCCAGGTTAGCGAAAGGATCAATTCGTCTATTTAAACTTGTAGATATTTATTTCGAACGTCAATCTAATATCTCTTCTTTCTTCTCTCTAATTTATTATTCCTGTAAACGTTTTGTTATGCTGCCTATTTAAAGAGAAAAAAAAGGGGAATCCCCAACGGGGGAGAGAGCACACCCCAACACGCAGCAACAGTTATTTGATTTCCAGTTCAAAAATTGATATCTCCCGATCTATATTCATAAAACGTATTTTCACTCTGTGTGTGTGTGTGTGTGTGTGTATGTGTGAGAGTGTTCTCCGACTCTCTAACGGCAAATTGGAAACAAAGTGCAACGGAAGGTAATTCAATAAAATGCCATCATTTCGTGTAACGAATTGCGCCAGGGAAAATGTAAATGCACGGATGGGCGCTTCTGTTTTCGGCAAACTCTGTACTCCCGACGTCGTTTTGTTCCAATTAATACGCGGAATAAATATTCCGGTATTACTTTGGAATATAAAAAAAGGAAAAAAAATTGTGTGCGTATGCAAATTACTACCGCTAATTATTCACGGTAATCTCATTTTCATATATCGTTAATTTTCATTACCATCTCCCATGACAGATGCCGTTATAAAATGTTATCTTTTATTGTTTGTTGTTCTGTTGCTGTTATTTTTTTTTATTCTTACATGCATGTACATATTTCTAAGAATATATTCCTAAATACATAAGCATGTGTAGATGTTTGAATGATACATTATTTAGATTTAGTTAGCATTACAAATTAAATCAGTAATAACCTAAAAAATTCTATCCATTATGCTGTTTGCAATATTCCGGATAATTCCAGTTTAAACGAAGATATATTTCGCCGAAATGGAGCGAGATAGATCTATAGATAGGATCTAGGATAGGAAGCGGTGAGAATAAGAACAGTACAAGTCCAAAATTTGACATTTTTTGCTGATATAGCAGGCCTCAATGACTGAGGAAAAGAACAGTACAAAAACAAACTTATTTTAAGTCACTATTTATTTTGGTTCAGAGAAAAAATTTGAAACTGTGGTACTAGAAAGGTTATCAACCCCCTCTTCAGGGGTTGGCACATATCGTCAATTGACGACATCATGACTGAAGGGTAATAAACTAACAAATGGGCAGCAAACGGATGCCAACAAACGTATTAACTTCTTAGAAGCAAATCTTTGATGCTAACTTTGGGAAAAAACTATTCGACTTTCTAGCTCAACTACATCTTCAACTGTTCTCTCAAACCACTTGATGTTTAGAGTTAGAAATTGGACCCCTTTCCTCCAACCAATCATTTCTTTGGAAGCTGGTTCATTTTGCGTCATGAACTCATCACTTCATACTTCATTACTATAGTCTTTTTGGCGTGTTGAAGCTGAACGTGAGGTGCTTGGGCTAGGCTGAGGTTCAGTAGGCACTTCTTCAGATTTCTGGATTTGTTCATTTTCTTCTTCAAAATTTCGTCACACCCAGGCAAAGACTCAGGTCCAGAGCTTTCATTGAGGGGTGGATTTTCATCGTCTTCGCTCAGATCTTCAATTTCCGATAGATGCTCGATCGTCGTTTAGACCATTAACCGACATTTTTGGAGATTATCTAGATGGTAATGGATGAATATACGAACTGTGACTTAATATTTAAGGTTATGTTACCCAGTACAATAATATCCGTATAGTCACACTGTATTTATTCGACGACGTCTAATTTGGCAAAAATATTGTCCAAACATAAGCTTATAAGTACTAACGGTACCTGTCACACACACAACTGTTCACTTTCGTACACACGATGCACAAAACAAAAATTTCAAAAACAAAATATAACGGTAATTGCAGCAACATTCACAACAGGAATACATCATGACCAAATGGTATTTGTAGCTATTCAGTTCCTATGCTGGAAGCTAAAATACGGTGTCGTCAATTGACGACACTATGACCGAAAGGGTTAATAGTTACCCGATGCTAGCCTGTAGCATTGAGTATAAGAACAGTACATGTCCAGGACTTGTACTGTTCTTATTCCCAAGTGTGCGTAGGCGTAGACATTCTCCTGCTCATAACTTTGAGAATACTAATCGACTAGCTGCGCGCGCGTCTTCGCTCTGAACTAAGATCTTTTCGGGAAAATCAGTGGTGGCGTGGCGTTTCTGCGGCCATACCTGATGACGGCTCGCTCTGGCGATTATCAAAGGCCTTGAAAAGGAAGAGGGCGACGGACGTTGAAGGTGTTCCGCTTCAAGGTGGTGTCCGGCTTGCTCGTACTGCTGTGGAAAGGGCGGTTGTCTTTGCGGACCATTTGGAGAGGGTGTTTCGTGGTGCGGAGGGTCAACCTCAATACGGCCCTTTACACCGTGAGGTTGACCTCTTCATTAGAGAGGTTTGGATGAAATGGAAGGGGATCCGCTTCCTGAAGTTGGCAGGGATGAGGTGCGATGGCGCGTCGCAGGAGTGGCAAAGCTCCTGGAGATGATGGGATAGCCAACACTGCCCTGAAAAAGCTGCCATCTAATGCCATCGACATCCTGGTGCAGATCCTGAATGCCATACTGAGTCAACGCGTATTTCCGAACGTCTGGAAGCATGCGAGTGTCCTCATGCTCCACAAGCGCGGTAAAAATGCTGCATTACCAACTAGCTTTAGGCCGATAAGTTTCCTCTCGAATCTGTCCAAGGTCGCCGAGTCTATTATTCTCACGAGACTTCGAGGGTAACTTGTTACCCGACGAACAGTTCGGATTTCGGGAGGGCTTGTCGACCGATTTTCAGCTCCTCCGACTTACGGAGGAGATTCGGAATGCGCTGGAGCTGAGGCACTCGACGGGCGCTGTTTTTTTGGATTTCGCCCACGCGTTTGTTTCGGTGCGGCATGACGGTTTGCTTTTTAAGATGGGCAGTTTTGGAATCAACCCAAACATGATTGCTCTAGTCGGCTCCTATCTTGCCGGCAGGACCTTTGCCATTAGGATGAGCGACGTACCACCCGATCGTAGGCGAATATTCGCTTCTGGGTCCAAAGTTATATATATTATTTACGAGCGACATACCAAGGTCACTTTCGACTCATCTTGCAATTTATGCAGATGATACTGCAATTTACACATCGTCTCGTAATGATGCCTTGGTGTGTCGCCGTCTTCAGAGATCCGTCGATGAGATCTGCGACTGGGCGACGAAGTGGCGGCTTGTCATCAATGGCGATAAGGTTCTCCTTGAAACGTAATCGTCCACCCGCTAACATCACGATTGGGGGCCAAGTGCTGCCTTGGCAAACGCGCGTGCAATACTTGGGGTTAACTTTAGATACAAGGCTGACGTTTCAACACCATTTTTCCACGATTGCCTCCAAGTTTCTGCGTGCACGCGGGGCTCTGGCACCTCTCTTGTGCTGGAAGAGCTCTATGAGTTTAAAGATCAAGCTCACGATCTATGTGGTGTTTCTCCGACCAATTCTTACTTATGGTACCCTAACCTGGTCCAGCGCCAGTAAATCGCAAGTAAAGCGGCTCAACATTCTGAGCAATATTCGTGAGCAACGCTCAGATCCTTAGGGATCTGAATATTCCGCCTCTGGGCGAGTACGCGATGGCGCTGGCCAGGGGAATCCTTCAGAGGGCCTCTCGGTCGGAGAACCCACTTATCCAGCACTTGGAGGAGCTGGATGCCGATAGACCTCCTCCTAGTGTGGCTGTAAGGAGAATCTTAACGATGATACTGTAGATCGCTGCCGCGATTTGGTCGCCCTGTCGCAGATCTCAGAAAAAGCACCCTGTGGTTAGAAGAACCACCATCATCCAGCGATAAAAAGGCTTACGGATTTACCAGCCTTAGCGCAAAGGAAGACCTGTGACGTGTTGCAGATGAAAAAAGCTGCTTCTTTCAAGTATCATATTATAAACAATCATGAACACATTTCGGTGTGCAAACAAGCATTTCTTAATATGTATTCGATATCGAACTTTCGTGTTCAACGCCTAAATTTGTTACTTATCAACGGAGAGTCCTCTAAAGATATGCGAGGCAAACACAATAATCGAGCTACAAAGAATATTCATTATTTGGATTCTAAGCTTAACGTCAAAACCATGTTTGAGCTTTTTATCAAGAAATATCCAGAATTAGACAACATAATAAAATATGAGTTTTATTTAAAATACTTCAATGAAAATTATTCTTTGAGGTTTGGAAGACCACAAGTAGGTGTTTGCAGTGAATGCGAAAGATTGGGCACTAGATTAAGGGACGGCAGTTTGAACGATAATGCAAAAAGGGTTTGTTCAACAGAACTCCTTGTGCACAAAAGAAAAGCAAAAAAGTTCTGCAGCAAACTGGAAGAAATACGAAAGTTATCCCAAGAGAACCCTGAAGTATTGGGAATTACGCTTGATTCCATGCAAAATTTGCCACTGCCAGTAATACCAGTACAAGAGATTTTCTATTTTAGGCAGCTTTGGCTCTATGCCTTTGAAATACATAGTTTAAAAAAGGAAGCTGGCCATTTCTATATGTACCATGAAGGTCAAGGACCCAACGAAGTATGTCCAGGGCAAAACAAGAATAACACGACGAAAAATTTACCACTATTTTCCAATTCGTGGGCGTTCATTTTTGCCTTGCGCTAGGGATTTTGGGAGTGCAAAAAGAATGATCAGAAGAAGTGATCGCATTTATCTCCCTGAAGAATATGAGATGATGATTAATAATAACCTCTACGAATAATAGTAAGTGTTTTTTTTATTTTACCAAAATTACCTTATTTGGACTTGTACTGTTCTTATTCTCACCGCTTCATAAAGGAACAATCAACAATATATACGCGACAAAGGGAGCTAGTTCATAAAGGGAAAGTACGATTCGAAATCCATTTAGCGTCGTCGCCGGGCGAGACCCATCCATTTGAAATAACCCAGTAAGACTTCATTAGTCGCCATAAATTAATTATTATTTCTGATTGAGTCTGCCGCAATAAATGTAACGTAATGACAATCCGGGAACCTCTCTCAGTAATGGAACTGGAAATTTGGCGCGTACTGGGGTCGTATCTCTCCACTCCCCTTTCACCCCTCCGGCAATGGACACATGACATATTACTTCAAATTGATTTAGTGTCCAATTTCATACTGAAACACGTCCGAATGCGAATCGTTATTTTTCCACGTCCGTCTATCGTTCCCAATAATTTAAATCGTACACAATTATCGTTGCTGCGATAGTGTTTTGTTCAGTTACGATTTATTTTTTTTATGTATATAAATTAATATATCTATTTTGTGACGTTTATGTATGTACTTATCTCTCAATTCCTGAAATATTTCCACTTATAGGTCAATAAAATAGGAATTAATTAAATACCAATTTATTCCAGAACATATAATATTATGTTTTCGTTAAAAAGACTTCTTCAGTGGACGAAAATTGACATTTGATATGTATCAAATTACTAATAGTATAAATATAAATGGCAATGCTTATCAACAAAAATATCTAAAAAACAAAAAAATCATTGATATATACAGGGTGCCCGGATTTCGTAGAGACAACATGGGTAACTTTTTTATTTGAAGACATAGAGAGACGGTTAAATTAGCAGAAAGTTGTAGATTCAAAAGCTTACTAAATTTTCAAATTTTACTTGATATGCTTCATTTGTTTAATATTGAAGCAAAACTGAAATCTTCTAATATCTTTTATTTACCTAACTTGTTTTTTACTTGAGATATTAAGATGCGGTTCGAAGCAATTAAAATTGTAATCTAAATACTTTTATTGACGCTTAAAAAAACAAATTTCTTTTGCCCAAATTTTTAGTAATATCACCTAACTTCAAAATTTTAAATTGGCATGTTTGTGGCTCT
Source organism: Holotrichia oblita (assembly GCA_023690525.1). Lineage (NCBI taxonomy): Eukaryota > Metazoa > Arthropoda > Insecta > Coleoptera > Scarabaeidae > Holotrichia > Holotrichia oblita. Next base: position 152,935,706 of record CM043018.1, read on the forward strand.
TTTAAACGGAGATTTTTTTCTGAATACAATCATGTATTGCTCTAAGTCTTTCATTAATAACTTTGCTATAACAGCAGATAATGGAGAACTCATTGCTGTACCGAATATATATTTATATATTGTGTCATTGTACTGAAAATATGTTGAATTTGAGCACAGTTTTACAGCCAACATGAATTTATTTTTTGGTAAATTTGTATAATTTTGAATTAAATTCAAAAAAGCAGAGTGAGAAAGAATCGATCGGGAAAGGTTAGAAATGTTAAATAATGATAGACATCGCATTCTATCATTAAAACAAGAACAGGTGATGAAACTTAGATTCCATTTTACGATATTCTTACCCGCTGGGAGAGTCGTGTGTGGATCCACAAAGATGCACCAACATCAACAATGGTCAAAAAGCAAAGGGCTGTCAGGAAAGTTTTTGTTTTTAAATTTTTAAAGCAAAAGGCGTTAGGTCCTTTTGCTTAGTTTCCAACCATCATTTGACCCTCCGATTGTACTGTGTCGAAAGACTTCTAGATTTGTTCTATGATCGCATTTCTATGATCTAATCAATTGTCTTCAACTCTTAATTGTGGAAATCTGGCAGGATTTGGTTAGATTCGCAATAATCTTCGACTTCAGATATGAAACGACGACCAAGCCAGTTTTCAAAACGGAAAAATTTCACTCAAGCTTGAGGTTTTGTCTTCTAAATTGTGAACAAGCTAGTTTTGATTTTATGTTTTTAAAGGTTTTAGATTTTATGAGCGATAAACAGGAGGTGACAACTTACAATCATCAGCTGCATCATTGTTAACTAATGGAAAGATTTTCTCTTCTGTTAGGCACATTCTTTATTCCACCTTCAATATACAGTGTGGTTATCAATTAAGAGTGAAAAAATTGTCCTGTTAAGCAAAACTCGATATCCTCCCTGCTCCTCCTCCTTGCAGATGAAAAGTTGGTCCAATCGATTCAAAAGTTCAAAAGTTTCGTTTCAAATTTTTCTGATTAGTTCATTCTTCTCCTTTCGTTCTTCTTTATTAATTTCCTGCTTACGTCTTACATTTGTTTTTGTTTTATTGTTTTTTTCTTTCTTTTTCTTCAGTTTCGTCTTTTTTCTTTGTTCTTTTATTTTTTTTCGTATTTTTCTCCTCCTATCTTCTCTCCTGTTTTTTACGTTACTTTCCTCTCCTTTTTTCGGCCTCATTTACTTCAGTCTATTTTCAGCTGTTACTTGTTTCGCATCAACTTTTTTCTTCGTTCTGTCTTTTGTTTCTATCTGTTGTTATCGTTTCTTTCCTTCTTTTCTAATCTCTTTGCAAAATTCTCTTTTTCGATCTAACTTTTTTGTATTCTATTCTCATTTTGAAACTTCCCATATTTATTTTCTATTTCTTCTTTCATTTCTTATTTTTGGTTTTGTTTGATGGTTTCTTATTCATGTCTTTGTTTTCTTCAAGCACCTACAAAGCCAAATTTATTATTTAGTATTTTCATCTACGTCTTCTTCTATTTCAATTTTTCTACTTCTAATTTTCTTTAATATCATTCTTCTTTTTTCGTTGGTTTTTTTTTGTCATCATCTTGGAGTTCCTTCGTCTAATTTTTTCTTTTTATCGTTTTTCGTCAATTATTTTGTATCCTTAGTCTACGTTAGCTGGATGGACATACCAGGAAACACGTTCAGTTCAGAAGAATGATACAAAGTGCTTTATTCAAAGTATGCTGCATCGCTACTTATACACATTTCCCATCTCTTTCCCTCCTTTTGCCGCAAACCATTTATCAAGCTAATGCTTCACATCTTCGTATGAAAGAAAAAACCGCTGCTGACTAACTGCGTAACCCATCGATGCAAACAAATGGTAATCGGAAGGAGCCAAATCTGGTGAGTAAGGCGCATGGGATAACACTTCCCAGTTGAGTGCTTCCAATGTGTCACGAACCGGTTTTGCTGTATGTGATTGAGCATGGTCATGGAGAAAAATGTAAATATTGTGGTCGTTTTTTGATCAGAGAACGTTTGAAGTCCATTAATTGTTGTTGGTAGCGTTTGGTATTAACCGTTTCCCCAGGTTTTAATAGCTCATAATAGACCACACCCTTCCAGTCCCACCAAACATAGAACATTGTCTTCTAGCCAAAGCGATTTGATCTTGCGGTCGATGTAGGTGGCGCGCCTGGATCTACCAGCGTTTTGGATTCTCAAAATAAATCCACTTTTCATCTCCAGTAAGGATGCCTTGCAAAAATGACTTTCGTTTGTATTGTTGGAGCAAAATTTCACATGCGTTTTTGGGCCTCTCCAATAGTCTTTCGTTCAAGTCATGTGGTATTCATCTGCCGACTTTCTGAATCTTCCCCATCTGTCGTAGAGGCGATTAGAAACAGCTTGTTGACTGACGTTTAATTGCTCTGCGAGTTGTTTCTGTGTTTGTCCAACAATACCTGCAATTCTGCATCTTTGTACCTTTTTGGCGGTTTTGCGTGTACCTATGCTAACCGTGAATGCTCTTTGTTTGACACAAATGTCGACATAATCAACAGTGAAAAGCAATACTAAAATATACTTTCTAAATTGATCACTTACGCTCGTTTGACTGGTGGCGCAACAAAATGCGTCATCTGTTAACACAAATCCGCATTTCATGCTTGTAGACCTAGTATAAGAGGTTCAAGAAATAGTGGAGAAGATCACCAGAATAAAGATAGACAAAGGAGTTCCTAAGGGAACAGAGGTCTGAGTTTACTGAAGACCTACTGAGTATGTTTAACATCAGCCTCAAGAGGAAGAAGAATCCCCAGTTCATGTTTGGTGCCACTGCGATAGCTTAGCGAGGACAAGGTTTCTAGCAATGGTCGCAGCTAACTGCTACCTAAAAGAGTCGCTCTCAAAAATGATGATTTGCATCTCATTAGTTAATTTTGAGGTGTAGTTTTAGATAAGTGAGAATTTAATATTGATTAATTTAGCCATTTTGTTTTTCAAAAAGCCAATCATCCTTGTTGTCCTTTTTGTTCCTCTCTCCTCTAACATTATCTTTTATTTGCGATCTCAGATCGGAACCTATTCGAAAGCACACGCTCAAACAACCATCGACAATGAGAACATCAAGTAATCGAAATAAAAAGTAGATATAATAAAGGCAGCACCGCATTATGATTACTGAGTACCTCTACCTAACATATTATAGTGTTTTATTCCGGTGACACAAAACAGGACGAATAGGTAACAGTAGTCCGCCGGCAGGGGTCGTTCCAGTCCACCGTGAAATCAGCAGCACACATTCAGGCGACATTAGGTCCCATTACTCAACGAAGCGATGATACCTTTTCACGTAGGATTATGTAATGCCGACGAGGCAAGCACTTTTGTCATCCAAAGCTGGGAAGGTGTTGTTAGTTACACCTTTAAACGTGTTCATCCTTACCAGTGTACTCACTCACTCCCAGGTTAATAGTAAATAGGCAGCGTCGATCGTGACGGAAGATAAGCTGCTTGGCAATTTTTACCGGCCATTATAAAGCTACCGTGGTGTGTAAAACTCCTCTTAGTATGCGTATTATATTATGAATGTGTGCTCACATCGCGTATACAGTTCTCTCTCCCGGATTTGAAATAGATCTCCTTGTATGTGTTGTATGTTGTATGTATGTACAATCACATGTTTATGAATATTCTCTAGGATTTCCATCTATCTGTATTAGCGTGAAGAGGTGCGAAAGAATGAGACAACGCACGCAGGCAGATGTGAATTTGAAAAGGATCTCACTTCAAGTTTTCTGAAGCTTATCGCATCAGGATCTTTCGAAATAACAGGAGATGGTTTCACGATTTACCCAGCGAGATATATATATATAAGTCGACGATTAAATTGAAACTTTCTAAACAAGCTGTCAATACGGATCATTAAAGAAAAATAGCATGTAATTCGCATTTCCATATTTAACTACATACAACATATTTAATAAATGTAATAAATCACTAGATATGTATGGTATGTGGGTGTACTCTTCCGTGGATATTTTTCATTAATTTATCAATTTAATTTGACATTTACCTTATCTAATGGTTTCGTGAAATTTAAAATGTAATACATTATACTTAGCTAACTAACAAGTAACAATATAAGAGCCAAAACGCACATCAGGCTAATATGTGATGTAATAGAGTATGAGTTTTGACGTAAGTATGTGAAAGATTAATAGAGATGCGCTCAAGCATTTACCAAATTATTTTCACGGAAGAGAAACATGTAATTTATTTGTAATTAAAAATTTTCTTGTAGAAATAATTAATGTAAGTATTTCGACCTAATCTTTTATTCCGTGATATCTTTCCAGTCGATAAAAAGGTAGAACGAACTGATATTTAATAAGTGTCATTTTAGGGCTGGCACATTGTTCAATACTGATACCAATCAAACTTGAAGTAATACCGTATAAAAACCGAAATTAATGAAAAGATATCCCAAAGCAGCATCAAAGTATCGGTAACCGAGATCGGAACTTCATACAAGTCGTTGTTACGTTAATATTACTAAAAAAACGACTTTCTAGTTTTTCCTACTTTTACTTAAACTTTTTTGGTAATTATGTAGTCATTATTACTATAATTCGGAACTTAATAGTTTCAATACTTCTAGGTAGCTTTTGAAATTTCTAGAATGGGACTGTTACTATATAAAATAACTTTAAGGTGGCACAAACTTTAAAGTGATATTCGATAGTCCCTGTAACGTTATTTTGTTACTAATATTTCACTTCCAAGTTTTTATTACTTTATGGTAGCGTTGAAAGTAACTACAAAGTTGTTTCTACTTTTGAAATTCCTTCAAAGTTATGGAACTGTGTAGTAATATTTAAGGTGAAATTAATTATCTCGCTACTCGCCAATACTACTTTGCAGTAATTTCTGTAAAATGCGCCATATTCCTGAGGACGTCATTACATTAATTTCGATTTCCTTATTGCACAACTCAATCTATCAACATCACATTTGACAGAATTTTTTTAAGCGTTTTGAATTTATTTGTACTCGAAACTTGTAAATCAGCAAAGTTGTGCATACACCTACAAGCGATATATTTCCTTAAACCTACAAATATTATTTTCGTTATGGTTGTCGCGGCTGAATAATGACGGGAGATGCTTAGAAGCTCTTTTTAAATATGTAAGAGAAAGACAAGGCGAAAACGACAAGCAAAGAAACGAAACCTTTTAAAGTAGCGACGACCACGCCGCTACGTCCCCGCCACTTAGTTGGAACGTAAGTGCGACGTAGCGGGGTAGTAATTTTTACGTAGCTTTCACCTTCAAAATGTTCCCCATTTTGGTCGTTGGCACGTAATGGAAACGTGGCAATAACGTTCCCGTCATTAGTAACCACAACTTTACAATTCCCAACAACAGTCGCTGGGACGTAGCAACGACTAAAAATGCTGCTTGGGATAGAAGTAATATAGGAGAATTCTTATATCAAGAAATTAAAGAAAATAGTGAGAAACAAGGGCATTAAACATAAGAAATGAAAGCTGAAATAGAAAACAAATAGATTCGTAGAAAAACAATTGACGAACAAGAACATGAAAAGTGAGAGTGTAGAGATTAAGAAGGCAGATCCAACAAGCAGAAAAATTAGAAAAAAAGGGAAATGGAGAAAGAAACAAGAAGCACAGCGTGATAGAAATAAAGTAAGTATGTATAAGAAGAAAAACAAGAAGAAAATTAAAGTAGAGGAGTCGAAACAGAAAAAAAAGTAGTGAAACAAGAAGCACACATTAAGGGAACAGCAAAGCATAACGAAGGAACATATGAGAAAGCATTCTAAACAGAAAAGTAGAAGTAGATCAACGAGGAAGGAAGATAGATGGAAATAGAACCAAAAAAGATGATCAAATACCTAGCAGTGACCTTTGATACCCAAGGTAGCTTTAGACCGCACTTAGAAAACGTAATTGGTAAAGCGGAGGAGAGATTAGGACGATTGACACGACTGATGCCTAACATTGGAGGCCAGAAAGATGTCTAACAGATAGTACCATGAAGTGCTCCAGGAGAACATAGATAGGGTGGTTTTGGTGGGTACACCAGTAAGCACACGGTGTCCATAAAGGATTGCCACTTACCAAAAAAGAAAAGTGAAGTGGGTTAAATGATGAGGAAAGAAAAGAAGAGTTTCAAAAATATTATCTACGCTGCCTGAGAAATTGGGATTCGGCTCCTACCGAGGACAAGACGTTAACGAATTAATATCAAGATTATTAAATAAGGAACTAAGAAACAAAGATCAAGAAAAAGGAAATACAGTAGCATTTAAATTTTCTGAAAGGATTTGCTATCGATGTAAAAACAATAGTGATATGAGTATCAATTGTTCTAACAAGGATAATAAAACAGAAGGAAATGTTTTAAATGTGAAAATTTTAAATGTGTAAATTGTGGAAAACAAAACGAGAAGAATAAAAACATTCATGTCATTAGAATAGATCGAAACAAACAAATCTGTTGCGAAACAGGATGAAGATCTGAAAGGACTAGATATTGGAACAATTGAAGGAACTGAATGCATTCTTAAAAATGTTATTTATGTACCGAAAGTTAGTAAAAACCTAATATCTGTGCATGCAATAACTGGAAACGAAGGTGAAGTAATTTTTACAAAAGACAGAGTGATAATACTGAAAGATGATAAGAAAGTACAAATTAACAAGCAAGCAGAATCGATGTTAGCAGAAAATAAATTTAAAAAAGCTAACAGGACTAAAGAACTAACCGGTACAAAAAAGTGATCGTGATGAAATGGCATATTCAGCTGTTAAAAATGAATCCTCTGATGTGAAACCAGAATCAACTGTTCCGGATGAAGAAAAGGTGAAATTGGTAGTCGAAATAAAAGTGGATGTGAAAGCTGAAGATAAAGACATGGATAGGGAAGGCGATGACGATCAAGGTGAAAAGCTGAAGAAAGAGATGCAAAAGATGTCTCAATAAGAAAACTATTGCTGTTGTAGAATGCGTAAAGAAAGTGCTCTATTTGAAATCTTTAATTGAACACTAAACACTTTAACCCATTAAACACCAAACAAGTTTTAACTAAAACACCGACGCGTTTCAACAGGAATGCTGTCATTATCAAGGCGATAATAAAACTAAATTAAAATAAAACCTACAAAAAACAGGTAACCTAAATGTTATGCACGGTCAATCCGATCCGCATCATTAATTTCCGATTAACGAAAACAATGACGAATGCGTGATACGTTCGTTGACACAGTTCATTACACATGACTTATTTTTATATATTTCTAAACTTTCGAAAACATTTAGAAACTTACAATTATTGTTTATTTGTCTAATTAATTTAACATTCGTATGATCGATGTTGTGATCTGTTTCAAAAATGTGTTTTGGGCAACGTTCGATTTCTCAATTCTATTAAATCTAAGATTAGCCATATGCTCTTTGAATCTAGTTGAGACTGCTCTCATGGTTTGCCCAAATATATTTTTGATTACAATCTTTACAATTGATTTCGTAAATACCTGACTTTTCTAGAGGTTGTATTTTATCTTTAGAGTTACCGATGAGACTTCGTAAACTAGTCCCAGAACTGTAAACTATTCTGAGATCTAGCTCTTTGAAGATTTTACTCAAACCTTTAGTGATAAAGGGAGCGTAAGGGAGGGTCACAACGGGTGAAGCTTTAACATCCTTTCGAAAAGTCGTAGATTCTTTCACAGTTTTCTTACAATTAAACTTCCTAATTAACTTATAGATATGCTGAGGCTGGAAACCATTACACTTGGCCGCATCTTTTATAATTTTAAGCTCTTTCTCATACCTCGCCTTGTTCAAGGGAAAAGTGAGAAGTCTGTGGACCAAAAAATTCAGACTTGCCATTTTGTGTTGAACACAATGATGGGAGTCTGAAGGAATCTATAGAGTTGCAATCTGATATACAACTCAAAGAAACTTTTTGTCGTGTCTCTTTACTTGAGACAAATATCCTTCGCTTCACAATCACGCTTTATTCATGTCATCGCGTTTTGGCAGCACTTATATTTGCGAGCAACTATTTTCACGAATGAAGCATACTAAGAGTAAAATTAGAATCAAAATATCTGATGAACATCTTAAGAACTCACTTAGAATTGCAACTACTTCCATCGAACCAGATATTGATGCATTAGTTTATCAAAAGCAATGTCAAATATCGCATTAGTTTTGTCTTACCATCTTCTCTTTTACTTCTGTATTAAAGAATATAATAAAAATATTGAAGTTTTATTACACAGAAATATATATTTTCTATATCAGTAACCACAAACAAACACGTTTAAAAATGGTGGCAGATATTATTTAAATTTAAAATCTAAATATTTCAAAATATACATATACCCTTTTTTTGCTTATTAGCTACAATTATAGTATTAGTGTACTTTATATGTGGCCCGATACAATCCTTTCCTTCCAAAGTGGCCCAAGAGAGGCAAAAGGTTGGACACCTCTGTTATAAAGTATTTGCCTTATAGCAGTTTTCACAGTCTCATCAAATGATTTCAGTAAATATGGATGATACTACGCAGATGACTCGTCTTTTCTTTACGCTTTTTCGGAGGAGAACAAATATGTTCACGGCCAGTGGCACTTGTACTTGGTTGTGCATCCATATTGGAGACCAACTATAAAACTTTGAATTGTACCACTTGTACCAATTGTAACACTCTCAACGCTTTTTCAAAAAAATTGAATAACCCATCAATGGAGAAAGACTTTGAATATTGTATAACTGAGGTCTGTACATCAAGCTGTAGAGTAACTGTTGTGACATTGTACAGATCTCCTATAGGTGACTTGGACGTTTTCTTTGACAAGTTGGATGCATCGAATCAAGTTGTCTTTGTGTGCGGTGATTTTAACATTGATACGTCGCTGCCTGGTCGTTCATCACAAACGCTGTTCGATATGTTTTCATCATACGGTATGACACTTTTAATACATGATTTCACCAGGGTGACAAGCCACTCCGGATCGACTCTTGACAATGTAGCCGTTAATATCAGTACTGATTTCTGTACGGCAACGATTCTCGATCCCTGGTTTCTCCGATCATTATGCCCAGTTCATTAAATTTAAAATTACGGCAGGAAAACATAAGGAATCTTATTGTTACAGACGCACTTTTAGTGAAGATAACATAAAAAGATTTATTAACACATTAGAAGTTGAAAATTGGAATGAGGTGCTCGCGGAGCCTACACTGGATATTAGTTACAATACTTTTTTTAATACGTTTTATTATCATTTTGACATATGCTTTCCATTGCGGAAAATAAAAGTAAATGACAATGGGAAGCGTTGGGTGACGCCTGAGGTACAGCATGCTTCTCAGAATCTAAAATCTCTTCATGCATTGGTAAGAGATGGACGCTGTACGAAGGATGAGTATAATCAATATAAAAAACATTATGACAATTTACTAAAAGAAACCAAAATCAAATACAACTCTGACTTAATTGCGACGGCCACTAATAAGAATAAATGTGTTTGGAATATAGTAAACAGTACGATAAACACTAACAAAGGAAAACCTTACATTGAATTAAAAAATAAAAATAAATCTGTTAGTGATTCCGCGGAGCTTGCTAAACTGTTCAGTGATTACTTTGATAATATTGATATACATGGGCAGGGGGATCCTGTATTTAATATAGAAACTCGCGCTAGTTTATATTTATTTCCGGCAGACGCTAACGAAATTCGAAATGTTATTATGAGTATACCGAATAAAATGTCTGCTGGTATGGATGAAGTTCCCGCAGGTATCCTTAGATATGTGGCTGAGTCTATTAAGCATCCTTTGGTCTACTTGGTGAATTTATCCTTTACACAGGGCTTATTTCCTTCACCTCTCAAGTTGGCCAAAGTATGTCCCATTCACAAAAAAGGTGATCGGCAAGATATCGCAAATTATCGGCCCATATCAGTTTTATCGGCATTTTCAAGAATATTTGAATGAATAAAGTAATGTACACACGTTTATATAATTATTTTCAAAAATTTTCATTATTTGCAAAGTGTCAATTTGGCTACTTAAAAACAAAATCAATTAATGAAGCATTATTCCATGTTATACAAAACATTTTCAAAAATTTGGACGATAAGTTTAAGGTGGGCTCCTTGACGTTCGATCTATCCAAAGCATTTGACTCAATGAATCATTTAATTTTAATAAAAAAACTTGAAAAATATGGGGTTAGAGGACCGTGTCTTGCATGGATTGAATCATACTTAAGCGATCGCTCAGATCGGGTTGCAATAGTACAAAACCACAAGACAGTTTTCTCAGAAGAAAAAATAAGTAATGTAGGGGTTCCCCAAGGGTCTGTTCTGGGCCCGCTGCTTTTTCTAATATTTGTGAATGATCTTCATGTAAATTTTAAAGTGGGAAGCTTGTGCCAATTTGCAGATGACACTTCATCTACTTTTACGGCAGTAGACTCTTTGGAACTGTCCATCAGGGGTACTGAACGTGCACGTACAATGCTTGAATGGACGCAGAAAAACGGTTTGATACTAAATGCAGCAAAAACGAATTTCGTGGCTTTTGACTGTCACAGACAAAAGAATACCCCAGTACCGATTAGTCTGAATGATACATATCTGCCTGAATGTACCATAGTAAAATTTTTGGGTTGTATAGTTGACAAAAATTTATCTTGGGGGCATCACATAGACCATGTTAGCAAATCGCTGTCAGGGTCAATATTTGCTATTAGGGTGCTTAAACGAAACGTTACCACTGACCTTATATTGACTTACTATAAGGCTTGTATTGAACCGCGTTTGAGGTTTGGCATAGTTGTCTGGGGTCGATCCGTAAAATTTAAGAGGCTGTTTATTTTACAGAAGAAAGCACTACGTGCAATATTCAATCTTAACTCTAGGGATTCTTGCCGAGAGTACTTTATTAATAGCGGTATTTTAACGTTAGCCTGCCTATATATCTATGAATGTGCTATCTATACACGTAAAAATAAAATTTATTTTACTACGAACAGTCAGTTAAATACCATTTATACTACGCGTGGTGCCAGCGATCTTGCCATACCTGGCCATAGAACTGCATTGTTTGAGCGATCTCCGCATTATAACTGCGTAAAAATTCATAATAAATTACCACTGTATCTGAGACAGGTGTGCGGTTTGGATAATTTTAAAAAAATGCTTAAAAAATACCTGGTGGAAAAGTGCTATTATAGCGTGGATGAATTTCACCTCTAGTTTTATTTATTTTGTTATAGGACATAACTATGTACAGTAGAACCCCGATTATCCGTGCGCGGGTTATCCGGGCTGCGGATTATCCGTGCCATGATTTCCCTTTGTTGAAACTATTTTTGAAGTTTTATTATCGAAATAATAGCCGTGTTCTTTCGCTTAAAACTTTTAATCATGATTTTCCGATCATGATTCTATGATCCGGATTTCAATATGTTGCAAGAAAACAACTTTGGTTGTTTTTGATTCGGTAACTGAAATATCTAACCTCAAAATCAAACGTCAAATAGAAACAAATCACGATCGCGTTATCGAATCACAAAAACGTGTTGATCAAGAGGGGTGAGGGAATTACCAATCATGATTAATTGGAACAAAATTTATATCACAAAAGAACACGTAGTGATCCAATCAAACGCGTTTGGATCCGTTTTAACAGTGCGAAAGAACACAGCTAGTGTTACCGTAAAAATACGCAGCTCACTTGACGGAACACGCCGTGAGAGCGACGCATGACAATTGCAATAACACCAGTGCCCTGGGAATCCCTGGGAATCACATATGTATGTACTTTTCATCTGCCGTTGCGGGTTACGGTGATGGACGAATGTGTGAGACTTATTTGCGCGCTAGGGACGAGTTTGTATACTGCCACATCCTTAACGCGTGATTTTGTTTTTAAAATGGAAACAACCAGTGTTAAACGCAAAAGAAATGTTTTAACGATTGAACAAAGTAGAGATTTTAAACAAACGTGAAAAGGGTGAAAGTGTAGCATCGTTGTCACGCATCTATGAAGTAGGCAAACAAACAATACGCGATATCATTAAAAACAAAGTGAAATTACAAAATTTTATATCTCAGTCTGACTCTCTTAAAAACATATCTGCACGGAAATCATTGAAAGGATCAACTTTTCAACAACTCGATGAAGCACTTTCCAAATGGTTTCTGCAGAAAAGATCGGAGGGCGTACCAATTTCTGGGCCAATGTGTGCTAAACAAGCGGAGATTTTTCACAAACGCTTAAAAATCAAGGAACCTTTCAATGCATCCAGTGGTTGGTTGCATCGATTCAAAAAACGTCGAGGTATTCGTGAGCTTACAATTCAAGGCGAAAAGCTTAGTGCCGACGGAGAAGCGATGGTGGAATTTTGCTACGAGCTGGAGACCATAATTACAGAAAATAGGTAGTCTACAACCATCTCAAATTTATAACGCTGACGAAACAGGGATATACTGGCGAGCAATACCTACAAAAACTTTAGCTGCAAGTAACGAGAGAAGTGCACCGGGGTATAAAAAAAGTAAAGACCGCATAACAGTGTTGTGTTGTGCTAATGCGTCTGGCGGTCATAAACTGAAACTGGGAGTGATTGGAAAGTCAAAAATCCTCGCGCTTTTAAAAACATGAACCCGCGCAATTTCCCAGTTCACTATTATAACCAGCAAGCTGCTTGGATAACGTGTGATATTTTTCAAGACTGGTTCCATAAAAAGTTCATCCCTGAAGTACAGTCATGTTTGAAGAAGGAAAAGTTGCCACAATAGGCACTTCGTCTTCTGGATAACGCTCGTTCTCATCCAAATAACACAGTCCTAAGATCTGATGATAGAAACTTCTTTGTTCTTTTTTCCCACCCAATGTTACGTCAATTGCTCAACCTATGGATCAAGGTGTTATTGAGACAATGAAACGCCTCTACCGAAAAGAACTTATGATGAACTTGTTGGATGAAGTAGATCTAATGAAGTTTTGGAAATCGTTCACGATCAAAGACGCAATTTTTACGGTGGCAAAGGCATGGAGTGGAGTGAAAGAAATGACCATCAAAAAAGCTTTTTACAAAATAATGACTCTAGAGGAATATGAAAGCATCGTGGAACATGATGATGAAGAAACGACCATAACTGAACTAACTGAATTAGTTCGCAGCGCCGATTCATTCAAAGAAATTGATGATACTGAAGTTGAAAGGTGGACTCAGTGTAACAAAAATGAGCCGGGTTATCAACTCTTCAATGAGGACGATATTGTCATACAAGTTTTGAATCAGCCCGGTACGTCACAACCTGACTCATCCGAAAATGAGAGTCAAAATGAAGAAAGTGATGGGACAGTATCAGTCAAAAGAGTGACTAACCAACAGGTTGAAGAAGCTGTCAACGTTCTACTAGACCATATTGAGTAACGAGAATCTTCGGACCTTATCGACATTTTGAACTTGCGCAAAATACGTCAGACGATTAAAAAAGATCAAAGAATTTTATCACAGACCAAAGTGACTGACTTTTTTTCAAAAGCATAACTAACATCCCTATTATATATATATATATATATAATAGTATAATAATCCACATATATATATATATATATCCGCTTTATATAAATGCAAGTTAACATATTCACTTACGTAGAGTTTTTATTTTTCTTACTTAGTGCAAAAGTTTATTTAAGTAGAATTCTATTTTTTGTTATGTTATATTTTTTATGCAAATTAAAAGTTAGTTTGAACTTATGAGACCTATTTTTTTCTGTTATCTTTTTATGTGTTATCTGATTATGTAAAAAAACTTGTGGATTATCCGCGCTTTTCAGTTATCCGTGCCTCGGCTGGTCCCGTGGAGCACGGATAATCGAGGTTCTACTGTATATATATTTGTTGTATTGTCATAATTATCATTGTATTATACCTGACAAGGCATATATTTGTTCTGCAAATCGTTTGCCAATAAAATTTATTATTATTATTATTATTTATTTCGATATATTGCTTGGGTATTACTTATGAATATATCTGGTAATAATTACTGTAGAGCTCTGTAAAGAACTACTAGAGTATATAACGAAATAACGAAGAAATAATAGAAACAAGACTTAACCATAAACAGTGTCAGGTGACAGAATCTGAGCAAGATCGATACAGTGTAATTTGGGCTTGCTTTCAACCAATGAGAATTCACTGTCTAAGTGGTCTGTTCAGAAATTCGTCTCTCTATATAAAAAATAGACTATACTTAAGGACGATAGTAGAGCCAATCATTAGAAAAATTCAAAACCAATTTATATATCAGCTTTGTAAGGAAGACTTTGCTTTAAGTAGAAATATATTCAATGAAGAAGATTGCCTCTCCTATGCGTAAGCATGAGAAATCGATATCCTTCCCATGAGGTGAAATGAAGAAGGGCAGCCCGTGAAAGTCTTCTTCTTCTTATTCTCGTTCTTCTAACGTTCCATTAGAATCGTCGGATCATACCATATATAACAGCACAGGACCGACTATACGGTAATACACATGCTCGTCTCGGAAGTACTAATTTTCCATGGAAATCAACAAAAATAACGTGTAATAGCGGTGTAATTATAACTCTGCCTCTGCGTATACTGTAATAGAGACACAAGAACTTCTTCCACTATATACATATAACATTCAATACAATTTTCTAACACACGCGCTCCTCGTACACTTCTTGAATTAATAACCTCAATTAGCAGCTTTAATTGGCACAGTAACACACCCTAGTGGAAGGGTTGGGAATTACACTAGTATTACCATTAACGTACATTGTTACAGTTTACAATTGAGAAATATGTATAATGTATATTGTATATAGTTAGACTGACTCACTCCCTTTCGCTGATATACTATATTATATAGTTCGGTCGTCTTTATTTACCCTTCGCATCGCCGGTCTTTCTCTTTCGGATATTTATAGCGTGATTTCGCGTTTATGAGCTATAGTCGAGTCATCCTATGAATATTTTAATTCCACATCAAAGCAGAAAAACGGTTTCACTAAAAATGTAACAGGCAGAAGATAAAATTCTAATAAGCATATTAAATTTGTTTCTTTTTCATCAAATTCACGAATCAAATCAGAACGCCCAGATATATTATCTCATCGATGTATGTGTGTAAACGTTATTACATTGTATACTTATATAACATGTGTTTATCTGTATTTTAGGTATGCGGACGATATTGGTAATGTTTTATTAATAATCCGTAATTGTTTTTGCCATCTTGCTCTTTCAGATCATTCGCTCGCGTGGAAATTTGTACATATATCTTTCCCGTCAATTTCTATTAAGTCTAATATTTACATTCAGCTTTTAATTGCATGACGCCCTGGTACACTATCTGTTTGTCATTGCTATCTGTACATTTTAATAAACGTACATTTCAACACTGTACGATTTGGATATCCGCAGCAACAATAACGGCGAAAAAGTGTTTTTTTTTTGCGGAATCAATAAGTGATTAGCGTTAACCGCTAAAATCCGTTAATCTGTCAACTGTGCTTTCTCTCTCTCTCTCTATGTGTATGTAGATACGTCACAAATATTTAGATAATATGTACGGATATGTATATACTTAACAGAACCGATTCAAGCATGTTTTTTTCTATTTTGCCAGATCTAACCACGGCCGTCATTTAATAAAAATGATGTCAGTATTTTTAATAGCGATGCTATACAAACATCGTTTGTATAAAATAATATTAACAAATTTAAATTGCGTTGCAAAACGATGTTTTGATATTTATGGGAAAGAAGCACAGCCAGAGACAAGAATCGAAGAAGATATACAAGATATGCTGGTCCACAGTGTTATTTAAGAGTTAACATCAAACTATGTTCCTTTACCTAACTCGCACGAAACATTCCATCAACTAGGAAATGCTAGATGCGTTTCCACCCATTAATTGCCTTAGTACACTCCAAACACAAGTGCACTAATACTGTCAAACAATAAAATGTGTACGGTCCTTTAATAATAAAATCTTTATTTTTTTTCAATATTTCATCAACAATTCTTTTTCTTTTATGAGGGGAAAAATCCTTGATGGACTGCGCGTGTCTGGCTCTATAACACGTTAGTGTGGGACTCTCCATGTAGGCATACCCACTAAAAAACCCCCAGGCTTTCAAATCTTTTCCCTCTGGAACTACTTGTCGTATTACTTCAGAGGGAAGCTAGATGTTGTTAGAGCGTGCCTCCTTCGTTAATCAGCCTTAATCTCTGTCTCTGTCTCTTATCACTCTCCTTTTTCTCCATGATGAGCCTTATCCAGCTCTCTGCCGCTCTCCAGTCTTCCTCGCTCCTAAGCATGTTGATAATTATGTTTTTTGTTGTAAGGGACCCTACTGTTTTCTCTGCTCGCTGTCTCTCTGTTGTCCAAATACGACACTCAAAAAAGTCGTTCTCCGCCGTATCTATTCCATCGCAGTAGCGCAAACCTGAACAGGTATGCCTGAAAGCAGTCATGTCCGGTTAGGAATTGCGTCAGGTGATAGCCCACTTGCCCGTGCTCCCTATTCATCCAGGGTCTAAGATCTGGTATTAACCTCTTGGTCCATATAGCCTGTCCACTGTTCTCGCTCCACCTGTCTTGCCAGTTATCTAGCAACCTACCCCACGTTGTCACCCTACCCGCAGCACCGTCCAGCTCTATGGCCGTCCTCTGCTGTGCCCTGAGGTCGATGGGTGGCGTTCTCGCGACCACAAACTGTGCATCAGACGACACAGTTCTGTATGCACTCGAAATGTTGATAGCGATTTTCCGCTGTACGCTCGTTAGTTTCCGCCGATGCGTCTCCCTCTGCATGGCCACACTCCCGTACAATAACATAGACTCCACCGTAGAGCGCAGTAGTCTCCTAGAGCACTCACTGGGGCCTCCAACTCTAGGCATTAGCCGACAGAGAAGTCTCAGAGTCTTGTGCGCTCTCTCTGCCGTCCTGGCCAGGTGCTCTGCCCACCCAAAGTTCCTCTGCATATGGATACCGAGATATCGCAGGCTCTCACGGCTCCGAATTAATGTGTCTTTCACTCTTATGGTGATCTGCTTTAGGTTCCTACCACCAACTAGAAGAACTGCTTCAGTTTTGTGCGCGGCGAGCCTTAGATTCTTTGTCTCTAGCCATTTCACTACACTAGCCAGAGTCTGCTCAGCCAAAACTTTAAGAGACTCAGCATTACGCGGTCATCGTCCGCGTAGCCTATTAAATGTACGCCCGAAGGTACTAGCAGCTCAAGTACACCGTCATAATATATGTTCTATAGCATTGGGCCGAGTACGGACCCCTGTGGCACGCCACATGTAACTCTTATCTCACCGCAGTCACCAATCATCAACACTCTCCCATCCACCCTATTATACAAATAGGGAGAAATTGACCTGTTCCGCAGCTCCTTTAGGATGCCTTCCCACGGGGCGGAGTTGAAAGCATTCTCAACGCCTATCGTAATAAGAGCACATAGCTGCCTCGATCTATAAGGTCCACTTGATGCCTCCAGCGCGAGTTCTTTAACTCTCTTCAGCGCTGTTATCGTGGATATGCCTTCTCTGAAGCCATGCTGTTCCTGGGATAGCCCTCCTTTGCTCTCTACTTCCTCCTTCAGTCTCAGAAGAATGAGTTGTTCCAGCTATGTGCCCAGACCGTCGAGAATGCATAAGGGGCGATACGAGCCATTCTGTTGCCCCGTCTAGTTTGATGTTCAAAACTTTTATCTAAATTCTTTTTAATTAATATAATTTCCTGAAGAAGTCACAGAATTGTGACGAAATATCGAAAATAAAAATTTTATTATTAAAGGACCGAAAAAACAACATCAATACTAAATACTGTCTAGAATCTGTTTTTAAACGATTACAGCTGGCTAAGTCGTTCAAACACAAATTTATTACAACAGAAGAACACCATAAAAAGTTGTAGTTTAAAATATGCAACATTTTCCCCTACGATAAAACAGAAATGTCTATATCTGTACCGGTGGTTGTACCACTTTAAAAGCTTTGTGTTAATATAGGTTTAAAGCTAAACTGTCACAGGTTCAAGTCAAAGAAATCGTTAAGATGGTGCTTACAAAAGCCAATCTAGAAAAGAAATCCAACAAATGGGGGCAAATCATAGTGTCTAATGCTTTTGAGATGCATTGAAGACTGATGAGAAAACATACGTTTTTGCCTAACACGTGGGGTTTAGAGGCAATCTTAATACGATCATTTAATCAAAATTTTGCAGTCCATTAGCTTTGATTACAAGAATATGCTGACGTGATAAGGAAAAGGATCTCAGTTTTCTTGAATTATTCGCGTACTCATTCACTCACCTCTAATTTCTAATACAAATCCTTTAGTTTCAAGCGATTTAATAATACGTTTTAGACGGAAACTTTTTAAACATTTAAATTAACACTATTCTGGCCCTTTAATAACAATCTCTTTGTATATTAACTGGAATGTGGTGAATAAGTCCAGTAATTGGACCTGGAATCGATACTACAAAGTGCATTGCCGTCAGATTTTCGAGTGCTACCTTCGAAAGCGAAAGATTTTCTTAGATCTCTAATGTTCAGTTCTTGGGATGAATTTTGAAATCTTTAAGGTTGTAAGAACAAGGTTTATTTTAGCTCACCTCCTCTGTTAGAGGAAGAGTTTATGAGTGTTAAAATAAAACTATTCATGGTTGTATTTATTCTAATTAGATTTTTGGCAAAACAAGATTTAATGATAGAGATAAGATTTAATGGTATAAGACAAAAATATAAACACAACTGAAAGTTTATTCTTAATTAAGCATTCTTTTAACACATTTATAAGGAAAGAGCGAAGCTTCTGTTGTATATCGTATTAGACAAAACGAGAGAACTAAAAATCATAATAATTCTCACATGTTTCACGTTCCACTATCAAAACAGGAAACGGAGCAAGGAACAGTTCAACACCAGGCTTTCCTTAAGATGTCATTATTCTCTTCTCCTATCTCCTTCCAACTAAAACGCGAAGGTACATACATACACCGCGTTAGAGTTCGTTATCTTCATAGGAAGCGCACCATAAAATATTACATCAAGATATTATTGTGCATTCTGTTCTCTCTTTAACAAATTAGGTTACACGAATTACCGCCCGGTATAATATAACAACGGGCACGTATTTCTATGTATGCATATTGTATACTACGACTACTACTACCTAGTTTTATATAAGTGTATCTATTTGTGGTGTTATTAAAAGTCTTAGTTCGGTTTCCGGTAAAAATTACGCTTATTTAAATATTTAACGTAATTAATGTAGCATGATTTATATTAGTTAGGGAAGTTACCGGTAAATATCTTAGCGCTAAAGAATTATACAGGTTTCTACGCACTCTTAATTGTACTTCTAACTTCGTTCTTTTTTTTTCTCTAAATATAAACTCGGCGTTTAAATAAATGTGGCGTTAAAGATTTATTTTTAAGTGATGTTTCCGCGATTTTCCGCGTAATTTTGCATTAGAAAAACTGTACATATTGTGTGGAATTTAACCGTGAGATTCCTCTGTTAACGTTTTATCCGGTAAGAGATGTTGGAACGTGCAAGATATATATGGGCGCAATTACTTTTAAAATATGCAGGAAATACTTACCTATATGCAGATGTATGCAAAAATCTAATCGTTATACTATGCGTACGCTTGTTATAATAAAGTTGGTAGTAAGATTTTGTGATAATCTTAATAATAATTTAGATAAATTAAAATAGAGGAAGTAAAGATTAATTTGTCGTTATTTCTTCTCGAGGTTATTCCTGGTAAAATGTGTTTTAATAATAATGTGATCCAAAATGAATGATCAGAAATGATTCAAAGGTAGTCAATATGTACTATCGCGAGCACTTTAAACGACTCAAACCGCCATAAAATGTATCTATTGTAGGCTTTCCTTACTCGGAGCAATATTTAGGTAAATATAACTGGGCAACTATAATAAGCCGTATAGCCGCAAGCCGGAGGGTAGACACTATCTAAAAGAAATTTAAGCGAAAAGAATTATGAATATATTTGACATGAATATGATGTACTGAGCGAAGGTAGACCGTACTCAAATTAATTGAATAAGAGAAAATGTCATCATTTTTCTCAGGGAAAATATTGATCTAACAACAATTATTGCAAAAATTATAAACTTACAGATTAGGACACGTAATTATGGAAAGAATTTAATATTATTTTATTAGTATGTGGTCAATGTTTTAATACAAACAGCCGATAGTAGATAACGTATAGAAATATTATGTGATTAACGTCTTTTTACTAGAGAAGTCTCAAATTAAACAAGGTATACTTCTAACACAAAAATATCTCTTTCACCTTTTGTGAAATTTTATTTAAAATGTCGGTTTTAATAAGCTTCTGAGCACGCATGAAATTGGAAAGTTGCATTTACAACCACGTCTTGAAGTGTTAAACCAACATTTTGCAACTTAATTAATTAATTAATGTATATAAAGTGTCCAAGGTCAAGTGTACCAGGTTGGCAACGCCAGATTTATTTTGATCAGACTGTAATATTGCCTACTGCCTACCTTGACTGGATAACTTCATTCTTATTATGTTTAGTTGTCAAAAATGAAAATTTTCTGTCAAGATTATCCATCACCGAAATGATTACTTTTTTTTGAAAAACCAAGAATCACTAGCAAAAACGTAAACGCCATATTGACAGTGAAAACTGACAGTAGTTGGAGGGGTTAACTCTAGCCTGTTCAACACAGGTCCAACATATGAAAATAAAACTGAACTATTTTTCATCGAAAAAGGGATTTTTGTGTTGCCAACCCGGTGCACTTCGAGTTGGAGACTATGTATTTTCCATTAGTAATAAGCTGTTGTGCCAACATAATAGGTGTGGATTACTGTTCAAATGTTAATTTGACAATCTATCTTGACAGAAGATAAATATCTGTCTAAGAGTATCAACCAATCACAACAGCCGATTTCCAATTCGATGCTTAGCGAGACCAAGCAACGAAGTGCGAGTTCGCAATGAATTTCACTTCGAATTTCGTGCCAAAGTCTGCTCTGAACTTGTTGTAAATGTGTCAATTTAAAACGTATTATTTTAACTGTCAATTATCGAATTTTGAATTGGTTGTAAATGTACCTTAATTTACTGACATTAATAATACAAAATTTGATGAAGAAATATATTTGTTTATAGATGCACGTTATGGTTATGTAAAAGAAGATTAATGATAATATTTGTCGGTGTTTGTTTAAACTTTAAACGTTTGTATAAATACGACAGTTGTATTAATTTAATAAGAATTTAAAGCCAATATTAGTTATTTCTTAGTACAATACAACAACTACTGAAGTAAATTCAATTTCTTTGTAAAACTAATTGTCAACCGTTAAGTACCTGAAAAATGTTTAATTTAGACCAGTCAGATGCCGTGTAATACGTTTTCAATTGTCTCGTCCAATAAAATGTTCCTAAATCAACTGATAATTACCTTAGATATATTTCGCCCTATTAAAAAATTAATATATATTCAGAAATAAATATTTAATTTTAATCATTTCTTAATGTTTTGTAAACATTGTTTTTCCTTCATCAGATTTCCTATAAATACAATTGTAATATTATATATAAAAATATATTTTAAACTTGCACTTAGTATGAATATTCTAGACATAATATCAAACAGAGCGAATTTCGTCAATAAATAAGAATCATATTATAATCATGAAGGATGTATTACAACCATCATAGGATATATAATTTATTGCGAATCTTTCTACCTGCTTGTTATCGACCCCTAATTATAGTCGCCTAGTGCTTCTTGTCACATGTTTCGAGAAGCTGTATACGGCCATAACGCTTGAAGTGTGAGTCGTTTAAAATGCTCGCGATAGTACATAGTAGAAGTAAAATGGTGTTGCTGTCACATCGGCACATCTACTTTTTTCAATGCGACGTTCTCAACTTGAAACCAAATGTAAACGTTGAAATAAATTAAACAATAAAATTTGTCCGGGTTTTTCGGTCATTCAGTAAATGAAGACCATAAGTTACAAAGGGTCTAAGTGCCTAGAAGTAAATTCAAAGATAAATGACAAAAACTGCTTTTATGAAGAAAAAAATATTTATTTTACCAAATATTATTCTTAAAAAAAAATTAACTCAAAATCGAATATTCGTAAAAGGTTGTTAAGTCCAAGTCCTAATGTAATAAAAAAGACTCTATGTGCCAACATAATTTCAGCTACAAAAGGATCCATGTACAGTTTCAATTTCAGGCATTCTCTGCTCTCGTTTGCTCTATTAAATTCTCATAGAAAGTCAAGTGTTTAAGAGGAATGTAATCCAACATATCTTGCAAATTTTTCAACTTTTCTGCGGAAATCTTGTTTATGCACTGAAGTTGGGGAATTTTACTATTTTTAAGGTCATTTAAGCTTTTACCTTTTTTTAACACGTTACAGACTGTCCAATCTTCTATATTACTAAATGTTTTCTTCGTTTTTACTTTTGTAGGACATTCCTTTGAAATCTGAATCCAACAAACGGAAGCATTGTTTAATTTCGTAGTATTCAAAATAGAATCACATGCCTTTTGGTAATCTTTAAAGTCTGGCCGTTCCAATAGAGAAACAACAAATGGATTATTATGACGCGCTTCTGTAATCATTTTTTCTATATCTTTGGGCCTTTGTCCCCAAAGATATATAGATATTTGTAACACGTTTGCGTTTCTATCGCGATCGCATGCTAAATATGAATGACCACTTACTCAAAACTTTTGCTCAATAGTGTCAAATTTGCCTGTAATTACAATATAGATCATCAGAAATAATACCATACGGTTTTTGTTTTGACCAATACAGTTGTCTGACCAAATAATTAGATTTTTTTTAATGGGAATCTTCGACCATCCAAAACTTTTAAAATAGCAGAGGAAATTTCATTACCACCTCGACCAGTTGTAGACTCATTCCAGAGGCACATATGTGCAGAGCTGTTATCTGAAATGTGAATCCCCAAGTTATAGCATGATAACTGTCTGCTGTAAAACATTTGAGTGTGTGTTGATGTTGGTTCTTGCGATTTAACTTCATATTCTTTCATCGCCGTTCTTGCACATTCTGCTTTTCTTTGATGAAGTTCTAATTTTTGACGAAACTGTGCTTTATCTATTGGGCTTGGGCAACTTTTAATTTTATTTTGATATAAATCACAATTCGAGCATGTGTCTGATCGTGGACGACCAAACGTTAGGTTATGATAATCTTTCTTGAATGTGTCGCAAAAGTATCTATATGATCCAATAGTTTCTGGATATTTCTTTTTAAATGCTATATAGCGTCGATTCATGTTAAGGTCCAGGCTAAGAAACTTCTTTTGGGAATTTTTTCCGACTGTAGTGGTTCTCTTCAACAGGAAATGCCTCAATATTAGCCCGGACTTGTTCACGCAGTTCAGGAAGATATTTTCTGGATTTCCTTGCAGACCCTCGCTTATCTACATACACAATTCAAAATCAGTGAATATGGCACTTAGACCCATTGTAACTTATAACAATATTTCCTCACAATTCTGTGACTTCTTCAGGAAATTCAAAATTTTGTCAATATTGTCAGAATTTATTTTAAAATGTCAAACTAGATAATAGTTATTTACGATATAAGTGTTTAAAATGCGATTTTATTTTGTGGGAAGATGGGAAGATTAATAATAATAATAATAATATGTTGACATCAGTCAATTATTAATATGACATGAGTCAGAAATGTCAGTCACGGTAATGCAGTGATATTTTAGAATTAGAAACGTCAAGCAAGTTTTGTTGAGGTTTTTTACAATTATTATTAAAATAATAACACTGGATGTTGATGAGATTGATTGAAACTATTGATGATGCCCAATGAATCCATATTATATAGTAATTGTTGTTAACTTAAAGGAATACGATAATATAATTTAATAAATGTTCAAGTTGGGCTCCACCAGTAGGTATGGACACAAACTTCCAAACGACGTCTTAATCCTCTCTTGCAAGATGAAAGTATTATTTCCTGAGTTCGAATTCGATTTTTCAGATCATCAAGATCTGCCGACCGAACTTGATATAGAAATTCCTTTAAATAATCCCACATGAAAAAATTAACAGGTAACAAATCCGGGGAACAACAAATCCGGGACCAAGGGATAGAACCTCTATTTCCAATCCACCCATTGGGGTACAGCGCATTTAAATAATTCGTCACAATTTGCGCATTATGGGACGGAGCACCATCTTGTTACCAAATTATGTCTCGTCTTTCTTCTATTAAATCTGGAAGCACATTTTGTAAAAAACGGTAAATAATGTTGTCCTGTCAGGGTTCCTTCGTAAAAGTGGGGTCCAATTAAATGCCCATTAAACATTTCACACCATCGATTAGTTCCCCACACTGTTTGTGTGCTTTCTCTATCCACCGCGGATTTTGGTTGGAGCAATAGTGCGTATTATGTTTGTTCACAACACCATTATTGTGAAAGCGACTTTCGTCACTCCACAAAATACAATTAAGATAATTTTGATTTTTGTAAATCGCTTAGTCTTAATTCTTGTGATAAATGGATGATATTGATGCCCCTATTGATGCTTTATTAACCCCAACTTCTTCTGCCTACAGAAGCCAAAATCACGACTTTTCAGTTTTGACAAGTCTATCTGAATTGTGTCAAAACTGACAAGGCAACATAAAAAATGTGTCAAATAAAAATTATTTATTAGTTTTTGATAAATAAGATGCAACATTAAAAAACACATGTATCAATTTAAAAAAAAAACAAAGGTTACCTTGAAATCTTCTTCAAGGTCACGGGCAAATAAAATCCTCTCTTTATCATTTTCAACATATCATAATATCAAGCAACTTTTATTTGAAAAGTTTTTTGATAACTGTACAGAGAAAGTAGATAATACCTGTAACGCAAAAGCTGAGACACCCTGTATATTGTAATCTCTTGAAACATAATAGCAATACAATTTAATATCTTGCTATTGCTTGTAGTTTCCTTAATTAATTGTGTTTAAAGTTGTCAAAAATGAAAATTTTATTTCAAGATTATCCATCACTGAATTGATAACTTTTTTTCAGAAAAATCAAATACTAATCATCATTAAATTTACTAAATAAACGCAAATATGCTACAGAACAAATAAAGGAGCAATTTATTATTTTTTTTGGATTAAACAAAAGGATGTTAGGCAGCATGGGTTACCTAGATTTCCAGTCTGTCGTGGCTAAAAATCTTTTAATCAGTTTTGCAGTTTTGACATCACACAAGAACATGAAAATTAGGGTGCAAGCCAACTAACACTATGAGTGAGCTATGTACATAAGCAGAGTGCTATTTCCCAACCACGAGGAACGGAGCTCTGGTGGATCTAAATTCGAAAGTGTATTGCTGGTTTGGTACACAGACCGATCGAAGACAAATAAAAGGGTTAGGGGTTGGGGTTTATATATCTAAGACCAAACTCTTCAGAGCCCTAGAGTTATGCACCAACAGTGAGGCTGCTGTAAAAGCTCTAGTCCCCTAGCAATAGCCAAGAAATGCGCACAGAAGCAAGTGATATTGTGCAGCATGAAACAGTTCCTTCGCGAGAGAAACCATTCAGTTGTGAACAGTGTGGTAAAAGCTTCGAACAGAAAAATCATCATGGTCTTCACACCCTAGTACACGAGAGAGATAAATGGCTTAAATCTAGCTATAGCCAAGATATTCTTGCAGAGAAAAGTGATTTTGCATCCAATGAAGCAATTCCTAACACAGAGAAGCCTTTCAGATGCAAACTGTGTGGTAGAGATTTCAAACGGAAATATGATCTTGCTCTTCATTTCAGAGCACACAAGGGAGATGGGCCATTCAAATCTGGCAATACCCAAGAAATAGTTACAGAGGCAAGTGATACTGTGCAGCATGAACCAATTCTTTCGCGAGAGCAACCATTCAGTTGTGAACAGTTTGGTAAGAGCTTTGAACAGAAAAATCATCTTAGTCTTCATTCCGTAATACACGAAAAAAAACAAATCATTTGAATCGGACTATAGCCAAGAAATGGTTACGGAGAAAAATGATTTGGTAGCCAATGAAACAATTCCTAACACAGAGAAGCCTTTCAGGTGCAAACTGTGTGGTAGAGATTTCAAACAGAAATATGATCTCGCTCTTCATTTCAGAGCACACAATACAAATAGCCCAGTCAAATCTGGCAGTAGCCAAGAAATGCTTACAGAAGCAAGTGATATTGTGCAGCAGGAAACAGTTCCTTCGCGAGAGAAACCATTCAGTTGTGAACAGTGTGGTAAGTGCTTCGAACAGAAAAATCATCTTGGTCTTCACACCCTAGTACACGAAAGAGATAAATGGCTTAAATCTGTCTATCGTCAAGATATGCTTGCAGGGAAAAGTGATTTTGCATCCAATGAAACAAATCCTAATACAGGAAGCCTTTCAGATGCAGACTGTGTCGTACAGATTTCAAACGGAAATATGATCTTGCTCTTCATTTCAGAGCACACAAGAGAGATGAGTCATTCAAATCTGGCAATAGCCAACAAAAGCTTACAAATGAAGCCGATATTGTGCAGCATGAACCAATTCCTTTGCGAGAGAAACCATTTAGTTGCGAGGTATGCGGTGAAAGTTTCACACAGATAAATTAGAAGGAAGTTTAGGAATGGCAGACAAAAGAAATGACCTCTCTCTTAGGAAAAACATCTTGGCAAACATAAGAAATTCATTAACTCCTCGCCAAACTGTAATATAAAAAAACTACATACTTGATCTTAACAAATCAGAGTTATCAAATCAGAAAAATATTTGTACTTTATTCTCTACGAATCCCCTTGATTGATAATATTAATATTTCTTGACTGAATCTAGAGCTTCAAAACTATGTAAAACATCGAATTTCTCCTAACACTCATATGTATACACAGACATTCTTAAATACTTAAATTAATGACTTAATTTGTTTATTATAACTGCGAGAACTTTTATTTAAATTGCTCCAGTTACAACTAATAAATCTGTTAATAATATACGAATTTATTTTTTAATAGCGTCCTATTTGCATATAATGTTGAAATAATAATATGTGAAATAGCTCGTTATGTAAATTAATTCTAATTCCACATCGTTCTCCGTACAATTTTATTGAGCAAACTGGTGAAATTAACGCAATAAAGGTACCACAGCTGTACACGATCCTCTTCTTGATATTTATTGATGCGCTTCATGTAAAATCGGTACTTAAAAAGTCTCTTTTTTTTACATTAATTAACTAGCTATAACAAATTACAACGTAATATACTACATGTTTCACTAGTTTTACGATGCGTATTAAGCGGATACAGTTCTTTTTTTTGTTTTAATATGCATTGTTTAGAACAAAACGACTCGTTATTATTTCATCGTTTTTTTTTTCTTTAAAAGAGAGGACACAAAAACAGAATCCACTTCTAGCGCTTACGGTTTGTTTTAGAAAAAAAAAAAGCCACCCCTAAATTTACTTTACTAAAAATAAGCACAAGCATGTAATAAAACAGAATGAATGTAACAACTATAGAAGGACGCGACTAACTGAAGTGAAGTGTGTAGAATTCCAGTAGCCCCCCCGAAAAAGGTTCATATCTGTAAACACGTGGTGTATATTCTCTCTCTCATCTATACATATACATACATAATATATTATTGGAACATTATTTTCTAACCAACCATTTTTAAGAGTTGTTTTAAAACGGTCCCTTCTTATCATTATCGGGGTGCCATGTGATGAATATAATAAACAGACGTCGCCCGTTTACGACAGATTTTGGTACTTTTTCGGTGCCGGCTAGACTGCGAAATTCTCCGCATAGAGAGTACACTTTGCTTTCTGTACGAAACCGCCGTTTTATTTATCCGAAACAAAAAAAAAATAAGATAAGGAATTTGACCTAAAAAAAAATTACGTAATCATTAAATGAGATTTTTTTTTACGTTCAAGATTTAATCTCCATGTTTGTGGATGTAATAATTTTTGTGTGGGATTAGGAGGGAGGATTTTATAACCAATTTCCAACATAAGTTTTAAATTTAATCTCAATCCAAAATTTATTTAATAAGTAGAAGAGGTCCGCCAACAGTGGTCACCCTTTTTATTATTGTAAAATATTTCAAAAATTAGAAATGTTTAGCAGAGTTTCTATAATATAAATATTAAATTTTCATGCATAGATTTTATATTATTATTTGTTTTGAAAATATCTTAATTAATTTTGGGGAAAAAACAAATTACAAAAATGGTCTCATGTGGCCACTGTACCAAACCAGTAAGGTACAGTGGCCATCAAATATAAAGTACAGTGGCCAAGTTCTTTATCATACTTATATATTATCATGTATAGTTAAACTTTTGAAACATCCTTGCTTCAAAAGTGACACAACTCAAAAAACGTGATTTTTGAGTTATTACCAGGGTTAAATTGAGAACACACTACTCCATCAATTATAAAAAATGACTTAACTCAATCTCAGAATGTGCCCACTAGATGGCACTTATGTCACTTTTAACCTTCGTCAAATGATCATTATAGCTACTGCAAAAGTGACATATTAACAATTGTGCTCCGAGTCTTGTGATAGGAAGGTGTGCGGGGAAAAATTCAAAACTGTACATTTTTGAATTGTGTCGTTTTGTCGATCGTACGTAGTGGGTTTCGAGCAGAACATTTAGAGTTAATTCAGTTTTGTTGTCCGAAGTGTCAATCAGAAGTGGTCGTATTTTTAGTTAAGTCACTTTAGCTGAGCAAGGTAACTAAAAACTCTTAACGCATTGTGACATATGTCACTTTTGATGATTTCTAGGTCCTGGCAATTATGCATTCTTCAAGTCGAGCAGCTACAATTGTAAAACTGGCACTGGCAAAGTGCACACAGGAGGATTATTCAACTAATCCGCTAACAGAATCTGGCAATCTGTCGTCAGATATTGAAAATGCGGACAACATGGCAACCGAACAACCTAGCCCTTCATATTCATCACCAGCAATTCAATCTATTTTAATGGATTCAGCCGCTACCTATGTTCACACTAATGAAAATTCTTTTTATACAGTGTCATATAATTCTGAGTGTCCTAACATTGTGCGTTTGACCAAACGAAAAGAACACGATTACAGCTTATCTCCTATAGATAGTAATGAAAGTGACATAGACGATTCAGATGCCGATCCGAATTTTACTGACACTTCCTCAGGTAGTAGAAGTAGTTCTTCTGATGGCGTAAACAGTTCTTTAGATAGTGCAGACCATAATGCAGATGAACATGCTAAAGTTGAAGAAGAAAAAGGAGAGAAAAAAGGAAAAAGAAAGAAGAGAAATCCTGAAGGTTGGCAGATTAAAAAGACTAAACTATTGAGGAACTCCGGAAAAGCCTATCTATCGTCATCAAAAACTAAAAAACCATTTTCTGCAAGAAAAGTACGTCCACCTTGTGGAGAGAAATGCAGATTAGCTTGCAGTCAGAAAATAGGTAACACAGTCAGAGAGGAAATTTTTGCAAATTATTGGAAACTTGCTAGTATACAGAGGCAAAGGGAATACCTTGCTGCCCATACTGAAGCTATAAAACCAAAATATCGATATTCAATAACGCAAAATTACAGAAAAATGAATTCGGCATTTTACTTTGAGGTAAATACCGATCGTATTAGAGTCTGTAAAACATTTTTTAAGGCTACACTCGACATTAATGACAGGCCTATTCGGACTGCACTGATGAAAAAAACTGAAACCGGATTCCTTGCTTGCGATATGCGAGGAAAACACGGAAAACAACCTACTGTCGATCCTGAAATCAAAGAGAGTGTAAGAAAGTTTATTAATGCTATACCAAGAATAGAATCACACTATTTAAGAGCTCAAACTACACGCGAATATATTGATAGTAGTAAAAGTTTAGCAGATCTCTATCGTGATTATAAAGAAGATCGTGAGAGACAGCAGCTACCATTTGCAAACTGGAGAATTTAATATTTCATTTTATATACCGAAGAAAGACCAGTGCGACCTCTGCGAATCGTTTCAAAATGCAGATGAAGGAAAACAAAA
The DNA here is from genome assembly GCA_023690525.1 of Holotrichia oblita. Lineage (NCBI taxonomy): Eukaryota > Metazoa > Arthropoda > Insecta > Coleoptera > Scarabaeidae > Holotrichia > Holotrichia oblita. The sequence continues at coordinate 152,965,901 of CM043018.1, forward strand.
ATTACTTGATCGTTATAACTTGCACCGTATGTTGCTGTGTACGACTTAAGAGCAGTAATGCCAATACCAAAAGGTCTAATTTCAACATTTTATTATACAAGTAAACTTAACTCTTACAATTTTACTATCAGCGATTTAAATGCCAAAAATGTCGAATGTTACTTTTGGGACGAAACAGAAGCAAAACGTGGTGCAGTGGAAATTGGAAGCTGTGTATTGCGTTACCTTAAGATGTTAGTAGAAAACGCCAGTAATACAGAAGATGTGGAAGTTATTTTCTATTCTAATAATTGCTGTGGACAACAAAAAAATAAATTCGTGCTTGCTGCATATTCGTATGCAGTACGTACATTAAAAATTCAAAGTATTACTCACAAATTCCTTATCCACGGACACTCTCAAAATGAGGGTGACAATGTACACAGCGTTATAGAAAAACAAGTTAAAAGGCATCTGAAATCCAGTCCAATCTATGTGCCAGACCAGTATGTTACCCTGCTTCGAGCAGCAAAAAAGAACGGTCCCCCATATCACGTCCATCAGTTAACTTTTGAGGACTTCTATGATTTGAAAGCATTGCAAGAAGAATGGGGACATAATTTTACCACCGATACTGATAAATCAAAAGTCAAGTGGCATCATATTAAAGTACTTAAAGTCGAAAAGGAACATCCTCGTGCCTTCTTCTAAAAAACATCCTATGAAGACGTAGCTTTCAAGAAAGTAAATACATCCTGCAGCGTAAAGCAAACTAGATCTCAACATGACAGTAGTTCTGTGGGATTAATTCAGGCTTATACAAAGAAATTTCCATTAGCTGATAAAAAAAAGAAAGGTTTACAAGAACTTGCTGATAAGAACTTAATTACAAAATATTACTATAATTCGTATTTTAAAAATATTTTGGATTTAAATTAAATATTACAACTACTGTTAAGGAAAAACTTTTAGTTTGTAACAACATTAAAATACTATTACGTTACATATTATCTACCTAATATTTTGATTCTCTATGTAAGATAAAACCGTTTGTACTTTTATACTTTTCATTAAAGAAAATTATCTCCATTCGTATCAAATTCTTTGCAATTCTGAAAACTTTCGGGATGCTGCTGTCACAAGTCAAAATGATGTTTCTTGGTACCACTCATAAAGCTTCAAAAGTGTTACAACAGTAAACGTTTAGACGAAAAAATACATCAAAAGCGTCACAATTCAAAATAATACAGTCCTTTGTGGATTACAAGCACATCAATACTGTCACAACTAACAAAAAGGTCCTTTAAAGGATAAGAACCAACAATTTTAAAAATAACTTTTATCATCATAGTTCTACGAGTGTACCCAATTTTATAATGCAACGACATTACCTAACAACTCTTAGTGAAGCTGACAGGTAGTTTTTTCCGTTTTCTGAAAAACTGTGTTTTTTTAGTTGTGTCACTTTTGAAGCAAGGGTGCGAAATATTATTCTTATTTAAAAAAATAGCATAACTCAGCAAATAAAGTTACAAAACTAACGTTACAAAATAGGGAACATTCTTTAGTACAGATTAAAACGTGATAAATCCACTGAAAATTGTCGCTGAACTCTTGCTGTTCCACCCGCTGATATTGGAGATGGTAATATCATAACGACGTCTTCGTCAGTAACAACGGACTCATCGGGAACATCGGGAAATGAAAATTTATTCGCTCCTCTTTTACGTAAGAATGTAGTAAAATATTCTTTGTTCACAAAATCGGCTTGAGTCACCCGGCCCGCACAAAATTTTATCTGTTTTTTGGTAGGAAATTTAACTAAAATAAAAGTTCCAACTGTAATTTCTGTTGACTCATTTATATCCAGTGGTTCGCCAACAATATCAACTTCGTCCGAATCGACAAGCTACTTTCGCTATCGCTACTGCTACTGTCAGGCATTTTAGGGTTTATATTCTCTTGTTCAGAAACTAAATGACATTTTTTTTTTCGGGTAGAAGTCTTTACCTTTCTTATGCTTTGTGTTCTGCGTTCTTTTGCAAGCTCTTGCTCCTCTATATCTTTAAATACTGGGGTGCTGGTTAATATTTCCGTGGTTTTTTTTGCCTTTTTTGTCTGTACTTTTCAGATTTCCTTTAAGGTACGGGCGCAGAACACCTGGACTTATAATTTGATGTGGTGGAGTTGTCTTTTCCTTGGGTTCATTATTGCTATGACTTGCTGGTGCCTCTTCTATTTGGTAAGATAAAGTCCTTGATTCTGCTGTCTGAGAATTGCTCTAACTTGGTCCTGCCTCTTCTGCTTCGTTGTTGAGCATATCTGTAACTTGCGCCGGCCCAAAATTATCATCAATAAAAATATTATTATTGAAGGGATAAATTCCTGTAACTTTAAAATCCGATACGCAGTTGTTTGTTGAGAATGCAATATTATAAATCTAAGCAATGTCATAGATAGTTATACGTTGACCGGGATGATTCATTAACCACGATTTGCAGGCATTATTATAATGAGCCTTTAAAGGGCCATAGACAGCTCTATCTAGAGGCTGAAGCCTATGGTTGGTATGGGGAGGCAAAGTTAGTAAGGTAATGTGATTCTCTCGTGCCTTTTTTATAGAATGGTATGAAATGTGGCTAACATGTCAAATATCAGCAGTACAGGTAAGTCTTTCGTTGGATGGGCGTACAATATAAAATACTGAAGCCACTGTTCAAATATCTCCGATGTCATCCAACCTGAAGGTGATGCCACGCCAATAGTTCCATTAGGAGCACCCTTTAAAAAACTTTCTGGGAAATACCAGTAAGGGTGAGATACTGTTGCCATTTGTATTAATTGCGCCGCACATTGTAACAAGAGTTCCTCTCTCAGTCGAAGTTACTTGGCCCACTTGTCGTTGACCTTTCATTGCAATAACTTTTCCTGTCTCTTGAACCGTGGTAAGTGCAGTTTCATCAACGTTATATATTTTATCACTTCTAAATTCGTGAATGTCAAAGACTTTCTTCAAGTTTGCAAAAAACTTTTGAACGACTGGTTTATTAAAACCCATAGTACGTCCAAGGGAAGTAGCTTCGGCTTTTCGAATAGAAAGTGGATTCCGTTTAAGAAAATTAGTCATCCAGTACTTTCCTGCCATTTTATGTTCGTGCCAAGATTGAGGAATTCGCTTTTGGTTTGTTTGGAGAAAGTCCATAGTGTAATTTTGCGCAAATCTGCAAGTAATTGCACAATTCTTCTTCTTCTGCAGAAGAAAATATTTTATTGATCGTATAGTTAGGTGATAATCCATGGTTATGTCTTCAATATTTTCAAATTTTTGTTTATACCTCCTTAAAGTAGTTCTAGGTATATTGTGACGTGTTGCAGCAGCTTTTGTGGAAAGCCCGCGATCTTTGATACTAATTAAAGCTCCTTTCATCCTTTCTGGAGAAATTTTTCCAATTCCCGTCTTTTCGGGCTTTGTTCGTGGCATTTTGTTTCTGAAATAAAAAGAATTCATTATTTAGGAACAGTCGCCACCCCTCTTTCTTTCAAAAACGAGTGGCCACTGTTTCTTACGTACAACAATGTGACCACAGGACCAAAATGACGTTGTAAAATAATTTACATAACCTTGAAAGAAATGTTCATGAAACATTAACTTTATCACTGGTATTAAATTATTATATCACAAACAATCCGAAAGAAAGTAAATTGAGAGCAATTTACTTACCAAGAATGAAAACAAACACTGGCGAAATTGGTAAGAAACGTAACTTTTCAAGAGGAAAAACACGTGTGATGCAACCCTAACATTAGATAGTGCTCGACTCACATTTAACTTTCGTATTTCCCTTCAGGCATTAATATGCATCTTTTGACATAGATGACGCGAGTGTTATTAGTTTTAACACAAATTTATTAACGGGTGACCACTGTACCTGCTGTGGCCGGACCCCCCTACATATTTTTCTGCCATACTTCAGGCTACGAATAAGATATCGAAATACGGTTTTCACTAGTCTATTTAGGCATCACTATCAGCTCTAGCGGCATCACTAAGAAATAGACATATCACAGGTATGATAGGTTTGATGGAACAATAAATGCTTTCTCCAATGAGACCAAGTTTGTTAAAATCAGTTCAGTCGTTTAGGAATTACAGCTGTTTATAAAAAAAAAACATTGAATTACCCCCACCACTTTATTTTAATAGATACGTCAAAAAGTGTTAAACAAAAATTACTCGAGTAAAGCTTAGCTTTAAAAAGCATTAATTTTTTGGTATCATTTACTGGGTGGATTTCAGTGAAAAATCACTTTAAAAGTTTAAGATGCCGGTTACGCCCCCTGGCGACCATTGTGGAAATCTGGGTCTTCTTTTGCCCACTTTAGTAATAAATTTTTTACCGCAAGTCTCTACGACGAGTAGTTTTAGAGATACAACATTTTGCATTCTTATCTGACCACCCTGTACAATAGCTGCGTAAATGTCGGAGTTTGGAACGCCAGTCATTCGATCACCCCCCATACTTAATAATTTGAATGAAACATTCGAAAAAATGATCATTTGTTTATATGCAATCGGCGCCTATAACGAAGACGTAATCTCTTAAACAATCTCCTCATCCGAAAATCTAAATTAGAAAATGTTTAGCATAAATTTAATGGAAAATTAAGAAATAAGAATGAAAACGTTTAACACAAATCGATAATGTGCAGACTTCGGCCATTCGATCATTCTCCAGCTTAACAATCTGACGTAATAAAATATAAAATATTTGAGGAAAAAAAAATGAGGAAATTCTTAAAAATATAATGAATGGCAAAATAGATTAAAAACAAAACGTTCAAGCTAAGCCGCAAGTCATTTAACCGCCTTCTCATAAGAACGAATAAAATAGTAATGAATGAATTAAAAAGATAGGTAAAAAACAAAATGGAATTATGCAGTTAAAGCTCCTCCATTCGTCCACATAATAAATTTAAAAAAAATGGAGGAACATTGGAAACAATGCAGTTGGTTATCTACTAGAGGTGCAAGTCATTTGATCATCCCCCCACAATAAAATCTAACAAATATATGGAGCAGAGCGGGAGGGTGGCTCGAAATAAAAATGAATAAAATGAAAATGGAAGCGAAAAAGAAAACAACAATTATAATGCAACTAATGTGATATTTAGTCGTTTAAAAATTCGACAAAACAAGATAGGCCAAAATCAGTTATGTTTTTTTTTTTTTGGTAAAAATGGTGCAAATAAAACAAACAATTTATTTTTACAAACATGCTGCAATGAGAAAGGAAAACCTAATTCAAGCACATGAATTTGACGTTAATCACACGCCGTAAAAGGAAACGTTTTGAAAGTTCAATCCTAACACACAGACACGTGTTTCGAACTTATTAGTTCTCATCAGTGCGTGATACAAGAATTGCAGCATTTTTGTATTTTAACCGTTCACCGGTAGAGTGTCTCTTACACATTAGTGTTTTGTTTATGTTGTTTATCTTGCAACCGATAGATGACGTTAGCAATTACACACGTTTAGAGATCTGCCCTTGTTGATGTTCAGTTATCGCCCGATAGAGGTCATGGAGTTCATCTTCTGATTTTCTTTCGAGTAATTTCAGGATATAACGGGTACGGGGAATACGATTGTTGGTTCATATTCTTGTATCACGCACTGACGAGAACTAATAAGTTCGAAACACGTGTCTGTGTGTCAGGATTGAACTTTCAAAACGTTTCCTTCTACGGCGTGTGGTTAACGTCTAATTCATGTGCTTGAATTAGGTTTTCCTTTTTCATTGCAGCATGCTTGTATTTTAGAGTGATTTACACGTCTCTTATACAATAGAATTTATTTTTAGTTAATTTTGACTACCGCTAGATAATGTAATTATTTCTTGTTCTATACATGATAGAAACATCTGAAATTGTCTTCAAAATTAGTTTTCCACACAACCTGATGAGACCTTGGTGTCTGTGAACTTGGCACCTCATTTTTCAAAAGCAATTTTTTTATTGGAGTCGAGACTTTTTTCTTGGAGTTCTAGATATCACCTCAAGAGTTCTGCTGATACTTCTTGAGGCAAAAAAGCCTCAGATCAATACTATGAAAGTTCTCGCGATTTTTAGTACCACCGAAAAATTAAACAAAACGATAACTTTCAAAATTTTTTCCTTGGAGTACTAGGTACCACCTCAAGAGTTTTAGCGATACTTGGTGAAGCTCGAAAAATTTAGATCAATATTTTGAAGGTTGTTGCAATTTTTCATATCTCAAAGAAATTAATCAAAAAGGAAATAAGTTTCGAAATTTTGTTTTTTTTTTTGAGTTCTGGATAGCTCCTCAAGAGGTCTAACGATAATTTTTAATATTGGAAGAACTCAGATAAATAGCTTAAAGGTTATCGCGATTTTTCGATCTACATTTTGTGAACTTGTTTTAAATTTCACCAGGAACTCTAGATCTCTTTAGAGTGAAATAAAAAAAATGCTTTTTCGAAAATGAGGTGCCAGAGTCACAGAGACGAGAATTTGAAATAATTTCATTAGATCGTCGTATCTTTTTACCTATTCAAAATTTGATTTTCAAATTTTAAAGCAATATTTAGAACAACTGGCAAACAACCTGGAACAAATTTAAAAATTAAAAAAAATGAGGACTAACTTCACAGAGAGCCTGCTAATCTTTTATATTGCTTCCCTGCTTTCCCTGTGCATTCAGATTTTTCCTCATTGTTCTACGTAGCATGTAGGTTTTTTCAATTGGAGGGTGATCAAATGACTTGGGACTCGGTTAAACAATCGTTACGTTTTCTTTAAACGTTTTTTCCATTATTTTTCGAATTATTTTAAAGTGTACGAACGGATGTAATTTGCTCATTATATCTTTATGAATTTCCTCAATTTTTTTTAGAATAAACTAACTTTAGAAGAATATAGAACACCTTTGAAAATGTTGATCCCAGTAAAGTTGCTGTATAGCTCACGACTTAATTCTCTTTATGGTGGCTGAAGATTTTAAATTTTAGATTCTTTGTGGAATAGTTTTCCACCCTCTCCCAAAGGATTACTTGTTTCTCAATATTTTGAGGCAATTCAAACGACTAAATCGCTTGATTTTGAAGCAGACAAATTTCCGAGAATTTTACGATTTTTTTAACTAAAAAAGGAAAATCTCCTGTACTGTTAGGTATCAATTTTTAGTGGGAATCGCCGTATATTTCCAGCAATAATATTTCCATGATACGCTAACATAAATGAACATCCACCATGATAATAATTGGTCTTTTGTTAGGCCATCACCCGTCGAATTAAAACTCATTTAAATAATATAATCCCCCCGTGGTGGTGGGAAGCTTGTTTCGCGCACGTTTATTTCTATCCGATGTCTAAAGCGGTGAGGCAGAGAAAGACGGCCCCCCCGTTATTAAAACACCGCCGCGAGATGTCGCAGCGACGTAAGCTCGCTGTACCAAGGAAATTGCAATGTATAAATTCACCTTAAAATGACGTTAATGAAATTTTCTTATTTCAGTATTTATTGCGTACTATACCACCCTCCAACCTAGAATGGGGATTATTAACGTGAACGCGCTAAATTTGTATCCTTATATATGTATATACAGGGTGTCAAACTTTTTATATGCGTACAAAATCCAAAATTATCCGTTATAAATTGAAGTAATGACATTGACACTTCTGACAGCTCCTCGCATCATGACAACCGTGTTGTTTTCACAGGTAACGCGATAAACATGACAATGTGATGTCTGCCAGTAATCAGAATAATAATTTTCCAAATTTTCCAAAAGCCACAAACATTGCACGGTTCCAATTTAAAATTTTGAGGTTAGGTGAGATTACTAAAAATTTGCGCAAAAGAATTTTTTTTTATTAAGCGCTAATAAAAGTATTTAGATTACAATTTGAATTGCTTCAAACCTCATCTTAATATCTCGAGAAATAAAAAAGTTACGGTGAATAAAAGAAATTAGAAGATTACAGTTTTTCTTTAATATTAAACAAATGAAGCATGACAAGTAAAATTTGAAAATGGATTCTTAATGAGCTTTCGAATATACACCTTTTTGCTAATTTAACCGTCTCTCTATGTCTTCAAATAAAAAAGTTACCCATGTTGTCCCTACGAAATCCGAGCACCCTGTATATGTATAGGGTGGGGCATTAGTGCGAGGAAGTCCAATTACTCCTGTATTATAAGAGAAATGAGAAAATATTATTAAGATAAACATTGAAGCACACGGGGGGCTATAACCTAAAATTATTTTTAACTATACAGGGTGTCAAATAAAAAATAATTTATTTGCGCTAGAAACATTTCTAATGTGATCTCCTTTCATCAGAAATTATTTATTTATCGGCGTATTCAATCTTTATATACAGGGCGAGTCATAACTCGGAATGTTTATTTTCTCACCTACTTCAAATGAAACACCTTGTATTTTATTATGGGGGTAAACTCCTCTCTTAACGAACTTTATTACTGTGTTAGTTTTTGAGTTATTTCCATTTAAAATGAAGTAAGTTTAGTTTACTCTGTCTTTATTTGACACCCTGTACGCCCTTGCGCTTCAATATTTATCTTAATAACATTTTCTCATTTCTTTTATAATATAGGAGGACTTAATGCCCCACCCTGTATATGACTAAATAAACTTATTCGATTTAATTAAAGGAAATTATTGATTCATCAATGGAAGTAAGTTCTGTCGTAAAAAAAAAGCGATTTTATCACAGCCAACTCCGACCCGGAGAAATTTTTAAAATTCATCGACCAGATTAAATTTATTTAAATATTTTCCTCTGCATCTTTAAGGATCGTCCCTCTACCCCGGTGACGAATTAATTAAGTCCCGAAACATAAAACTGAAAAATAAAGCCGTTCGCCTCCTTCCCCCTTTCATTCCTCCCTCACTCTTCTTTTTTTTTTCTCTCCTCCACCACCATACCAAACTGAACTGCGCGCCCTTAAATTAGCACAAAAAGAAACATTTCTTCGTTCATTAAACCTCCCAGGGCTAATTTGAAAAGAATTTGCACCCCAGGAACATTCCTATCTTCCTCCTATTAAACTGCCATGAAAACTTTGATTCGCTTTTTTCCTTACGCACGGATTTTCAGTTTTCTTTTTTTTTTCTCTTCATCTTTTACTTTTTGCTCTCGTCGTGAATAAGATATTCTATTCGCTCTGGTACCCGTTTCAATAGCAATCAGTCAAGATTTCGGTTATGGAAACTTCGTCGTGATTGATTCGGTGAAACTTTGCGGTAAAAATTAATTAAGAATTATTAAAATCCCCCACCTTTTCCACGATGTAATGGTTGGCTAGAGTACAACGAATTTGCTCTGATATATATTTTAATTTTAATTTTTGTTAGGCATATCTGTGATCGCATCGAAATTTAGAATTTAAAAAGGAATAAAAAAAAGAAGTGATAGAAACAATAGTGCTTCAATCGAAATGTGATCAGCCAGCAGTTCGAGTGGTACAAAAAGATAGGGGTGCCAGCTTTTACGCAGCCAACAGAAGCTATAGAATAACGGTGCCGGCGACTGAAGTGATCTACACCACTTTCCATTGTTTTAGCATGTTCTTGTCGTATTTGATATCTTTCATGATAACATCTCTAGTGCGATTGAAATTCGATACAGATATAGGGGATGCATCCTTCGCTATTTTCCGCTTACAATGCACGAAAAAAAAAAATCTAAAAAGAAAACGTTATAATAGACAATACGCAGAACGTTAGTAATTGCGTTTAATATTTATATCGAATTTATTCTTATATTTTGTACGGTTTAGATCAGTGGTTCCCAAACTTTTTTGTGTCGTAGATCCCTTGCCATGTTTTTCGGTTTTGGGTAGACACCCTACTTACCTGATATTGATTTTTTGTAAATTTCTAACTGTAGTGAAGTGTTATGTTATTTCGTTAATTTCCAATAAAATTCGTTAGAATATTATGTTAAGCATTGTAAATTTAGGAAATATTTTGTCAAAATTACACGTACGACGCACACTCATGTTACCGCGGTTTTGGAAAATAATAATAAAAATTTGAGAAGGAGGTCAAGAAAAAAGAAGAGAAAAGGGGAGATTGTTTTTTTTATTTGAAAGGTGAAAAAGAAGGAAAAGTCAGACGGAAAAGGTAAGTTCTTTTAAAAAGTAGAAAAACATTTTAAAAATAGAAAGTGAAATTTGAAAAAGAACATTGGAAATTAGTTTGAAAAGATTGAAAAGTGAAAAGAGGAAAAGAAGAAAAGAAATTAGAGAGACAGGTGAATATAAAAATTATTTGAATTATTTTGATTTGATTTTGACATAACAAATTGGCGACCGTGACAGGACTTATTGGCAAAAGTCAATAAGTTTAGAAATTAAGTTAATAGTTTCTAAAAAATCAGTTCAAATCAAGTCATTTGTCAAAATTCTAGATTTACATATGAAGGGGTGAGTGCAAGAACCAGACAGCTCCATTTTAGCAAATTTGTGGGAAATTGAAAAAAACGTTACAGAAAAAAAAGAAGTATTGCTATACGGTTTTTACTCGATTCTGCTGCAAATATATGCACAAAGTGATATATTTCAGCATTTCTTTTTGAAATTTTAATTACTTGCAGGCTTAAAATTTTTTTCGAAGATGTTGGAGCTGCATGTTTCTTGACTAAAATTTGAAAAATACAAAACTAATGAAACTAACACTAAACTACAATACAAAAAAATTAATCATCTTCATCATCTGCTTCTGAGGTCAGAATTTCTTGGTCTTGCACAGGAATCAGTTGGTCATTAGTACCACATATTAGATTGGCCTACATACTGTCTAGCTAACTCCATCACATTTTTTAACTTGTCTTCTTTAAGAGATAAAAGACCATTATATAGTTTATCATCAGGTCCGGGAAATAATGGCATGATAGAAGGTTTCTTCAAAAAATTGAACCTTGCCACTAAAAAAGCACTTGTTGTCTCCTAATATAAAATTGTTTTCTTATGTTCCCCACTAAATTTCATTATCCTGTACTTTCATATTTGGAATTTTTGCACATTAGTGTTTTTGATGTTCTGTTTTTTTTTTAATCGGGCTACTTTGGCTTTATAGTTTAATATCATTTTTGCGTAAGATCTTTAACAAAAAATTTCTTGCTTGTGTTTTCTATCATTCGTTTCCATTCGTGTGGCAAGTACACTCTTTCCAGCTCCAAAGCTTGTAACCGTATCTTATCGGCTTTCGTTCCCAAAACATTCTACGTCTCGGAAGTTGTACGTATCCACTGAGGATTAACACGCCAAGAAAAGCTTTTGCAAGCTTGAGCATAATACTGAGTTTTTTCCAATATTAGTTGAAGTAAAGAGTGTTTTCTATCATTCGTTTCCATTCGTGTGGCAAGTACACTCTTTCCTTCTTCCTTTTTTCTTTTTCTACCAGAGCAAAGGACTGATCACAAGGTAAAAAGTGATGTCCCGGCTCTGGATAGCGATGTCCGACTTTCTGAAACCTACCTTGTAATATTAAAGTCTGCCAAAACTGAACGAGGACTGCATTCTTGTTTTGTGCAACACAGTTATCATTGAAAACGTACAGGGTAGTTACTTCCAGTGCTATGTAGTTGTTGATAAAATCGTGTAAGGAACTTATTACTTTGTTCGGAGACTTTCGAGCTGTGACCTCATCAAAAACACGTTAGTGCAAGAACGAGGCAGCTCTAGGAGCTGTCCAGTTCTTGCTGTAAACTGGCTGTGGATTACAGCCAGGTAGCTCCAAAATTATGCATAGTGTCCGCTACGTTACCAGGAACTGCGTCATTCTTACACCAAACGATGAAGCGATTTTTTGTGCATCGGAATCAACAAAAAAACGTATTTCGTCAAAAAGTGGAGCTGTCTGGTTCTTGCACTCACCCCTTCATATATTCTCAATATTATTCAATAGTAATTGGAACTTTATTTAGATTGTTTTATAGTAATTTCAAATTTTTATAATGCCAAAAACTAGATCTGTTGAAGGAGACAGTGGGGATAATATTCAAGGTATGTTGACTACTATTCTTAATAGATTAGACGGTATGATATTTAATCAGAATGACTTCGAGAATAGGTTAAATACTTTAGAAAAGAAAATTAATGAAACTGTATCTGTGTCAAATTCAATACCTCCTGCTAATGTCAATTCAAATTTAAGGCAAAATTCAAATTTGAATGAATCCAATTTTTCTCATTTTATTATAAACGAGGAAGCCCGGTAGTTTTCTTTTAACATCAATTAGACGAGTAATAACGCCAGGTAACTACATCGTTTATTCAGTTATATAACATTATCAGATCTGCATTAATTGATAATGCATTTATTTGGTTTTCAATAATTGAAAGGTCGACATTCGAAGAATTTGAAGATCTCTTTTTAAGCAAATATTGATCTGAAATTGAACAAGTAGGAAAATTAGATTTACAAAAAGGATTATAGGCTTACATGTTAGCATGTAAAACGGAAATGTATTTTCTAGCTAAAGGAAAACTAGGTGGAAAATGGTGTACTAAATGTAGGACTCTAGGCATAAAAGGTATGAACATTGTTTGAACTAGTTTTAATTACAAGAGTATAAAAATATAAAATTTAACGATTAGTGTGAAAAATAACAAAGCATTTGACATGTAATCCAATATCACATTTCCTACAACGTGTAGTTGTTTTCGTATGGCATTCAGCGCATCGTGTTTGTTTTTCTTGTGGAATAACATAATCCTCGATAGCATCGTACCTTAGTGCGTCGTTCTGAATAGCTGCAATCTCTAGAATTAGTCAAGAAACAAATGATAAATATATTATAGTCTTCTATTATAGTCCTTCCGTTTTTTATGTTGAGATAACATTGTAATGGCAATGCTGCGTCGGAATTTCAAAAGATCATGTTCACCGCCCCAAACTCTATGAAGTAGCCAAGCATTATTTATGGCTAAGTCGATGCAGTGAGAAACAAGGCTAAAATACCACTTCTTTCCTCTAATTGAAATTCTGTATTTGGCAATATTTTCATCGGACCTGTCAACACCGCCCATATTTCTATTATATAGAGAAATCACATGCGGTCGAGAGATTTGAACAATTTTTTTATCTTTCCTGGAATATCGTTTAGTAGAATGAATAGGATTTACGCCTGCTTCGTTTGACAAACAGCACACTATATTATTGTCATTCCACTTCAAGGCAATTATGTTGGAGCCTTTAATTTTTTGGTAGTCGAAGTAACCCCGGTTTTGCTTTTTCATTACTTTATTATCAAGTAGAGGCTTCCCTGGGAGACGATTCTCCCTAACAGTACCTGTACCAAATAATTTACGCTTCGACAATTCTTCTAATAAATGTACAGAAGTGAAATAGTTATCAAAATACAAGTGAAAAGCGGTATTAGGCCACCGTTCTTGTAAGACATTGGCGTAGTTGAGAACTACTGTTGCTCCAACGCCAAAGTCTGAAGTTTTCTCTATAGAAGGTCCTTGATATGGGTCAAACCATATGACATACCCTAATCTGGTCGTTCCTGTCCAAAGCTTGTAACCGTATCTTATCGGCTTTCGTTCCCAAAACATTCTACGTCTCGGAAGTTGTACGTATCCACTGAGGATTAACACGCCAAGAAAAGCTTTTGCAAGCTTGAGCATAATACTGAGTTTTTTCCAATATTAGTTGAAGTAAACTATGATCAAAAAATAAAGAAAATAAATCGATTGGTGACATTCTATTGCCTACTATAGTTTCATTTTCAAAAGTGGACGTGTCAGGAGTCAAGTCAATATTTTCCCAGTTATATTTTTTCTTATCCTTAGCATTATTATTTCTCATATGTTTGGAAGATTTCATAAAAGTAGATAAAGGTATATCATCATCAGAAGACCATTCATCGTCAGAATGAAATTTTACTTCAGATACGGCACCAAGTTGAGATCCCGGCAAATTATTGAGAGAAAGATCAAATTCGTCTCCGGAATCTTCATCTGTTTGATCTTCACATGCGTTTACTGGAGGATATAAAATTATTTCTTCCGTTTTTCTACAAAAATCTTCATCATCTTCAATCATAGTTAGTGCTTCCTGAAGAGTAACTCCTCTAAAATAAAAAGTAAAAGCAAATATTCTATTATAGATGAAATAATTACATACCTTTCAAATCGTACGCCGATATCTTCCATCTTGTGAAAATACACAAACTTATTTATTTATAAAACACTTAAAAGGATTGTGTTCACTTTGCAATCTACCTCATACAAAAGCATGCGCAGTACTAAACTCACACACAAACTGTGTCGTCAATAGACGAAACAGATTTTGCAAGTTGAAACATGATTTAGCCGTACTACATATAGAACACTAGGCATAAATGGGTTTTAAATTAAAACTATTCACAAGAAAATTTTCTATTTGTTATATAAAATATACGTAACATAAAATAAACTAAGCAATATGGAAATGTTTTTAGTGAGAAGGATGAACCTGATGCTTTAACAATAAATTATCAACATTTGGCGTCAATTTTGTAAGGTTTAACCTTAAATCTCTTCGGCTAATGATGTCCAATTTGTTTCTTTTTTTTTTTGTTAGGAGATTGGTAACAGCGCTGAACCCCTTTCTCACTAGGTATGACGATGGAAAGGAAATTAAAAATTTCCTCGCTATATTCCAATAATACTGGATAAGTAACGGGTATGTTGTTTTGCAGCCAGAATTGCTGATATCCGTTTTTAAGCTGAACCTTAAGTTCTTCGTTTGTACTTAGTTCAGTCAGTTCCTCTTGTATTATGACATTCGTTTCTTCTATGTCACCATATGGGTTAATTATCCATAGTCAAAACATACTCAAAGCTAGTTTCAAAATCTGAATAGAGGGCATTTAAATCTTAAACGTAGCTTGAAACGTCGTCTTCCTGGCAGTTTGCCTGTGACAAATTGGGGAATTGGGAAAATTCGCCGGGTCGTCCAATATTTTGCTTCAACACTAAACACTTTAACCCACTAAACACCAGACAAGTTTCAACTAAAACACCGACGCGTTTCAACACCAATACAAGCGATATATTTCCTTAAACCTACAAATATTATTTTCGTTATGGTTGTCGCGGCTGAATAATGACGGGAGATGCTTAGAAGCTCTTTTTAAATATGTAAGAGAAAGACAAGGCGGAAACGACAAGCAAAGAAACGAAACCTTTTAAAGTAGCGACGATCACGCCGCTACGTCCCCGCCACTTAGTTGGAACGTAAGTGCGACGTAGCGGGGTAGTAATTTTTACGTAGCTTTCACCTTCAAAATGTTCCCCATTTTGGTCGTTGGCACGTAATGGAAACGTGGCAATAACGTTCCCGTCATTAGTAACCACAACTTTACAATTCCCAACAACAGTCGCTGGGACGTAGCAACGACTAAAAATGCTGCTTGGGATAGAAGTAATATAGGAGAATTCTTATATCGAGAAATTAAAGAAAATAGTGAGAAACAAGGGCATTAAACATAAGAAATGGAAGCTGAAATAGAAAACAAATAGATTCGTAGAAAAACAATTGACGAACAAGAACATGAAAAGTGAGAGTGTAGAGATTCAGAAGGCAGATCCAACAAGCAGAAAAATTAGAAAAAAAAGGGAAATGGAGAAAGAAACAAGAAGCACAGCGTGATAGAAATAAAGTAAGTATGTATAAGAAGAAAAACAAGAAGAAAATTAAATGAGACTAAAATTAAACTAGAGGAGTCGAAACAGAAAAAAAGTTAGTGAAACAAGAAGCACACATTAAGGGAACAGCAAAGCATAACGAAGGAACATAGGAGAAAGCATTCTAAACAGAAAAGTAGAAGTAGATCAACGAGGAAGGAAGATAGATGGAAATAGAACCAAAAAAGATGATCAAATACCTAGGAGTGACCTTTGATACCCCATGTAGCTTTAGACCGCATTTAGAAAACGTAATTGGTAAAGCGGAGGAGAGATTAGGACGATTGACACGACTGATGCCTAACATTGGAGGCCAGAAAGATGTCTAACAGATAGTACCATGAAGTGCTCCAGGAGAACATAGATAGGGTGGTTTTGGTGGGTACACCAGTAAGCACACGGTGTCCATAAAGGATTGCCACTTACCAAAAAAGAAAAGGGAAGAGGGTTAAATGATGAGGAAAGGAAAGAATGAAACAATACACAGGAAGATTTTGTTGCATATAGTAAACTGTATATCAGCTAGAGAAATGTATGAAAAGTTGTGCAAAATATTTAGAAAGGACAAGGAAGAATATATTTGCAAAGTAGAGAATTTAGTTTATCAACTGAAGGATTTGAAACGACATCTCGAAGAAAACATGGTAGTTTCAAAAATATTATCTACGCTGCCTGAGAAATTGGGATTCGGCTCCTACCGAGGACAAGACGTTAACGAAATTAATATCAAGATTATTAAATGAGGAACTAAGAAACAAAGATCAAGAAAAAGGAAATACAGTAGCATTTAAATTTTCTGAAAGGATTTGCTATGGATGTAAAAATAATAGTGATATGAGTATCAATTGTTCTAACAAGGAGAATAAAACAGAAGGAAATGTTTTAAATGTGAAAATTTTAAATGTGTAAATTGTGGAAAACAAAACGAGAAGGGCAAAGTAGTAAGAATAGAATTGCGGATGAAACTAGTATGTCAAATTCAATAGAAACATTCATGTCATTAGAATAGATCGAAACAAACAAATCTGTTGCGAAAAAGGATGAAGATCTGAAAGGACTAGGTATTGGAACAATTGAAGGAACTGAATACATTCTTAAAAATGTTATTTATGTACCGAAACTTAGTAAAAACCTAATATCTGTGCATGCAATAACTGGAAACGAAGGTGAAGTAATTTTTACAAAAGACAGAGTGATAATACTGAAAGATGATAAGAAAGTACAAATTAACAAGCAAGCAGAATCGATGTTAGCAGAAAATAAATTTAAAAAAACTAACAGGACTAAAGAACTAACCGGTACAAAAAAGTGATAGTGATGAAATGGCATATTCAGGTGTTAAAAATGAATCCTCTGATGTGAAACCAGAATCAACTGTTCCGGAAGAAGAAAAGGTGAAATTAGTAGTCGAAATGAAAGTGGATGTGAAAGCTGAAGATAAAGACATGGATAGGGAAGGCGATGACGATCAAGGTGAAAAGCTGAAGAAAAAGATGCAAAAGATGTCTCAATAAGAAAACTATTGCTGCTGTAGAATGCGTAAAGAAAGTGCTCTATTTGAAATCTTTAATTGAACACTAAACACTTTAACCCATTAAACACCAAACAAGTTTTAATAATTAAATAATAATTAAAATAAAAAAAGTTTTGATATTTTTTACGTCCCTTTTAAGGGACGCTGCCCATGTTATCACCATCTGGTGTTTTAACTAAAATAATATAGAAGCTTTTCCAAAGCAAAAATTTTATTTATATGTTTATATTGTATGATACAGTTTAAAACAGAACTTGGGATGTAGAGCTATCTGATATTTCTCGCAAATGAACTGACTTTTTTACCATATTGTCGACATCTTCTATCACCTTCATGGTAAATTACTATGTGGTTCATACCATCATAACGTACATCTTAAAGAGGTCGTGAAATACTTCCTTTATGGGATTTTGTTCCATATAACTTCAAGAGACTGAGAGTGATGTAGTACCTTCGAAAAGATAATAAACTTTCTGCATTTCGACTTTTCGGCAGCAACTTTTTCATGTTTTTTTTTTTTTTTTTTTTTTCCTCCTCACCCATACTTTTGTTATAAGAAACCACTACTTCTGGCTGAGGAATGTTTTTTTCTCGTTTTAGAAGTCCTGTCCCAGCAAGACGTTTGAGTAAGTCCATTTCTTTCAAAATTTGTGGAAAATGTGACAGAATTAGTATCCAGAAATTCTAAAATAGCCTCAAAAAGTACAAAAAAATCTTGTCAAACGTAAGCCTTTCGATAGCTAGCGTACTTCAGTGTGAAGGAGTAATTGATGGAAGTGTTCGTCATTTTCTTTACACAACTGCGCAGATAACCGCGTAGGTATTCAATGCTTGACACATTTTGTTTTAGAGCCTTATAAATCCACGTTAACGTCCAACCATGGCAGGTGCTCCATCTGTAGCTAGGTACTGATATTATATTTGATAAAGGGATTGCTTTTTCTATGAAGTAATCCTTCAAAACATGAAATATTGATTCACCTTTAGTGTCGGTTGTCGAAGTTCTTGCGAAGAGCAGTTCCTCGTAGATTTCTTGATTCATAATAAAACGAACATGTGCCAATAATAATGCTGCATTACCAGGTAAAGTTGACTCGTCCAGTTGTATAGAGAAATGGGTCGTTTGCAAATAATTACACAAGAAGCTTTCAATATCAGTACTCATTTCATCAATACGTCTTTCATCATTATTGCTTAAGAGAATTCTTTTAATGATATCAGATGCAGGTTTTTGTTAAAGAGTTTTTAAAACCTCTTCAACGGCTGGCAAAATTAACTTCTCTCCGATAGTTTGCGGTTTTCCGGATTTTACTATAAGACGCTCGCAAACCATCATCGTTTCTTTGTGACGTCGAAGCGAACATTCTGTCCAGCGTGGCTCTCTTCTGTAGTTTATCTTTGAGTGTGAAAGTATTTCAAATCTTCATCTGTTTTATCATGGTGACATCTACTCAGATGATCCTGCAGCTTAGATGGTTTCATAGCATCATTGCCCAAAACTTTGTTGCATAAAAGGCACTTGTTGGCAAGCCAAACTTCAAATAATCAAGGCTGTACTGTCTACATTTCTTTTTAGATTCGGACATGGCATCAGTAATCTGTGGGCAAAATTAATCTATTTTAATCAGACATAAAGTCAAGCAGCTGTATATTAAAAAATCTTTATCTTTATCTTTCAAAGTGGTAATAACATATTGTATGTTAATAATAAAAAAGTTCGCGAAGCTCTTAGCCTTGCAAGTTGTCATAGAGCTCTGGGGGTAGATATAGACCACTTTTGGAATCACTGATTTAGATAAAAAGAGCAGTTATCAGTTTTCATATAAGGCGATCGAATTAACAAAAGAGGGAAGAAGTCTTAATATTTATTGAAGCTCTTTTGATGCACCGTAATGAACTAATCTATTTGCTAATTAGAAACAAAAATTTCGACGGTTAAACTCAATCAACGGCATTGCTAATGATGACAAAGCTAAAGAGTTTTAACGTTTTCAACCGCGGTGGAGGTGAAACCTTTCCTTTTCTAGCATTTATATTTCACCGTTTCGCTTTGAATTTATTTCAATTCTGAACTTCGCTTTCTCATCTATTGTATACGCTGTATACGGAGGAAGCAAGCGTCGCCGTCGTCGAGAGCGAGATGAAAATCGCTGAGATAGGTAACTCTATTTTCATAATTGAAACAAATTACGCGGCGTTCTTCCTTGCCCTTTGATGTCGTGCCCATTTTTCGAGTTATTTCCCCCCTTTCCAGGAACGAAATAGCTTCTTAATACCTACGAGAAAACTTGTTAACCACAATTTCAACGTCTCTTGATCTCTTCCGCTTTGTACGGTCTCCTGCAATATGGATCGCATTCCCTCTCGTAAAATCTCCGCTCGTATCGTTTAGTTTGCGAAAATGTCTTATTGATTGTAATATTGAAGATGTTTGTTTAAATGAATCTTTCCCACCTCCTCCCATTATATTATAAAGCGAAAAAACAGTTAAGATCAACAACAAATCTTGTATCTTGTATTAAAACAGACTGATGAGAGAAAATCATATTTGGAGACGATCTATTGTAGGAGATGCCTCACGATAGGATGCCGAAGAAATTCAGCCTTGCCAAAGACTTTATTACGAGGCTTAGGCTTCGGGAATGGATGGAATCAAAACATCATCACGGAATTGTAATTGTAAATCAAGTACTCCAAAAGTTCCCAGTTCAATCTTAAAAACAACCTACCCGAAACTGAAGATTATCATCCTGATCGATAGTCAAGGAGTCATTAATGAGCTAATCAGTTCAAAAATGGCTTGCTAGGACGAGGCAGGCAAGAAAAAAAAGAGGGAAGAGGATGGGGAGGGGGAAACACCTTTGTTCTGGATCCTGAACCTTTTTCCAGGATCAGTCACAGCACAATACTGGAGAAATTTAAAAAAAAGCAGCTGATCAAAGGAAAATCAAGCATTGATCAACATGGAATGAGACAGACTCAGTATATGGACTAGAAACTAAATCCTCGGAAAGCTCCCAGTTTACTCTTGAAAGAAACCTATCGGAAACAGAAGATTATCATCCTGATCGATAGGCAAGGAGTCATTAATGAGCTAATCAGTTCAAAAATGGCTTGGGAATGCTTGTCTAAGCTAGGACGAGGCAGGCAAGAAAAAGAAAGGGGGAAGAGGATGGGGGGCGGGAAACACCTTTTTTTTGGATCCTGTACCTTTTTCCAGGATCAGTCACAGCACAATACTGGAGAAATTAAAAAAAAAGCGGCTGATCAAGGGAAAATCAAGCATTGATCAACGTGGAATGAGACAGACTCATCACTAGGCTTCGGATAATTGAAGAGTGGAAATGCAACCATTTAATTTTCAAAAAATGCTTACAACTAACTTGTTTTTAAATCTAAGAAGAAAATACACTACGGCTGACATAATAATGGCAAACTAAATATCATTTCATTTTTTTTCCTCGCGACCCCTGATCAGCTTTGTATAAAGTTGGCGGCTCTATTGGTATAAAACAATAAAACAAGATTATATCAGGGAAGTTTTATTTTTTAAAGAACAAGTGTTAATTAATTTTTGTAAAATTAATGTGATCCTTGAGCTTGCATTTCTCGGACAAGCTTGTCTATGTTAGGTTTAATTTTGGATAATTTCAGCCTTATTCTATATTTATTTGGATCAAAAAATTCAAGGCTTTGTTTGACAGTTCCGGATATGAATCTTTCACAAATACTCAAAAATCTTCGAGTACAAGCTGATCGAATTAACTTTTTAAATCACCATCAGTTGACAGTTCTATGAACTGTTCTTCTTCTAGTGCTGTCAGACCTTCATTTTCTGATGTAATTGCAATCGAGTATGGATTTCTAATCCATTCTTTGTTGACTGTTGGCAGGGGAAAAGACTCACGAAATGTGATTTTTAATGCGTCCAAATGCTGCAAAAAGAGTGATTTATTGCAATCAAATAGAGCCTTGAGCATTTTTTATGCAAAAAATAAGAAAAGACTAAATGCCAATTTAAAGAAAACATCTTCCTGCTGTCGAAGGTATGGTATCATGCTGGCTAAGGACTTTTTCAGAACAAGCGTTTTTTCCAGTCTCAGGGTTTTTGTATTAACAACTTCGTCGGCTGCATTGAAAATATTAAAAAAATCCTAAGTTGGTGGATCGAATTTTGCTGATTTTACAACTTCATGTAAATCGTTTGGTACAAAGCTCTTCATCACTCTTTTTCTTTTTTCAATTAAGGAAAAATCTCTGTCACATGCCATAAAGTATGACGCTATGATTACTAGTTAAAAAGTTTTGTTGTATTGTGTCAAAAACACCATTGGAAACAAGGAATAACATTAAATACACAACCATCTTGTTTTTATTCTGGCCGGCTTGGTGGTTCGGACTTTGCTGCTATTTCCTTGCCGTTAGAAGATGTGTACGCCTTTCCCTGACACTTGAGCTTATTGTTATTAATTTGTACATTTTGTATTGACGTCATGACGTTTATTACTACCCAAACCCCTTTTGAACGGAAATTATTTTATTATTTATTATTTTAATTAAATCGAAAAAAAAACCTAAAATATGCAGATATTTCTCCTAAGCCTATTCATCATCATTAATGAGCAAAGACAAACGATTGACGTACTGACAGGAATTGTATCAAGTTACTGTCGGTTTCGAAAGTTAGCAGAGATAGCACAATACTGTTTCTGAGAGGAAGAGGATGAAACCTTCCACACACATCCTCTCCTAGTGCTATGCACCTAGGATCATAGGAAATACAGGGTGCGACAGAAAGAGCTGTCAGCGACACAATAGAGTGGTGGGGAGCATGTCCTTGAATAGCTGCTTGAAATGTAAACCTCAAGGTCAACAAAACGGACTGCTACAAGCCCAGAAAATGTCAGTACTAAAACATCTTGTATTAAATGCAATTATATTATATTATGTTAGACCTGATCATGATTGAGCTAGCTAGCTAACTAGTTCTGTTTGAAAAGATTAAATTGCTATTCCAAATGGAGAAATTCAAAAATTTAGGTCGAATCTTTTTAAATAAAATATAATTGACAACACATAAGTGTATAAAAAAAAGAGATTGATCATTTAAGCGATCGACATAGAAATAATTGAAAATTAAAATTAAAACAATACCCTCCTCCGATTTCGATTTATGTAGAATAAAACGTTGAGCTCGCGCCGTATATAGCGTTGCAAGAGGACTATAGAGGAGAGAGAGCTTCTTCCAACTGTTAATCATTTCCCCTAGTATGGAATTCCAATTACATGCAGCTCATTTGGAGCTAATTACATATCAAAGCGAGTTCGCATTCTTTGTGTTAATTACAATATTTGTTTTCAAAGATTTCGTCGGCACAACTTGCGTGGAGAGTGAACTCGTTTCTTTTTAAAGTCGATGCTGCTGTTGCTGCTGCTTCTTCTTCTTTGTTCGTCGACGGGCGCAAAAGGGGTTGAACTTTGATAACTTTCAGATTAAATTGTATATAGTACGAGCGATCGTCGGGTGTGAGAGGTGGGTTAGAATAAGATAAATTCAACGTTGTATTCTTGACTTCTTGAAAGATTGGAGGATGAGGGAGCGGAAGTGAAGTGATTGATTTTTCATCGCTTTTTTTAAAGTTTAATCTTAAGGAATTATTCGAAATTCATTCAAGTACATTTCGTTAATTTTTTAGCGAGTACCCACCTGCTGAGTCTGGGAAGAATTCGACGAAATAATAATAAGCACTTGTGTGTGCACGGAGAAACGGAAATACTTTTCAACATCTGGAAGGTGTATACATATATATGAAAACTAGTTAACGATAGATGTAACCGTTATAGAGGAATCTAAAATTAGTCGTGAATTAATTTTATCATTGTCTTTCTTTTTATAACGTACGTTACATTGCATAGGATAGCATGCTTTGTGGTATTGTTCGACGAATACTGATGTAATTAATATGGAATGAATTAAGGAGGAAAAAAAAAGTTTCACGAGTACCTGCTTATTAACTTCTAATTTTAACAGTGCGCAATTAGTATGATTTACATTTATACATTTCCTTATGGTGATGTCTGTTGCTGCGTACACATCGGAGTTTCTAGTTTAATTACATGCAAATAATTAAAATGTTCACATTGTGTGCTGCTAGTATAGTACTAAATATACGTGTGTATAGTGATGTGAGTGAATACAACCGAGCTACATAATTCTACTTGTGGATTATTTTACTCTTATGCGCGCTTCTCTCCGTAATTCTTCATAATTTCAGACATTGCGATCGTTCGCTCGGAAATTTGTAATGGATATGTAAATCAATTTTACTCGACTATGAACTGTATATACGGGGTGACATAGAGAAAAGTACATTGCATAGTGCCACACAATAGAGGACACTAAAATAAGAAAACAAATTCCTAAGAACATGGGTCCGCAAGACCTTCGATTAAAAGATACGGGGTGTTGAATTTTATTTCTTTTTTTGAGTTTTTTTTTGAATATCTATGGTTCCAGTACAAATGCATCTGAAAGCCGACAATGCACGCTAATTAATCAAAAAATAACAATTGAATAATGTGTCATAATGACACTTGTCAAACTGATGTAATTGTTGTTTGAGGAATTTTGTGTTCGTGATTAAGTTTTTCTCACAGATTATTCAAATTTACTTTCAAAAATGGTTCACTACACTTTTGAAGAATACAGGGACATGATTATGTGTTACGGCGAAGCTAGATCAAATTCTTACGAAGCTCAACGTATTTATCGAGAAAGATATCCTTTTTAAGACAAGTTCCTAATGTTCGAACATTTATTGATGTGCATAGGCGTTTGAGAGAAGATGGCTGTTTTAGAAAACCGAAATTGAATAGTGGGGTTTCCAGAACTCATCCCACTGTGCGAAACGAAGAAACTGTTTTACGAATGGTAGAAAATAATCCAAGAACAAGCACCAGAAAAACAAGTTCAGCGGTACGAAACCTTAACCGTGAATCAGTTAGACAAATTTTCAAAGAACAACTTCTTCGCCCATATCATTTCCAAAAAAATTCATTCACTATTGGAACATGACTTTGTTCCTCGTGTACAATTTTTCCAATGGTTGCAAAACCAAAGACAAAACATTATTTCATCAATTTTCTTTACTGACGAAGCTGGTTTTAGTCGTGATGGTATACTGAACCTACATAACACGCACCATTGGAGTGATGAAAATCCTCATCAAACTGTAATTCGAAGTCACCAATATGGGTTTTCAATTAATGTGTGGGCAGGTATAATTCACAATTATTTAATTGGCCCATTTCGATTGCCCAATCGATTGACAGGTGCACTGTATCGAAATTTCTTGCAGAATGATTTAAACACATTATTAGAGGATGTCCCATTGGCCATTACTGGAAGAATGTATTACATGCATGATGGCGGGGCGCCAGCTCACTTTTCTCGAGTGGCAAGGGAATATTTGGACAGGAGATTTGGGGCCTGTACCCTGGCCAGCTCGTAGTCCCGACCTTAATCTCCTCGATTTTTCATTTTGGGGATTTATGAAAAATGAAGTTCATGCTGTAGAAATACATAATGAAGAACAATTGTGGATAAGAATTACGGAATCGGCAGATAGATTTCGTAATAACCCAGGAATATTTCAAAGATGCCGTCAATCGTTAAGAAGAAGAATGGAAAAATGTATTGAAGTACAAGGGAGGGCAACAATTTGAACATCTTCTAAAAACTTAATTTTTTGTTTTAATTAATCATTGTTTTTGCAAATAAATTAAAAAAAAATTCAACACCCCGTATCTTTTAACCGGGTTTTGCGGACCCATGTTCATAGGAACTTTTTTTCTTATTTTAGTATCCTCTATTGTGTGGCACTATACAATGTACTTTTTTCTATGTCACCCTGTATAGCTAAAGAGAGTCCAATCATCTTTTAGGGTTTGCTAACTAATACGCACACAAAATATAGATGAAAGGGAATCCTTGAAAAGGCAAAGGATGGTGATCAAATGCCACCATTCAAAAATCTTGGACGAGAATCTTGAACAAATGCAGGTAGAAAAATAAAATAATAAGAACAATGCAAACGAACCAGATACAAATGGAAAATAAGAGAAGATTGAAGACAAAAGTAATTACATTTTAATTTTGAGGTTTTGGGATCAAATTTGCTATTTGAGGATTTCAAATTTAAATCTCGACAAGGCAAAAATGAATGGAACGAATGGGATAAAGAAATAATGTTCTACACTGGAGTTTAAAGAATGTATTGGTGATAAAGTTTGGAAAGCAAAGCTTACCATCCTGTTCTCCTAAGAAAACTGATGATGAACAATTTAGAAATATGAACGAACTTTAATTTAATTTAATTTTGCACACTTTTTAAATTTAATTAAAAAATTGGCCACCACACTTTCGTACTCTTAAAATTTAACTACTTAACCTTCTATGTTGGTAGTGTGCTGATTTGTGCTGCAAGAACTGCAATTCGTACTCTTTCCAATTTTTTGGCGCCCAACTATATGTTCGCCAGTTTCCCAGATGCAAATATCTGGAATACAAACGAGCAGAAGTGTGGTGATTGCCAACAATTTATATCCAAACTATTTTTTTTTATACTTCGATATTATTAAATGCAATACACGAATCGGCAGATAGATTTCGTAATAACCCAGGAATATTTCAAAGATGCCGTCAATCGTTAAGAAGAAGAATGGAAAAATGTATTGAAGTACAAGGGAGGGCAACAATTTGAACATCTTCTAAAAACTTAATTTTTTGTTTTAATTAATCATTGTTTTTGCAAATAAATTTAAAAAAAATTCAACACCCCGTATCTTTTAACCGAAGGTCTTGCGGACCGATGTTCATAGGAACTTTTTTTCTTATTTTAGTGTCCTCTATTGTGTGGCACTATGCAATGTACTTTTTTCTATGGGGGGATTCCTGAGATCGACTGATTGTGGCTTTGCTATTTATTTTATCGAAAAATGTTCTTAGTAAAAGATGTCTAGATGTTTCTTATGTCAAATTTTAGATTTCTGTACAAAATTATTTAGAACTTCAAATGTATAAACTTTAGGTATAGGGAATGTTATACGGAATCGAAAGAGAGGAAAAATCTGCAATAGTTAGCATAAAAATATACAGGGTGTTCTATTTGAAATAACGAGTTTTAGTCGTTTGAAGGTATTTAATTTCGAGTTCGATTATTAAACACCTAGTATAATATAATATGAATGTTTAGTATAATAATAATAATAATAATAATATATTTGCCCAACAGATACAAAATCCAATTCTAGGACAAGGTAATATAAACATATGCTATATCGAATACATATAGATAAACCTATAACTAATCTTAAAATTAAACTACAATCAACATGACCTTAAACAATACCATACATTCAACAAATCGCAAATCTAGACATAATGATAACTACTATTACATTGATTTAATATGGTTGGTAGAGAAGAAAAGTTGATGTCAACACTATTGCAAGACAAATTATTATAGCAACGACATATTCTATATACCGGAGATTTCAACATAATATTTGTTTTTGGTGGAGCACAATAAAAAGTATTTGTTGATCTGGTCGCTTGTCTAGGAACCAGAAAGTTAAGTTTGGCCAGTAGTTCAGGCAGGTCAATTTTATTGTGTAAAAGAGAATACAAAAATTTAATATCGCTATGACACCCGCGAAGTTCCAAGGGTTCCACGTTAAATGTAGCCAAATGGTCACCATGACTATATCCACGAGGCGGATATTCTCCTGTACGTCTGAAGCTAATATATTTTAGAAGACGAAGCCCAGAGTCCTCAAAGAAGCGTTAGCTATTGTGTGAATATGCGTCGAGAATGATAACTTAGCATCGAAGGTAACACCTAAATCCTTTATATTGAGACACCTCTCAAGTTGAACATCATTCAATACATAATCGAAGTTAGTTGGGTTAATTTTTCTGGTGAAGGTAACAATTCGACACTTGTTCGACATGTTCAGATGTAAGCTGTTATTTAGACACCACGTTTGAAGTTTGTTAAGTTGCTCCTGGAGAAAAATGCAGTCTGAAAGATCGTTTACGGCATGAAATATCTTTAAATCATCTGCAAAGAGCAACTTGTGGCAGTCCAGTCCATCGACCACATCATTGATAAACACTGTAAAGAGTAATGGTCCAAGGTTAGTTCCTTGCGGCACACCTGATGTGGAATAAAAATTTTGAGACTTATGTCCTTTGTGATACATCGTAATTACTCCGGTTTGTGAGATAAGAAGTGAGTAAAGCAACAAGAGATGGAGAGAAACCGATATTTTTTAGCTTATGTAATAGTAAACGATGATCTATTCGGTCAAATGCTTTCGAAAAGTCTGTGAAAATAACGTCAACTTGAGTATTCCGATCGAGATTTTCACTTAAGTATTGTGTGAAAGTTGCAAGGTTTGTAAGAGTTGACCGTTTACTAATGAATCCATTCTGGGAGGTGTTTAGAGATGACTCCAATTGGAGATAAATTGCAGAGTGGAGGCACTTTTCAAAGACTTTGGCAAAGTTGTTGATGATCGCAATAGGACGATAATTTTCTACACATCTTGTCTCTCCCTTCTTGAAAACTGGTGTTACCCTTGCGATTTTCCAGCAAGCGGGAAAAGCACATGATCGAATTGCGATGTTAAAAAGTACACCCGATGGTACAGCGAAAGCACCAGCACAATCTTTAAGCAAAAAGCTGGGGATACAATCATCACCCATAGTATTAGAGTTTTTAAGATCTTTCAGCCAGTGAAACACATCCTTTTCATTAATGAAAGGAACATCAATGTGGACATTGTCGGACTTTGCTTGCATAAGAGCCGGAGGAGTGGAAGTAGGCTGAAGATAAACTGATTGAAAGGAATATGCAAAAGGTCCGGTGAAATCAGCATCACAGAAGTTTGAATAAAATTCACCAATCTTGGATCGTAGGCCACGCACATTTTGGTAATACATGAATAAACATCTGTTGGGCAAAGCTAGTTTAAAGACACGATGGTCGGTACACCCTTCTTGTACTTTATCCTCAAATTACTCTCCCAATTTGCTGTTCTAGTATGGGAAATAAAGCTTGAAGTATCATTATAATAATACCCACGATTTGTTTCAAAACGATTATTAGGAAAGGCTAGATTCGAAAATTAAATTAGAAAATTAGATCACCGTCGGGCAAATATCCATAATAAAGTCCCAATGCCGATGGATGCGTCGAAATTTTAACAAAAAATCT
Source organism: Holotrichia oblita (assembly GCA_023690525.1). Lineage (NCBI taxonomy): Eukaryota > Metazoa > Arthropoda > Insecta > Coleoptera > Scarabaeidae > Holotrichia > Holotrichia oblita. The sequence goes on from CM043018.1 coordinate 152,994,417, forward strand.
TACGTGCTGGACGACGAGAGTTATTTCGCACTCAGCAAATCTCAGGTTCCTGGAAATGATCGATTTTATTATTTTTATGATATAGACGCATTAATGCCAGGTTCTATTTTTTCTTTCCTCGTTTCTGTTCCTGCTTCTAACCATTTCCTCTATGTTCCTGCAACAACTCTCTCAAATTAGCATCGATATTTCTTCCAACTTCCTCACCGTCATCATTCAGCTCATCGGGAATCCTTTTCAACGCTTCTGTAGTGTTGGGAGGATGCAGATCAGTTGCTCTGATGCCTGACACTAAATTTTTGCGGACACAGTCGCTAATTTCACATCAGAATCTGTAACAGTAGAGAGAGAGTACTCTTTGGGAATGCACTCCAGGTACCTTGTCTAATATTTCTCATCAGTTGATTTTGACGGGAGCAAACACCGCCACATCTAGGAGGCTGCATCAGATGTGTAGCGTTTCTTGGAATCGCAGATAGATAAATTTTACCTATTTTGCATGCCTCTACCACTTTTGAAGAAAAGTGGCTCGCTAGATTGTCTTCTGGTAGTACCACTGTGTCGTTCGGATCGTGAGTGGTTTCGACATGTGATAATAGAATAAAAAAAAAACATATTTCGAATAGGTTCATGTCGAACCACCCACTGGCGCTGTTAGCATATTTTGTACCTACTGGACCACCTCGAGTCCACTTGTCGTGTAGGTTCTGCGCTTTATACACTACCATTGGAGGCAGCAGATCTTCGTTTGCGTTTCCGCATACCATGAGAAAAGGTGGCTGCATAACGGGTATTGAAAATGTTGACGCTAGAGCAAAAACGCATTCGACAGATCGCTTTTGTCAGAAACGAATTTGGTCATCATCAAGCGAGATCCTGAACACTTCCCTATAAAAGATTCGTTACTGTTGGGTGAAATCTGAATTCACCATTATGATGATGAATTATCTTTATACCACGTCCTTGTTACCATCTGTAATTTCGATTCAATTCCCTATTTAGTATAATCTGACTCTATCTGCCATTGAGCAGTGGTATGTTTAATATTCTACCCTTAAAAGAAAAGGCTGTTCAAGCTAGTGAAAAATTCTTTCACTCTGCTCCAAACAATTTATTCACCACCGCCATCCATCCTTGTATTACAGCAGGACAACACATCTTCGTTTAATAGTCGTTTGTCTCACAATTTTAGCAGTTGCCAGAATTGCATCCGTTAAGGAATTGCTACAATTGTTTCTTTGTTTTAAAATAGCGATTCCCAACCTTTTTTTCTGCTGTCGAAAACAGCACAAATCAAAAAAAACTTTTGCGACTCGTTTGAGTGATGGGTTGGTTCTGTAACAAGCATGGAATGGTGGTACAAAGATTCACCATCCCCTCGAAATTTTCGTGCAACAGTTTGTTGAGATGCCGAAGGAATTATCCTTACAGAATGTTTACCATGTGCTCAAACTATAATTGGGCAAATACTTCTTGCAACAGTCCCCAATAGTGACCTCCATGTATTCCCAAAACTCAAAAAACATCTTTGTGGGATTCACTTTCAGGACGATGAGACAGTGACGATTGAGGTGAACGAGTGGTTTGAAGCGTAAGAGAAAACATTTTTTCTTTCTGATGGCGTTAGAGCTTTTTACCATCGTTTTACTAAGGGTGTCTCAAGGCGTTAGTGGACTACACTGAAAAATAAAAAGTAAAAAGAATAATATGTGAACTATCCTCGTATTATAAAGATGCATCTTTAACGTTTCACTGATCATACTGTCAGCTTTTTCAGAAGTTCTCTAAAGACGGTCAAGTTTGTTACAACGACCAGGGCAACCCTCGAAAGATACATCTTTATGGAACAGTGACCGTGAAAGCCTACATTCGATTATTACCCTCGTATTAACTACAAAAACCAGTCCTATCATTATATTAAAATCAGACTAAGTACAAAAAACAACTTCCAAAATTTTGAACTCACTTCATAAATCAAAACTTTGAAAAAACTTTAAATATTATATAAAAGGCTCTATCTAGTAGGAAGGCTATGTACCTATGGGCTCAGTCACTTGACGTGGACACACTGTATAAGCAAGATATTACGTACGACCAAGCGATGACGCATCAGTTTTTGCGAAAGCAAGTAGGCTATTTCCAAAAGCAACTCAAAACGGCTTACCTGGTTTTGACCTGTTTTGAGCTACTTTTGGAAACTGGCTTATACAGCGTGTCCACGTTAAGTGACTGACTACTGACTTCTTGTAATTTAAAAAAATAGTAGTAAACTTTTTCTCAAACATCTATCTAGATACAGGAAACTAGACTAAAAAAATTTAATCTCCACCAACGAGGAGGAAACGAGAGCTATAGTAAACACCTTCACGCATAGGTGTGTGCGTGCGTTGTGTCGCGTTTTTGCTACCGTGCGTTTTGTTAAACTCATCAGCGAGTGCGAAGAAATGGAAAGTGTCGGACCTCTTAAATTAATCGTACAGATATTGGCACTCCGTTTTCTTCTTCCTGTACGGATTAAGCTTATTAGAGCGTGAAAGCATCGTTCGAGACGGGGGCCTGTGTACCTGTACGTATTTATATGTAGTACGTACTACACTTGAAATGTGCTGCATGCTAACGTAGGAACCCAATACACATGTTCGAGAGAATGTAGAATGTTGTTTTGAAAGAGGCTGCCTTCCAGCGTTTTGACTCTAATATCATAATTAGAATGTTTGTATTTACGGTTTGTTTTCGTTGTTTCCGTCTAATAAGGAACAAATATATATATATATATATATATATATTTTAATTTAATTTAGTTACGAATCTAATTACATTAATTACGATTCTATTCTCTCTCTCTATATATAAATATATATATATATATATATATATATATATATATAGAGAGAGAGAATAGAATCGTAATTAATGTAATTAGATTCGTAACTAAATTACATATTAGATAAGATATATCTAAGCATGTACATATGTACATATTTATTTATATATTAGATAACGTTATATAAAAAATTCTAATAAATATTCTGATATGTATACGTACACATTTAGAAACAATGTAAGGCGTGATAAATTAAAATAAATATGTGATTATAATTAATATTTGATTAGTGAATAAAAATTTACGTGGAAAAATATATCCTTACATCAGATTTCTTAGAAATCGCGCTCTTTTTTGTTAAATATTTATTATCAAAAACATTAATCCTGATGCAGTTACAAATTCTGAAGAATTCTAGTTATGGCGCCCAACGTGGGACAAAATATACCGGGTGCCCGTTTTTCGAGCGCAAGCATGGGTAATTCGGTTATTATAAGAGATAGGAGATAGGTTAAATTAGGGCAAAGTTGCGCATTTGGGAGAGAAAAGATATGCTGCCGAGAAACTTAAAAAATTTTCATGGGTTGCTGAGATTTTTGGAAAAAAAAATTTTAAACTTTCGTTTTAACGTTGTATATCGAAAACCGATCAACGTAGACGTTTCTAAATCAGACATTATTAAGGCACTTTTTTACAAGGAATCCAAAAGTGCCATCCATTTTTTCAAGACGTTCTAGATTCAAAAGTTACGGTAGTCAACTTTGTTGTTTCTTATGGGCACCATATTGGATTTTTACATTTTTGAGTAGAGCTCTTGATTCTGATTACGATGATGTATCACACGATATGGTCCAGTTTCACAATTTCATCAAAATAACCAGAAACCCGATTTTGAGAAGAAAGCCTTGGAAACAATTTCCATACTTGTGTTTAACTAATGCATTTGTGACAGTTCGATTAAGTTTTGCTTGTTGTCACTTACATTTATTAAATTTGCCCAACTTTTTCGACAAAATGTCGTTTTCAAGTGAAGAGAAACGAGATATGCTAGAGATTTATTACGCTTCACATCGAAATGTACAAGTTACTTCAGAAACATATCTTCGGCGGTATCCAGAAAGGCAACAACCAGCTCAGACCTATTTTCTGCTACTTCACCGAAATTTAGGCGATTTTGGTTCGTTTTGTAAGCCTAGAAAATTCATGCGGCGGTCTAGCATGAAAATGAAGTGGATATTTTACAAAGAGTAAGAGAATTCCGAAGAATCTCGCACAAAATAAATAATATCAATGAAATAAATTTTTCTTTAGGTACAAGAAAATCCTTCTACCTCCACACGAGCCATTGTAGCAGATCTAAACATAACGCGTCAGAAGGTATGGAGAGTACTAAAGAAACATAAATATCATCCTTTTAAAAAACACGTCACCCAAGTTCTGCATCCTGGAGATAGCGATAGACGGGTAGCGTTTTGTAGGAGTTTTATGGACCAGTTGGAACAAAATCCTAATTTCCTTGCTGACGTAATATTTACGGATGAGTGTTCAAGTTTTCAAACTCAGGCATGTTTAATCGACACAATGAACATGTCTGGTCCATTGAAAATCCTCATGTACATGAAGGACGTCGACCACAAGTACGGTTCGGGATAAATGTATGGGTCGGTCTGTTAGGCGACACAATCATTGGCCCATACATTTATGAAGAGACTTTGAATACAGATGACTATTTACACTTTTTAAGGACATCTTACGGATTATATCGACAACAACATTTGCCTCAACCGATTGAATAACCTTTGGTTTCAACAGGACGGTGCTCCGCCGCATAACTCTAGGAGAGTAAGTGAATATTTATCTGAACTATTTCCTCGAAAAGTAATTTCAAATAATGGCGACATTCGTCGGCTAGCGCGTTCACCTGATCTTTCTCCGTTGGATTATTATTTATGGGGAACTATGAAAAATATTATTTATGAAACAGTGCCTGCTGATATTCATGAGCTGCGAAAAAAAGAGAATTACCACTTTAAGGACTAAACTAAGAAGAAGGAATATTTCAAGAGCTGTACAACATTTAAGGAGACGCGTAGGATTGTGTTTAGAAGTAGATGGTGAAACCTTCGAGTATCTCTTATAATGTTATTTTGTTTTATTTGTTTATTAAAATCATCATTTTCTGGATAAATTTTGTGAACGTTAAAATTTTAAATTTAATCGAACTGTCACAAATGCATTTGTTAAACACAAGTATGGAAATTGTTTCCAAGGCTTTCTTCTCAAAATCGGGTTTCTGGTTATTTTGATAAAATTGTGAAACTGGACCATATCGTGTGATACATCATCGTAATCAGAATCAAGAGCTTTACTCAAAAATGTAAAAATCCAATATGGTGCCCATAAGAAAAAACAAATTTGACTACCGTAACTTTTGAATCTAGAACGTATTGAAAAAATGGATGGCACTTTTGGATTCCTTGTAAAAAAGTGCCTTAATAATGTCCAAGTTAGAAACGTCTACGTTGATCGGTTTTCGATATACAACGTTAAAACGAAAGTTAAAAATTTCACTTTTTTCCAAAAATCTCAGTAACCCATGAAAATTTTTTAAGTTTCTCGGCAGCATATCTTTTATCTCCCAAATGCGCAACTTTGCCCTAATTTAACCGATCTCCTATCTCTTATAATAACAGCGAGTTACCCATGCTTGCGCTCGAAAAACGAGCACCCTGTATACCGTACAACATATATACAGTTTCTACTGTCACACGATAAATAAATGAAATTTATGACAAATGATAAATAAAACAGAAAAATTTAAAACAACAGACAAACTAATTCATTCTTGATTCGGTTTGTTATTATAGCAGTACTTCTCTTTCCTTTTTTTTTGCAGTCTAGTCTCTAAAAAAGTCAAGGAACATCAATTTTAGAAATCGAGAACTAACTGCAACTAAACCTCCTTAGTTTTGTCGGCAGGTGCACCATCCAGTTGAAACGAGTAGTCTTGCCTTAAGCTTAGAGGTAGAGTATTCATCAAATATTCTAACTGATCCTCTTAAAAGTTTAAAGTTTTCCTGTACGTTTAATTTCATTATACAGGGTGATACATATTTTCCCTTAAATAATAGGTAGGCAAAAAGTTTGAGTCTCTAGCAAAGCTTAAAAAAACTAATAGGCGGTCATGGTCTATTGTTGGAATTCACCCTGCGGACGAATGCAATCAAAACAGATCAAGCATTAGAAGCGGATCACGTAGTTTCGACCTTCCAGGTCTCATCAGCTCAACTCCGAATGCAAGATCTAATTTCATCGCCTTTCACCTCTCAACTTATTCGTATAATTCCTCCGACAATGGACTAATTTCAACTTCATGCCCTCTAGTGAGCCAGGTGGGAAGTAGCACACACAAAGGCACTACACAACACCAGTCGGTACAGCAAATACCGATCTAACTTGTTTTTATCAATTGTAGGTTCGAGGTACTTCAGCTATCCGAGAATTTCGTTCTTGTTAACGTTCTTCAGGTGTATTGGCGCATAATAACCAGATTTCCGAACGTTATACGACTCAATTTGCAAGTTTTTCAATATCTTGAGCAGCAAGTATACTAGTGGGCCTAATATACTGCCTTGCGGTACTCCTCTTCTTATGTTTGCTCGTACCTCTCATCTGGTCGCTTATTTTGATTACGAATTTTATCACCTGTAAACGAATTCTTCATCCATTTCAGCATTTTTTCCTCTTCTTCCATATTCGATCCATCCCTAATTAATTCAGCAGTGTTTTATTATCAATTAGATTGTTTAGAATTTTTTTCGAGCACACTGGTTGCATGCCTTTCCATAATTTTTGGCTTCTTCCTTTATTACTGCCATCTTCATCTACTGATTTATTTATTTATTCCACGGTATCTTTTCAGTTTTCGAGTTTCCATCTCTGTTATTTCTGGAAAATAAACTGACTCCAGGCACATATTGTTACCTTTATTTTTTTGTTGTTATGGTATCGTCTACTGTCTTCTTTCTCTGATTAACACTTTGTTTCTTCATTCTTAAGTGCATTTTATAAAACTCTTCTTATAACTCCTTATTTCCTCTGCCATTTCTCTGTCTTTGAGCTCTTTATAACATTCTGAAATACTTATCCTTTGTCTTTATTTCCTTCGTTTTATTTTCACCATTTTAAGGCTTTTATTGTTACAATAGTTGCAAATGTGTCGATAGTCGCTGTCGTTAGGCGGCTGAATATCGTTGTGGTGGCACGATAGGAGTCGGGTTTCGATTCTTAGGAGGGTTGGTGACATTTTTTCGGAGGGTCGAAATCCTGATCGACTTACTATTCGCTGTTGTGGCAAAGTGATTAGTAGCCCGGCTGTCACAAAGACATTTTAACACAATTTACACACACAAAGCTACACCGCGAGAGTTGCAGCGTCGCTGCGAATAAGCACCCACCACACCTAAAAAAAAAGATACAATAGTTGCAATTTTTCAATTTATCTATCAAGACCATTCGACGAAATTTAAATTTGTACCGCTGCTGAGAACCTAAAGGATAGACGAAGTTGTTTTAATCAACTGTTGAGGATTTTTCTTCTCACTGGGGATTTGAAAATTGTTGGAAAAAAGTGTTAATGAGCGCGAATTCGCAAACCGTATCATCACAGATTTAAACCAAAATGTGTTATGTTCGTGATTGGCTGACAATAAGACTGTAGTTTTTCAGTGGCAAAAAATTAAGTTCTTAGTTCTTCAATGGATCTCTCGGTAGCAATAGAACACTAAACAGTTCAACCCACTAAACACCAAAATATTTTTAACTAAAAACCGATGCGTTTCGACAGCAAAGCTGTCATTATCAACGCGATAATAAAATAGTTTTATTATCAGAAGCTTTGCTGTCGAAACGCATCGGTTGTTAGTTAAAAGTTTTTTGGTGTTTTGTGGGTTGAAGTGTTTAGTGTTCAACATTTTTTTTCACAAAACAATTGGTAAAAAAAATAGGACCATCTTCAAGCAAGGATGCTGTCGAAGAATCTGAATGATATTTTCGGTAATTCTTCTGCTCAAGATCCGCACATTACTGTGGAAACAACACAGATTACCACAGAATAGACCACAGAGTGTTAACAGCAATGCGTTGACCCTTCTTGCATATATGGGTAAGAAAATAGTAATAGAACAAGTTGAGTGTGGATTTTCACGACCCTCGTTTACAGTGTTGAAGATGGCCGGACAGACTCACTAGACTAGACTGGGAAGCCAAATAAGAAAGGGATTAAGGACACAGATCTATAGATTTTTGTGGGTTGACAAGCTGGTTATCGTCGGTTGCAACCCTATTAGAAAGTAGGGTAAACAATGAAGTAAAAGTGATTCATGAAACCCGATTGTACTTTCTGAAAAACATCTAAAAGGTTTGAATCTAAAATAGGTGCAGTACTTGCAATAGGTGCAATAGTTGCAATAGATAGCAATAGTTTCAATAATTCTTTTTTGTTCGTTTCGAACGTGAAAGGTTTGCACTATGGTTTCCATGTATGCAGCTTTAAATTGAAATTACTCGAAAAGTTTTTCGGAGTTTCCATTAAATTTTGAGCACCCTGTATAACAAGTAGCGGCTTTAGAGATGATCAAAGGGAATACTTTAAAATAAGTAGAAATAACTTAAAAAACAATTGAAGATGCTGATTGAGTGCCCTAATGCGGTGTTAATAAAGATTAATTTAAAAAAATATGTACAGTCGCAGATAATAATATCAGGACAAATTGAACAGTTACACGGTGTAACTTCTGAAGGAAATTAATTATATTTTATACTCTCTAGAGTCTATTACGTCGTAGACCTTGTACATAAATTAGTTATTTGAGTGTAAATGTAGATCTAAAGCTAACATTTCTCATTTAACATTCATGAATGTCTTCACCTCATTTATTCTTAGATTTGGTGCGAAAATGCGTAGCGAATCGTACAAATTCACATTATTCACACTAGATTCACGGTCCGAACGAATGTTAAACCGCAAACCGAATGGTATCCTTCTCGCACCACAGCGCATTTTCCTCAACTGCAGGAGTTGTAAAATAAACGGGACCGGGTTATTTGTTTCGTTCCACCCGTATATACTCTCGCACACCATCGTGTTTTATTTCGAAACGAGAAAGACACATGCATTTCGCGCGTGGTATACGAATCTCTCAAACCATCTATGATCCGGAATGAAGAAGATAAAAGACGCCTGTCGACTGTTTCGATTCGCCGATATCTCTCCCGAGATGGGGAGGACGGTATAGGGAGATGAGAGAGGCGGTTTAATTGTTCGAAATTTACTACAAACAAAGCGAGCTTGAGTAATCGCGTGTACCCGAACAGAAATAAATAATTGTTCGGATCTATTGGTTTGTGAAATTGCACCCATCTAAGACGTGGCAATTCGATGATGGGGAATTGAATTCACCAACCTCCCCGATCTTTAACTAATTTAAAACGAGATTTTTCTATAACGTTATTAAATTAAGATTAATGAGACAATCTCAGAGTTCAACGTATCGTTTGTTATAGTGAAGAAGAGATGTTAAAAAAAAAGCTACTTCCTTATAAACACAATTAAAGTAAATGGAATGTGCGTGCATGGAAACTTCTACGGCAACGTATTGTAATACGCGTTTTCTTCTATGTATACCGAGCCTGTGTACAACACGAAACCAGAAAGAAACTCTTCACTATATGTGTGTAGATTGTATATGTTTAATATTAATAACACATGCAATGTGTATTCTTAATAAATTAATATCAACAAAGGAAACGTGGTTTATATAATATGATGTATACATAATTGGCAGAACCATTCGACTGGCTCTTCATTCTAATGTTTTCCCTTGCATTTGTGGGAAGGAATGTTTCGAAATGTTTACCGTTCGCTCAGCATTCGATACAAGAAACAGAAACCTATAAGTAACGCTTCTTATATTATTTAATATTCACCGAACGTGTTCGAGTAAATATGGTCGAGTTTTTTTTTGTTCTTGCGGACATGAGCGGCTCGTTCTCGATTTAAAGTTTGTATACAGCTTGTTCCAAGTTAAATCCGCACCGTTGCTAACTTCGTTCTTATTAGAGAAGTATCAATAAATAACCAAAACAGTTCCGTCACGTCAACCTCTCTAATTTGTTGATATACCTCCAAGGGGGTATGTGGTGTGAGCGGAACTATGTCATTAGAGCACCCATACCCATACCTAAGGTATTTTCGAAAAAAAATATTTTAGCAACATTTGCAGGAAATTTAAGTGCAATATTTGACAAGAAAAAATGTTTATTCTTCATACAAAAATTAATATTTGATTGATTTTTTGTTGTGGTACAGAAATACTTGCCCCACTACCCCACACATTTTCTTTGTTCAAGCTGTTTGGTTTGGTTTGTTCTGGATCGTTGCATCTCTTGTGAATCCTTAAACTTTTTCTCCAACATATTTTGGTATGGAGTTCCAGTGAAAATCTCACTCTTTTCACTTCGTCTCATTCTTTGAATCATTTTCTCCCTAGCCTCGTTTGTCACAGGTGAAACTTTATCCGTCACAATTAGAAATAACGAAATCTTGGTGCTTTGAGGTCCAACTCTGGATTTAGAAGTGCTGGGGGGTGAGCCAAAGATGGAGCTGTCATAGCTAGAGCTACTTAATGCCGAAGATGTGCTGCTCGGGAAGATTGCATCTGTGGATCACGATGGTAATGGTTCTTCAGGCAAGGTGGATGAAGCTGCATCAAACTTGTCTGTTTCATCCAATGGTGCTCCAGATAAAGGCGTTGTTGTTTTGGGGACTGTGTCATTAAGGGCTCCATTTTCTTCAGAAAAGTGAGCTGCAGCAAGATAGTCTATATCTGTAGAAATGTCCTTCTGCAATGGGTGCAGACCAGGCCGCCGACTGCGCAGGCAACATCCAAGGTTTGTCTCTCTACAAATCCGCCCTCTTTTGACGAATACTCCTAAGAAGTATTCCTTATTTACTGTTTGACCTTGCGGAAGTCCACTAGATCACGATAATCGAAGAAAACAGTGAGCATGATCTTAATTTTTGATCAACTTTGTCTTGGTTTTTTCGATTTCGGCTAGTTTTTGTAGCCCCATTTGGACGATTGTTGACTTGTTTGCATGTTGTACTCGTAGACCAGTGTCTCATCAACCAGTTATGAGGAATGTAGAGTTATTGGCGACTCGAGAAAGCATGTCCTCAGTAACCGCTTTTCGATGTTGTTTTTGCAGAAAAAATCAGCTCTTTTGGAACAAGCTTTGCTGCGATGCGTTTCATCCCTAAAATATCGACCAGAATCGTACGAACTAATTCTAAGTGAAATGTTCAGCTCTCTTAAGCTATAATGACGGTTTTCAAGCCCAAATTCCTTAACTTTAATCATGTTTGCCTCAGTCGCAGCCGTTCTTGGAGCGTTAACCATTAACGTCTTGATGACCACTTTTGAATGCTTTGTAGCATTGCATGTCCCCAGCCCCGCCACCAATTTTGTATATGTTATCATTTTGTGCTTATTTTGTGCGATTTCAAAATCCAAAAATTCAAAATATTTTATGCCGCAAATTAAACAAAAACCGAAAACGAAATTTCGAAATAGTGAGTGGTGAGGCTGACGACAAGCCAGAGCCGGATTTTGAAATTTTTGCGGCACAAAACGGCAAAAAATAAACACAAAAATAGATAGTATGCACGAAATTTCGGGGGGCGGCGGGGCTGGGGACATGCACCCCAGAAAAATATGGTTTTAAGTAATATATTTGCGGAGTGTTCGAGGGTGATTATTTCAAAACTATTATGTTAGTGTTACCAGTTCTGGGTTGAAAAAAAAACCAAAAATTTAGAAAACAAACGAGTAATGCCACAATATAAAAATTCAAAAATTGCCTGTGATAGGTGCTCATGGTATATTGTTGGAATGACCACTGTAAGCGAATGCAATGAAAATAGATCAAGCATTAGAAACAGAACTAGTGATTTCGACCTCCTAGGTCTCGTCAGTGCTACTCCGAATGCAAAACATCTATTGTACCGATCTGGGTTGTTTCACACCAGGCAATACTGCATCAAAATTTTTCCATTAGAAGGAATGGGGGAGTAGAATTAGTCCATTGTAGAAGATGTTGTACAATGCAGGTTCAATGGTGAACTGCGATGAAATAAGGTTTTGCTTAAGAAACTTAGGAAGGCGAAACCACTCATTTAGCTTTAAAAAGTAGGAAATATTTCAAAACAGCAAACAAGTACAGTAGAATTTCTGAAGCACTGTAGCTAGTACTAGCCTCAGCAAAAGAGATAAACTTATTTAGTGATTCTGCAGCTTCTGCCCAGCTGATTTTTTCCTTTTCTTCCGTGTCGGCATCTGAGTCACTTTCTTCAAGATTTTGAGTAGGCTGAGGATTTACTACAATGTTGATAATGTCCTCATCGGTTAGTTCTTGTTCAACAGGCTCATTCTCGTCGATTAGAAGCTACTCCTCTACCACATCTTCAGGCAGGGATTGTCAGCACTTCTAACGACATCCAAAACTTTGGTCAGAGCGTCTTGTTGGTTTTTTTTTTCCTCATCAGTCTGTAGAGTTAGGTCAGATGCAGGGTTTGCAGCTGGCCAAAGTTTTCTCCAGCATTTTTGGAGTGTTGTATTTTTTACCTGGTTCCAAGACAGTGCAATAGCATAGACGGCATCTTTTACTGTAAACTTTTTTTGAAAATCACATCACAGTCGGCACTTAACAGGCCTTGAATAAAAGACCTTAAAATTTTGAATAACCCCTTGGTCCATGGGTTGAATCAAAGATGTTACGTTAGGTGGGAGCAGAGTAGCAATAATATTTCCAGAAATTAACTCATCTACTGGCGGGTGGGCTTTGCAATTATCCAAAGTATCTTCTGGTAGACCCAAGGCTTTTGAAGGATTCCTTGATCTCAGGCAAAAAGTGGTGAAAAATCCAGTCTTTAAAGAGGGCGGCAGTCATCCACGCATTTGATTGAGCATCGTATTGGACAGGCAAGTGTGTAACATTAGAACAGGCGCATTAGCACATAGCAAAACGGTTAATCTGTCTTTGTTTTTTTTTAAACCCTTGGCTGCTTTTTCTCCTCCCCCAGCTAGTGTAGATGTTGGTAAACATCGCCAAAATAGCCCCGTTTCATCAGCATTGTAAACTCGTCTTTGTATTTTTCTGCAGAGTTTTGGTTTGCTGAAAGTGTTTCTCTAGTTACATCAAGTCTTCGAATTCCATGCCGAAACTTAAAGTTTCTGAGCCAACCATCAGAATAATTACATTCACTTTCAGCAACTCCTAAATCTCGGCCGAATTTCTTTGCCTTTTCAACAATCATTGGACCTGTTACCGGCTTTCCTTCAGAACGTACTGCACTAAACCATTTGAAGAATACACCATTTAACTGTTCCAGTTTTGGTTTTTTTAATGTTTGTCCAGAAGCCAATTTTTCAATTGTTACCGATTGAGAAGCAAACTATAGTAAATAGTTGAATAAAACATTTCTATTCTCGCCTTTTTGTAGCCGTTTGATGATTTCTAGTTTCTGATTGAGAGTCAGTGTTACGTGTTTTTGGTTCTCTCCTTTTGAACTCGAAGGCTTAGGTTTTGAAAACATGGTCACTGTACAGTTAGAACGAAAATCACTTTTTTTATAAACAGTTTCAAAAGTTACGATTACTGCGATGTGAAAGGACACAAAACAACAATGGAGCTGTACTGCACCGAACTACCCCGAAAACTTCCGAATAGCTCTCGAACGTTTTTATTTGCTTTAAAAACACACTTTTGGAGAAAACCAAAATTTTTACAATTTTCCCGAGCGATGCCGAACTATCGGACTGTTGGATGCCGGACTAATGGACTTCTACTGTAAAATATCTCAGAAAATGGTATTGTACTATAGAATGGTTTTCAGATTTTCAAGCATTTCTGCTGACCACACTCTAGTGATCTCTATTCTGCGTACGCTTCCTATCCAATATTATAAACGGTTTCAAAAGCGAGCTTTACTTACTAGGAATTGGTACAATTGGCCGAAATTTAAATTGCAATCAGATTAGAAACCTATCAATCTATCAATAACCATTTGCTTCTGCTAAATTGTTGTTGGTGCTAAGATTAACTCGACATTTCCATATCAGTTTTGACTCTTAAGCTACATATATGAAATCTTAACAGTTTTAGAGCTTTTTAGAATTCTCTAGATACTTCAAGTGATAAAAATTATTCGTGGAAAGGTGAAGGTCATTCGAATGTATTAAGAAAAGTATAGGATCAAGAATGGATCCTTGAGGCACACCATAATGTAGAGTAAGATTGTCTATTATTTATATGGAGTGGTATTCCATTAAAACCATATTCTTCAAGCTTGTATTGTGTGATATTTCGGCATTGAGGCAGTCAAAAGGTCTATGAATGAGTGACCATAGTTTTTGCCACAAGATGGAGTAAAAAATCATTCAAATTCCGGATTGGGAAGGCTCTAAGGTCTGTATGATAATAATTTTGGTTTTAAACAACAAGAACATCAATGATGTTCCACCACTGGAATTATTAGATAGAGAAAAGTAGAGAAAGCGATAACGTACAGATCATAAGAGTTATAACTATAACATAAATAAAGTTTTCCGCATAAAAATATTAATTCAAAATAAACGGAGAGACAGTAGAGAAGGCGTGCATGTTATAGAAGACCATATGACATCAACAACAACGATGCCTTAAGCTGTTGCTGCTTCTGCTACGCATACACATACGTATATCTGTATATTTCGAGTAGTTCGGCGTCGTTTGCTTATTTCATAAGCTCCGAGATATTAACTGATGTGTTGAGTGATATTGCACATGTATTGTATATCTGTATATGTGTATAAATATCTCTCGTATAGGAAATATTGGAAATATAAAATTCAACAGCGTTATTACATCATTGGTGGTCGTGTGAATCTTAATTCTAACCATGGCCGTTCCTGCATTAAATCAGTTATTAATTACCGAGGCAGTTTTTTCTCTCTTCTGTGCGCTTGTAATTTTACCGAAAGAAATGAACGTCATTTACATAAATTAACGGACAAATTATACACGGGAATTATTATTACACGAAACTAAACATTTAATATTTTTACAGCTTTCTTGAATACTAAACAGACGTTGAGGATGAATAAACGAGATTTATAATAAAGTAAACTGTAATTTTTTGATTTTATATTCGAACGCTAGATCCGATATCTAGCGAGATATTGCTAAAAAGATTTATCACCTTTTATATACAATTAAAAACGAAAAAAAAAACGGTGCACGTTCTTTTTCAATCTTCAGCTTAAGGATAACATTCTAACCTGCTTAATTAATAATAGTTCTAATTCAGACGAAAGTACCAACAATAAATTAAAATAATCTCAAGAGTTTTTTCTTCTTCTCCTTCTTCTCTGTCTTCTAAACCAAACGCTACTGTCTACTACATATATATAGGTACTAGTCGTTAGTTGTCGTAGTCCTGGCGCCTATTCATTCAAAAATGAACGCAATATCAGGGGCTTCTGGTTTGTTTTTTCTTTCAAGAGCCACTCCTGACCCTTCCAATATTAGATAATGTAACCCGCACCCAACTTAAGTACTTAACCCTATTTGTGTATCACATAAATAATTCTGTTATTTTTTTTTATTTAATCGTTTCCGAAGTTGTCTTGCGCTTAATAATACCGAAGTATTAAAAAAAAAAAAATTAGTTTGGATATAAATTGTTGGCAATCACCACACTTCTGCTCTTTTGTATTCCAGATATTTGCATCTGGGAAACTGGCGAACATATAGTTGGGCGCCAAAAAATTGGAAAGAGTACAAATTGCAGTTCTTGCAGCACAAATCAGCACACTACCAACATAGAAGGTTAAGTAGTTAAATTTTAAGAGTACGAAAGTGTGGTGGCCAATTTTTTGATTAAATTTAAAAAGTGTGCAAAATTAAATTAAATTAAAGTTCGTTCATATTTCTAAATTGTTCATCATCAGTTTTCTTAGGAGATCAGGATGGTAAGCTTTGCTTTCCAAAACTTTATCAGCAATACATTCTTTGAACTCCAATACAGAAAATTCTTTCTTTTTCCCATTCTTTCCAAAACCAATCGTTAATTATTTTTGCCTTGTCGAGATTTAAATTTGCTGCTTTAGCTATACAGAGTGACATAGATAAAAATTGCACAACATGCAACATGGGTCCGCAAGACCTTCGGTTAAAAGATACGGGGTGTTGAATTTTTTTTAAATTTATTTGCAAAAACAATGATTAATTAAAACAAAAAATTAAGTTTTTAGAAGATATTCAAATTGTTGCCCTTGTACTTCAATACATTTTTCCATTCTTCTTCTTAATGATTGACGGCATCTTTGAAATATTCCTGGGTTATTACGAAATCTATCTGCCGATTCCATAATTCTTATCCACAATTGTTCTTCATTTTGTATTTCTACAGCATAAACTTCATTTTTCATAAATCCCCAAAATGAAAAATCGAGGGGATTAAGGTATCGGGACTACGAGCTGCCCCCCCTCGACCAATCCACATATTTCCAAATCTCCTATCCAAATATTCCCTTGCCACTCGAGAAAAGTGAGCTGGCGCCCCATCATCCATGTAATACATTCTTCCAGGAATGGCCAATGGGACATCCTCTAATAATGTGTTTAAATCATTCTCCAAAAAATTTCGATACAGTGCACCTGTCAATCGAAATGGGCCAATTAAATAATTGTCAATTATACCTGCCCACACATTAATTGAAAACCCATATTGGTGACTTCGAATTACAGTTTGATGAGGATTTTCATCACTCCGATGGTGCATGTTATGTAGGTTCAGTATACCATCACGACTAAAACCAGCTTCGTCAGTAAACAAAATTGATGAAATAATGTTTTGTCTTTGGTTTTGCAACCATTGGCAAAATTGTACACGAGGAACAAAGTCATGTTCCAATAGTGAATGAATTTTTTGGAAATGATATGGGCGAAGAAGTTGTTCTTTGAAAATTTGTCCAACTGATTCACGGTTAAGGTTTCGTACCGCTGAACTTGTTTTTCTGGTGCTTGTTCTTGGATTATTTTCTACCATTCGTAAAACAGTTTCTTCGTTTCGCACAGTGCGACGAGTTCTGGAAACCCCACTATTCAATTTTGGATTTCTAAAACAGCCATCTTCTCTCAAACGCCTATGCACATCAATAAATGTTCGAACATTAGGAACTTGTCTTAAAAAGGATATCTTTCTCGATAAATACGTTGAGCTTCGTAAGAATTTGATCTAGCTTCGCCGTAACACATAATCATGTCCCCGTATTCTTCAAAAGTGTAGTGAACCATTTTTGAAAGCAAATTTGAATAATCAGTGAGAAAAACTTAATCACGAACACAAAATTCCTCAAACAACAATTACATCAGTTTGACAAGTGTCATTATGACACATTATTCAATTGTTATTTTTTGATTAATTAGCGTGCATTGTCGGCTTTCAGATGCATTTGTACTGGAACCATAGATATTCAAAAAAAAAACCCAAAAAAAGAAATAAAATTCAACACCCCGTATTTTTTAACCGAAGGTCTTGCGGACCCATGTTCATAGGAATTTTTTTTCTTATTTTAGTGTCCTCTATTGTGTGGCACTATGCAATGTACTTTTTTCTATGTCACCCCGTATAATGTTTCTCTATTCTCATATCAATTATAACAATCGATATCAAAGCGATGAGTGAGTTTTGAATTGTTATCTTCATCTAAACATGTCTTTATTTCCAACTGATAAAGTAATTTTATGAATGATCCCTCCTAAGTCCTTCCTTGTAACAATTTTCTTCCAAAATATAGATTGATTATTGAAACACCTCAAACTTATCATCCAATTTGTTTGTCGTAAGTTTTAAAAATTTTGACCATTTTCGAAGAATCTGAGATAAATATGTCGGGAGGAAAAATCTTGGGGAGGTGGTGGAAAATTTCTATGATTTTTTTTTATCGAAACCAGTCGAAAGTTTATGAGTGTAAAAAATGATACGGCAAGACTTGATGGTCCTTGTAGAGTTCGAATGAATTTTGCCCACAAACAATTGTTGTTTGAAATTGCTTGTCGTCAGGAAGTGTTGTTAATTGTATGTGAAAATGATCAAATACGACCAAAAACTGGTTTTTGGGTATATTTTGTTTTGATGAATTTAGACAGAAACGAATTGACTTTAAAGAGATCTAAAGATACTTTCTTCGAGAATATATTTCAATAAATTAGAGTAGGAATCTTCATCTATTCTTCTAAGACCATAGGCTCGACATAGATACAGTTTTTCAGCTTTTTTTGTTTGCCAAAAAAATGTCTGTTTAAAAATTAGTAAAACTAGATAAGCAGCCATTCATTTTGTCATAATATTTTAAATTCTTCTCGTTAAATATTTTTCTTTTAGCTATCTTTTTTGGTAGCATTAAAACCATTTTTGATTTGAAAGAAAAAATGACCAGAATGAGCAAATTTAGTGACACATTTCTCCAAAACAATATTTGTCGTAACATCTGAAGCCAGAGTTTATGCATCAATGATCATAATGTTATTAATAAAAAAGACATAGAGACGATCTTTTCATGCCTGGAACTTTTTAATAAATTGGGTTGCATTTTTGATTTCCGTTTATGACCTTCTGCAGCTTTATTATTTCTTCTTTCATAGGATCGTGGCTTAAATGTAAAAAGAAGCAACAAATTAATGTCAAGAATTGGCAAATTTAATAACATTTTTTTTACACAATCAATAGTCATCATTTCACGCCAAATTCTTGGACAAGATTTTTACTGCAGCGTCGGTTCATCGACATGAATGCATTTGTCGCTGATCAATTTCATGATGTTGTCCAAAAAACACAATGACGGCATTTTCAGGGCTAAGTTTTTTTTATAAATTGGGTAGCATTTTTGAACTTATTTATGAACTCCATTCATTTCACAAATCAATAGTCATTGCTTCACCCCTAATAATAATTGGACAGGATTCCTAGGAGAGCCGCTTCATCAACATGAATGCATTTCTTATCAGTAAATGTAATCATGTTGTGGCGGAAACAGAATTGCCATTTTTTCAAGTCTCACATTTTTTTGATATCTTACTGAACTGCTTCAAATAATGCTATATTAATTAATTCGTTTTAGAAGAGCTTTCCCCATATTTTACGAGATATTTTTTGACTAAACACTAAAAAGTAATAACTATTTCTTAATTGGATGTTTTGGAGATTCTTCAAGAATCTTCTTTCATCTAAATTTTGATTAACCGTCGGTTCTTCATTTAATCTTTGATCTATTTTATTTCTTAGTTGGTAATATCTTTAGATTCCGTGTGTGTATTGGTCAGAAAACCCTGAAAGAGGATTGGATTGGGATTTGCCATATAATTTAGATTTTAACATACTAGAAAAAAAGAATTGACGGTAGAGGGTGAACGAGTTTTTTTTTTGATTAAAAAAAATGGAAAATTTATGAATGTCATACCAATAATAAAGCAAGATTTGACGCAAGATTTTCCTCACAAATATTCCTAAATGTGCTCCGACAACAATACAAAATTTTTCAGAAACGATCTTCAGATATACTTACTAGATATGTTTTTTTGAATCAAGTCTTGGTGTATTTGAAGGAACAAAAAACACTTCCATCAATTACTCCTTCACACTGAAGTACGCTGGCTGTCGAAAGGCATACGAGGGAGCGTTTTTATATTCGCGGAATGGGGGATAAGGGATGGAAATAAAAAAACCAAATTATTTTTCTTTTTCAATATATTCACCTGAAAGACGGATAAATTTTTCACATCTTTCAATTAATTTATTTATACCCTCATAAAAATGATTTCTCTTTATCTGCAAAATACGCCGAAACTGCCTCCTTGACTTCATCATCGGCAGTAAATTTTTTACCTCGCAGCTCTTTTTCCATTTTCGGAAACAGGTAATAATGACTCGGGGCCAGGTCTGGGCTGTAGGGTGAGTGATTCACAATTTCGAAGCCCACCTTATGCAGGGCAGCTAACGCAACGCGGCTCTTGTGGACGAGCGCAAAAGTAGCACACTTTTCGTCAATTTTCCCCGTCTTTTCTCTTTAATGGCTTCTTTTAGTTGCTCTAATATTGAAGCGTAATATTCTCCGGTTATAGAAACACCTTTATCTTTATAATCAATCAACAATATTCCTTCCGAGTCCCAAAATACCGTTGCCATGAGTTTCCCAGCTGATTGTGACACTTTAAATTTTTTGGGAGGTGCTGTGCCCTTTTTATGGCACTGCATGGAGTCTTGTTTGGACTCAGGTTCATAATGATGAACCCAAGTTTCGTCGACTCAATACACCATCCTTGTCTTCATTACAGAGGTCCAAAAATGCACGCGAACATTCTATTTTTTCCATATTTCACTTTTCACTCCTGATTATGTTACTTGGTTGACGATGGCTCAAAGACTAACTGTCTAATAACTGTAGTCTTCTTCTTGCGCTGTCCCAAGGCCAAACTGACGTTCCTGGGCTCTATTTTCTTCTGGGATTGGCTGCGTGCTTGCCTGGAGGGTTGATCTTTAAGCTGGTCCTCTGAAGCGGTAAAAGGAGAGACATGTGTCCATCATGAGTGATCAGACGTCTTCTATGGCTAGGGCTTTCCTAATATAGACCCTAGGCGGCGGTCTGTCCAGGTCCAGGTCAGCAAGCTGGCCAATCAGCGGGTTTCCTGATCTTCGGATCCCTTCTAAGGTCTTGTTCGCAAGCTGGAGGACATGGTCCTTGAGCGCTGGGACGGATAGGTCTTCTCGCAGCTGCCGATTCCTCACGAACCATGGGGCACCGGTTATGAGTCGAAGGGTGCAGTTCTGTAAGACCTCCAGCCGATTAAAGTTCGTCTTGGCCATGCTGGACCGCACAAGAGCTCCATATGTGATGACCGGCCTCAAAAAAAAAAAAAAATCAGTATCTTGATCCTCAGAGATAAAGCTGATTTTGAGCATAGCAGCGGATGGAGGTAGGATCTAGCGGCGTTATATTTTTCTACGATCTTCTCCGTATGTTGCTTGAAGGTCAATCGAGAGTCGAGCCTCAACCCCAAGTACGTGACCGATGGGCTCCATGACCGCCTAAAATCCCCCACTATGATGTTGTCCGGGGGAGGCCGGAGTCTTCTGGTGAATCTGACAGCCACGCACTTGGAGTCGTTGATCTTCAGGCGCCATCTTGAGGCCCATTGGAGGATATCGTCCAGGGATCGCTGTAACCTTCTCCGTAGCATGTCTTCGTCTCTCGAGGTTGTGAAGATGGCAGTATCGTCCGCGTAGATATAACTGTCTAATAACAATGAAACTTCGTAACGCTCCCTCGTATAAAACTTAACATGTGTTTTTACTTTAAGTTTTTAACATTAAACTTCACTACAGTTAGAAATTTGCAAAAAATCAATATCAGGTAAGTAGGGGCTCTACCCAAAACCGAAAAATATGGCAAAGCTGGTAACCACTGGTCTAAATGTTCACGAAATCTTCCAGTTATAGACTTTATATTTACATTACATTTCCTTAAATTTCATCCTATATGAATCAGAAGAGAAATCCTAAATATTCCACACCTATGTATACATTTTTTTGCAAGCCTCTACCTGTCATATCAAGATAAAACAACAAACGCAAGCGGATGGAAGGGGCTCCTCACACGCGCCATTTCGACTAGAAACGGCGGCGGTGTACGCACTGCCGTTTCACTAAAAGTGCGTGTAGTAGTGAAAATATTGCTACAAAAAATATTAGTCTTTCATTTGGTCTGAAACGTATTTTGTGTAAAATAACACACGCCTCCCAAACACACACAAACACACACACGCATACGATACACTTCGTTAAAATGTTTTCCTTTACGAACGTATACTTTTATAATAATAATATTAATGGTTATAAACTGGTGCCGATTTGTTTGTTTTCGCTTCCGCACGAAAATTGCTTTTTCCCTAAAAAGAACCGCGGATACCAATTAATTTAATTAAAGCTCCTGTCTCAATTGCATTCTGGGCGTCTCTCCTCAATGAATAAAATTCTGCCGCTTTACTTTCGTTTCCCCCCTCCCCCTCCCCCCGTTTAATTTTATTTTTTATTAGATGAAACGGAATGTGATATTGTTGATATGAATGTTTGTTTAAGTTATAATTTGTAACTATCGAAATTTAATCTTTTCATCGACGAAGATAAATTTTTTGTATACGTTGAAAACTTACGAAAAAAAAATATCCGTTGTCTACAACCTAGTATATATATATATATGTATACATCTGGTTTATTTTGTTCTCATTTAGTGATAGAACACACGAAACCATTGCGGTAGCCCCCTCGATGAAGGGTAAGGGAGGATGAGACGGACGAACGTTGAGTCCATAAAATATTAAACGGAATAAAAATTATTACGGACAGATAAAGGGAGATAGAGAGTGCATCCTCTCAGGTATAAAGTAGGTGGGATTTTGCGTGTGCTGTGTATATATAGACGAAGTGTTTTTAATATCAGGAAAGCCCGGGGTCGCCGCACAACGCGTTCACTCCTGAAAACTTTTAATTTATATCGTTTCGCTATGAGGAAGTTGAACTTTTAATTTAGTTTTTCCCGATCTTTGTTCCCGTCGGCGTTGGCGGACTGTAATCCGAACAAATCTGCTCGTATTTTGTTTTATACTCTCTGGGTGTTTGTTCGTAATACGATACGCGACCACCTCCGCGATAAAAGTAAGGGAAACGTATAAATTCGGGTGTAACATCTGTTCGGAAACACTTCTTGTAATATTCTTTTGAGAGAGATGTTGGTCCTGTTTGAAGTGAAATATTGTTTCGTTTGATTGATGTTTTGCGTTGGTATTAAAGAGAGGAGTTTAATTTTATTTTTTGATCTATATAATGGTTGAACTCCAATCTAGTATTGTCAAAGCTCATTTAGGAAAAAGCTCTAAAATTTTACTGGAAATACCCTCAAGAGTCGTTTTAGTGTCACATTGCTCAAGAGAATTATAAGTGGGGCTTATGGATTCATCAAAATCATCAGTGTTCAAAAAATCCATTATAGTAATGAAGTAATATGAGTGTGAATATTGGCCCCCATCAGCTGAAGTTATCTGTTATCCCTAACACTTTTTTTTTCAAAAATATAATCAAGCGAAGATTCCAAAAAAAGGAATTATATGCCATTATTTATGGAATAAAACTTCGGGCAAATGTCCACCGCGGCTTCGCTGAGTGACGCGCATCCAGGATGTCCAATTTTCCACGACTCTGGTGCATAAATCAGGCTGAATTTGATCGATGGCTTGGGTTGTGTTGGCTTGAAGGGAATAGTCTAACGAGGTCAAATCGCACGATCTTGGTGACCAGCTCGCATCACCTCCACGTGAGATGACCCTCCCCTCAAAGCGAAAGAGAAGAACCCAAAAGAAGTTGGTAATCATCGCCCCATAGCGCTCGCCGTTGACTGCGATGGCCTGGATATCGTTGTTCTGAAAGAAATAAGGACCAATGATACTGCCAGCTCAAAATCCACACCAAACAGTGACTTTTTCGGGATGCATTGGGCGCTTTGGGATCTCATGTGGATTGGTATCGTACCAAACTCGACAATTTTTCTTGTTGATGTAGGTACCCATTCATCCAGAAATGGTCCTCATCGCTGAAGATGATTTTTTGATGGAAATTAACTCAATCAGCTCACACATGTCCTTGTCGATGGTCATTTACCTTCAGTTCCTGTGTTAGTTGAATTTTGTACGGGTGCAGGCCCAAGTCGGGACGCAAAATTCGCCTAGTTGGGGTCTGCGAAAGACCAAGTTCTTGCGAGAGACGCAAAATCGACTGCTTCGAAATCTCCTGCACACTCTCACGGACAACGACGATGTTTTCGGCAAATCTTGCATTTCGTCGTCGATTACTGAACCAGTAGTCTGAAATTTATCCACCACACTGCGAATAGTCCTCTCAGTAGGACGATTACGACGACCGTAAAATGGTCGAAGCATATGCAACGTTGCCCGAATAAAACATCCATTTTGATAAAACAATTTTATCATTTGCACGTGTTTTTGAATGCTATATCAGTTCATGGTGATTTGGCAAAATAGATTAGAATAAATCGCAGCCAATCTGACAGATGTAGCTTTAATAATATGGCCGTTATCAACTGTTAACTGTTATCTAATCTTTTGTTGCATAAATAGTTCCACGTAATACTGTTTTTGTATTATATGGCCTTATCTAGGATTTCATCAATTTTTTACTCGCAATTTTACTCCCTTTCCTATGGTAATATCTTGCATAAACGAAAAATGCAACAGAGAAGCCGATAACAATCAAGACATATCAACTATAGTTAAAAAGGAGCAAAAGAGAAGGGAGAAGAAAGAAGAGTTAGAGAAAAATGAGGAATTGGAACTACCCCCTTCAGAACATCATCAAGGATGAGGAGAAAGTTAAGTCAATAAAGAAATTTTTTGGGACGAGAGAAGCAAAGAAAATTGAGTTGCTTAGAGTTAGCGTCGGAGACGATCCAGATTCAAATGAAGACTTTACAGTTTTAAGCGCAAAGGAGAAAGACGGCGATGATTTTGAGGAGGATGTGGGTATTGACTGCAATGAAGATCCATCAGAGCTCGTATTTTAAGATGCGACAACGACGACAGCAAAGGTGGAGCTGATCCTCGCAAGAAGAAATCGAGATCACCTTGAAGTGAATCTGAACCAGAATTGAAGATATTTTGTGGAAATGGTTAAGTCAAAAAAAAAATCAGCTAGAAATATAAGAAGAGAAAGGAGCATTTTGATGATTCTGATAAAGTTGATATGCAAACAAAAATAGAAGAGTGGGAATAGAAGAGTGGATATAGGGAGGCAAAAATGTGGAGGTTGGATGAGAAAGGTGAAGTCAAAACGATTGCAGTGGGTGGGTCATCTGGGGAGAATAAGGGATGAGAGACTAGGAGGAAAAAGAGAAAGAGAGCGACCCAGAAGAAAATTGAGAAAATTTGTGATTTTAATAAATCTTTGTTTTTGTCTTGTGTTTCGTGGATGCCCCTTTCGGTTAAGTCTTATTATTACACAGGCTGGGAATAAAAACCAAGTTATCTAAAAAAAAAAAAACCGACAAATCCGCAACACAAACTTAAAAGTCACGTCGCTAATCGCATCCAACGTGCGATTCAAGAAAGATTAATAACCTCACACTTACAATAGTAAAACTCAATCAATCATATCCCCGCCAGTCGAATCTCATTGAGAGAGAGAGAGAGAGAGAGAGGGAGGAGGGAAAAAAAAACGTATACAAAAATCTTCTCGGTGAATATGCCCCGTATAAGATTTAGAAGGGTGGCAACGACAACAATTAGCTTGTGTTTAAACAACGCGTCGGCATTAGCATCGTAAGTACCTTTCACAGCGTATTCAATACTACAGATCCATCATGGCATGTCAACTACCAACACAAAGAATGTGAATTACTGAAAGCCCGCGATATTTATTTAAAATAGACGCAGCTGGATCCATATAAACGGTTTTTAACGGAAAAATTATTGTGAGGATTAAGATTTTCACTACCATATTAATTTTCTTGTATCTCTACGTCGACACGCAGAGAGAGAACTATCGTGAGCTCTATCACCGAGTAGGATCTTGTAATAACACCAACTGTTTACGTTAAGTACTCAACAAACGTCTTCTCTCTACGGATTAGTTTTAATTTTATCATCGCTAGATGTCGTATTAGTATCTTATATTTAACCTTAGACGAAGAAAAAAAAAGTATTCTCACAGGAGCAATTGTACGTAATTTCCAGATGGATATACAAAGGAAGGACGACTTTCTTTTTTCCACCAGACGGAAATGCTCCTTTGTGCTTACGCTTTTTAATCCTGAGATTATGAATGTTTTACGTGGAACCTATGGGGAATTCACCTGGATAACTCTTAGGAGGGAGATATAACTATTACCTTTGAGTTCGAGCACGGAATCATATTATCCAGATTACTTTTACCGTTTTACGTAATCGAGCCTAATATGAAACTTATTGTTTCGAACTTCTACGTATGCTTACGTCGGAATAAATGAAACGAAATTAAGCTATCTACGACGAAGCAAGCATGAAACGAGCTTTAACTCACAACATGTTAACATAAAAATATTTGTTTAGATTTTTTTTTGCCGTTTAATTTGGATAAAAAATCTTTTAATTATTAAAAGTTTTCTTTTGTCACTCGGGTTTTCAGTCTTGCAGCATTACCAAGATTAATGTGAGAAAGATAATAGAGATTATGAACATGTCCAGAACAGTTCTAATGCAGTCGACTACGATGAGGAAATCGTCTCGAAAAAAAAGCAGAAACCGTTTCTTCGGCTAGCCAAAACGATGGTGACTATTTCTTTTTTGTTTGGTATAGCCATGGAATCGATTATCTTCAAACAGGAAATATCATTACAGGAGCACACGACGCACCAAGCTAAAGGCAGATTTTCTCTTTCTCCATGATACCTCAGCGGTTACCATGGCGTTCTCAACTTTCTAGACGATGAAACACTGACGACAGAGACATGAATGCGTGATTTCCATCCCAAGACAAAACATTTTTTTCTTTATTATCGTTATACCTTCCGATCGCATAGAGGGTGCCTCAGGATTCGATATTAGGGCCTCTCTTCTATGTCTATGTAGACGATACAACGAGGCTATCCTCTGCTTGCATCTCCAGAGGGCAATGAACTTTATTTTGATGTGGGCCAGTTCCTGGCGTCTGAAGATCAATGGGAACAACTGCGTGGCCATGAATCTCAGCGGATGGGGTGGTTCCTACAAGATACTTGGGATTGATTAACTTGGAAACGACACCACGACCTAGTATTTGAAGGAAAAGTTTTTTACCGCCAGGAATATGTTTATTCCACTTCATGGCTCAATCTTCGCAATAAGCTGCTTCTACATTGCTCTCTAGTAAAACCAACGGAACTCAATTGGAGATTCTCCAAAATAAGATCTTGCGTAAGCTGTACAACTCATCATACTTTGTCAGCAACGCCTAGCTGCGCAGAGATCTGCAGATTTTCAGCCTACAAGAATATCTTAAAAATGCTGCTAGATCATAGCTGTTATTGAATGTTGTTGTCCCACAAGACCGACCACCATCTAGGGCAGGGATTTCCAAAATATTTTGGGCAAGTGATTTCTTTTCCAAAATGAACTGATACCTGAGATCCTCCATCTCTCTCTGTAATCTCTTGAAATAAACTAGGTAGTAGATGAGTGTATTTTTTTTAAAATTGATTGAAAAAATAGAAGAGTCAGGTGAAGGAAAAAGTTCTTATTGAAACAAGAAAGTCAAAAGTTTGAAAAGGAGAATGAAAAATAGAGAGACAGGAGAAAGAGCAACGTTTTCGAGAATTGAAGGAAGACAGATTTGGATTGATTTTGAAAAAATGACGGATGAGAGAATATAAAAAGGAAAAGATTTTGGATAAGATTGAAAAGTGAGAAAAGGAAAGAGTAGACGAAGAAGAAAAGATTCAAAGGAAGGAAAAGTAGGAGCAAGAAAAAGGTGTTTTGGGGATGAAAATATTTACATATCACACACAAATAATTAAGGTAAGAGAGGGTGGGTTTTAAAATTATTATTGTAAAGTGTTTAATATATGTTTTTATTTTTATTTTATTTGATTTTAATATTGAACACTGCAGTACACATCGATATACAGGGTGACATAGAAAAAAGTACATTGCATAGTGCCACACAATAGAGGACACTAAAATAAGAAAAAAAGTTCCTATGAACATGGGTCCGCAATACCTTCGGTTAGTAGATACGGGGTGTTGAATTTTTTTAAAATTTATTTGCAAAAACAATGATTAATGAAAACAAAAAATTAAGTTTTTAGAAGATGTTCAAATTGTTGCCCTTGTACTTCAATACATTTTTCCATTCTTCTTCTTAATGATTGACGGCATCTTTGAAATATTCTTGGGTTATTACGAAATCTATCTGCCGATTCCATAATTCTTATCCACAATTGTTCTTCATTATGTATTTCTACAGCATAAACTTCATTTTTCATAAATCCCCAAAATGAAAAATCGAGGGGATTAAGGTATCGGGACTACGAGCTGGCCCCCCTCGACCAATCCACATATTTCCAAATCTCCTGTCCAAATATTCCCTTGCCATTCGAGAAAAGTGAGCTGGCGCCCGCCCCATCATGCATGTAATACATTCTTCGAGTAAGGGCCAATGGGACATCCTCTAATAATGTGTTTAAATCATTCTCCAAGAAATTTCGATACAGTGCACCTGTCAATCGATTAATCGATCGAAATAATTGTCAATTATACCTGCCCACACATTAATTGAAAACCCATATTGGTGACTTCGAATTACAGTTTGATGAGGATTTTCATCACTCCAATGGTGCATGTTATGTAGGTTCAGTATACCATCACGACTAAAACCAGCTTCGTCAGTAAACAAAATTGATGAAATAATGTTTTGTCTTTGGTTTTGCAACCATTGGAAAAATTGTACACGAGGAACAAAGTCATGTTCCAATAGTGAATGAATTTTTTGGAAATGATATGGGCGAAGAAGTTGTTCTTTGAAAATTTGTCCAACTGATTCACGGTTAAGGTTTCGTACCGCTGAACTTGTTTTTCTGGTGCTTGTTCTTGGATTATTTTCTACCATTCGTAAAACAGTTTCTTCGTTTCGCACAGTGCGACGAGTTCTGGAAACCCCACTATTCAATTTTGGTTTTCTAAAACAGCCATCTTCTCTCAAACGCCTATGCACATCAATAAATGTTCGAACATTAGGAACTTGTCTTAAAGGATATCTTTCTCGATAAATACGTTGAGCTTCGTAAGAATTTGATCTAGCTTCGCCGTAACACATAATCATGTCCCTGTATTCTTCAAAAGTGTAGTGAATAATCAGTGAGAAAACCAATGAAAAACTTAATCACGAACACAAAATTCCTCAAACAACAATTACATCAGTTTGACAAGTGTCATTATGACACATTATTCAATTATTATTTTTTGATTAATTAGCGTGCATTGTCGGCTTTCAGGTGCATTTGTACTGGAACCATAGATATTCAAAAAAAAAACCCAAAAAAAGAAATAAAATTCAACACCCCGTATCTTTTAACCGAAGGTCTTGCGGACCCATGTTCATAGACATTTTTTTTCTTATTTTAGTGTCCTCTATTGTGTGGCACTATGCAATGCACTTTTTTCTATGTCACCCCGTATATATCTATATAAATGAAAAATGAAAAATTTCACACTTTTAATGGAATGTAAATATAGAACAGAAATGAGCAAAGATTATCTGGAAAGAACTACGCCGAAAGTATCTAATCCGTATCACTTTTGAACAGTATTACACTCAATTTTCCTTGTGTACATATTTAACGAAGCGTATATTTTAGGATCTCTCGTGTATTTTTCGTTTCTGTAGCAGCAGCCTACTAGGGAGCCGGTGCGGTGCCGCGAAAAAACTTCTTTAATTAAAATAAAACAGAAAATTCCTTTATTTTTCCCTTCGCCGGAAAAAAAAAATTAACGTCCCGGTGATCCCCCCGTTCCACTTTTAAATCGATACGGAAATATGTATGTATATATAGAGAGAGAGAAAGAGATACATAGAATTATATTTTTAGCCAGGCTAACTCTACCGGTTTCTGTTTGATTAAAATATTTGACATTTATTTCTATTCTAAAGATAAATTATTACGCTTTTCATCTGTGTATCTATAAAAAAAAAGAAAGAGGAAAATAGGTAATTACGTTTCTGGTTTGTTCTATATAGGATTTATTTCATTATCAATTTAGATCGGAAGGCTATTGTAACAAAAAAAAACAAAGAAAATAAGTAAAAGAAAGATGCTGGAGGAATAGAAGGATATATTGTACGTAAGCGTCTTTGAAATCGAATGGTTGTTACCAAGAATTATTTAATTTTACGCCTAAGAGAGCACGCACATTTGCCTTTCTGTTCTGAGTCAAGTCGAGTGTTACTAACTTAAAAGAAAATAAGATGCTTTTAGAGATGATGCCGTTGCAACCAACGCAGCGCCCTGAAGGCTATATAAACGTGACTCTCTTTTCTCTAATCTAATTCGATTTCGACAATAAGTTTAATTTAATTTAGATATTTTTAAAAACAATTTCGCCAAATTCGAGCGTTAATATTTTGGATAAATATCCGATTACGTACAGGTTGGTTTTTTCGGCGTGTCCTAAATAAAATACACAAAATCAACGTTTGATTTATTACTTTTACTACTTTTCAATTCCTGACAAATTTTCTTTCGCTTCCTTTTAATCTAGTAAGCCAGAAACGATGCGTATAATTTCAATCAAAACCAAGCCGTATTGTGTATTCGTAAAAATAAAACGGATTAGTTTTTAATAAAGTTATATATTTGAAGTATTCGTTATGGTCACGGTTAATTATCGGACAAAATTACTACAATGACAATAAAATAGGTATCGTTCTAACGGTATTAATGTTTTCGTCGAAATGAGTCAAGTTGCCTGATACTCTTCCAAATTTAAAGATATATTGTATTAAGAATTCCATGAACAGTAACGTTATTAACTCAATTACAGAAAGAGTTGAAATAATTGAGATTTTCTTCGCGAATAATAATTGTGCCGATAGAGCATCGTAGTTGATGTTGTATGTGTTGGAGTTGGTGACAAAATTTCGGGAGACTGGGTCGGTAAAAAATAAAAAGAAAAATATTCAAAACCAGATAGTACAAGCAGAAGCAATAAAAATGACTGTTTTGGGACACGAAAATTAAATTTTTTGTTCTTGGATAGTAATTTGAACAAAGAATTCTTAGAAGACAAGATAGATCCGATGTCGACTATCATTATTGATAACGATGATCATTATAGTGCAGATCAATTATTTTTTCAACAGGATGGAGCTCCTCCATACTACACATAATCGATTCGATAGTATTTAAATGAAAGAAGGGGAAGGCTACATTGAATATCCAGCAAGATGTTTCGAGCAGAATTAGTTCCATTGCATGGAAATTGGTGGTGGTTAATTCGAACGATTTACTAAGCTGATATGAATTTTTGCTCTATCTGTGGTAGCATTCAATTACTTTATTCCAATCTTTCTTTCAATTATTTTCTTTGCGTTAATTTTAAAACGGAAGAACTCGAACTCTGTGCTTCATGTTTTCAAACCCGTTTATCGGAAGTTGTGGGTTTGTCTCATGTCACCTCAGAAATCAAATATGGAACAATAATCTAAAATCCAGATTGCAGGAGATCTTGCAAAAAAATTCATAACTTCCTGATCGAAAAATTGTTCCGAAAAAGCGTTTTGTACTCGTAATAAGATTTCTTTTGTCAAAAAAAAATTGTTTTCATCATGATGTTCATCAATAAAAGGCTGTAATAATTAATTTTGGTGCGTAATAATTGGTCTCCTAACAAGTGTTCAGTCAGATTTATTTTTTTACCGATATAATGGAGTTTCTCTGAATTTGTGAGGATTTGTTCCTAATCACATTTTTCTATTTTGCCTATTGGCAACTGAACTTCTTCAGAAAACCTTGCAATTGGCAGGAAATCCTGCAAGTACTGATGCATAAAATAAAATAAAAAATGTGTTGTAACTCTAATATGTTAACTGATAACCAAACGTAAGCACGTAAGCAGCAGAAGTCACTTCACTTCTGAAGAAGATCACGACAAGATGATCGAAACGTCAAGTAACACAACTTTTTTACACGGCAGAGAACCCGAGAACCGAAGAGCAGCCATCAACAGCGGTCGTAAAAGCCTGAAGACTACATTATCAAATCGAGATATTCCCTAATTTCTCTTGCATAATGGGGCGGGGCTCCATCTTGTTGCAGCCAAATTTCTGGATTATTGTGGTCAGGATAGCTGGTAGAAGTTCAAACTGATAAAAATTTAGGTAGACTTCACCAGTAAGATTTTCTTGAAAGAAAAATGGTCCTATCACTATATCTTTCAATATACCGGTCCATACATTAAGTTTCTGAGGCGATTAACAATGAGCTTCTTGAATATCGATAATTTTGCCTGTCTACAGTACCGTTGAGGTAAAAAGTTGCTTCATCTGAAAATAAAATGTTAGCGGCAAAGTTCTCATCTTGATTCTCATTAACCTCCTCATTTAACTCTTGTACCAGGCAGACTTTGTACGGATGGTACTTTTCTTGATGCCAAATTGTTTGCATAGATGTGTGAATTATACCCATATCAACTGGCGCTATGACGATTGTTTTCAACAGCTAATAGGACGTCAAGCTGAACATTTTCATCTACTTTTGGCCTTCCACTTTCAGGTAAATTTTTAACATGGCCATGTTCTTCATATTTCCTTAAAATCTTGCAAACGGTGGATTGTGAAATTGGCGTTCGATCTGGATGAGTTTGATCGAAAAGTTCACGTACCTCGTTAGTAGATCTGCTAGATCTAGGAGGTCTTTTTCATTGAGCGACATTTCTAGTTTATTAAAAAAGGAATTTCCGAACACAACACAAAGACAGTAAACTCTCATGTCATTTAAGAAAAATGTCGATGACGTCATATTTTTGACAGATGTCAATAAAAAAACAAAATGATTTTGTTAAAATGTGGTAAAATGAAAAACTAAATTGACATATTCGAGGGTTTTCAATAAAACCTGAAGGCTACCAAATTATTAGGGATAGTCCATACTTTAATTCCACACTGTACATATATATGTATATTTTTTGTATAATATATTAAAGATATAATTTTGTTTATTGGAAAGAAAAAGGATAGTACAATTTTCCCATTATTTTATCGCGAAGGAGATTGCGGTGTACTCGGTGAGAGTTGGCCGTGACTGAACTAGACGCAGCAATGAATCAAGAAGACATCGGGAGGCCTCGAGGCCAGTATTGTTTATCAGCTGTCCGGTAGCGAACTGGGCTCGAGATCGCCGTTATTGGGGCCGTTTGTATCATTCTGACAACATAATAGAAAACCACACTGCGTTCAGATTAGGAAGAATCGAGCTGGGGGAGAGGATCTCTACATGTCACCGCTGTGAAAATATGAGTCTGAGGATTCTGATCTTTCTAACAATGAAATAATGAAGTTTAAATTAAAAATATTTTTATAAAATTTTCTATTTATAGTTATAGTATAGTCGGTACGTACCTAATTCTGCGTTGCATTTATTGATTTTATCCAGTAATATTTTTTTGAATTACGTCGCATGAAATTACTCTTCTCCCGGTTGTTTCTGGAGGGTGGCGAAAGATGCGAAACATTTAGGGTAACACTAGGGCAAGCGGTCAATAGATATTCTCTCAGGTATTGATTTTCATTTTGCACAGTTAGAATGCAAAATATGTAGAAATTTTAGAACAGAACGGAATATTTTTCTTGCAACTAAATACACAGAACAACAAATTTTTCTTGCTATTCTGGGAAGTATTTAGAAAGTCTTTCTTTTCACTTTTCTTTTATATTGGGATGAAGAACATTCCGAAATTAAAGTCCAACAGTACTCAGCAAGCATCTCGCTATTCCACTGATGAAATCTTTCCTCACGCTCGTCACTAACATCGCTAAGATTCGGGGGAAAGAAGTTCAGGTGCGAATGCAAGAAATGTATTTTAAGACTCATATTACAGAAGTAATTTCTAACAATTTCCTTTAATCTTCAGATTTTTTATTTTCTAAGAAATTCTTTGTCACACTTTTAAATGCATCCCAAGCAGGCTGTTCTAAATCGCTGAAGAGTACGTCAAATTCTCGATCCTGTTGTAACAAATTAATCTGGGCTCCTATAAAAATCCCCTCTTTATGTTTAGCCTCAGATATATTAGGAAATTTTTGTTTAAGGTATCGAAATCCTGGTCTCTAGTATTTTATGAGGCTCCACCAACGAATTATGGACTACGTTCTTTTCTCCAGGAGTATATTGTATTCTGGCTGGCCATTGCTTAACTTATAGTGCAGGCAAATTTCTCGATCGACTATCCCATTCACAAAGGAAACAGTAATACTTTGTGAATCCAAGTTGTAGACAAAGTAGAATTGCAACTATTCCGAGATCAGCACTGATCTCCCATTTAAAGGTTTTGTAATTGATTTTATCAAGGAGACGTGTCATATTATCATATGTTTCCTTCATGTGCACGGCATGACCAACAGGAATGGAGGGGTAGATGTTTCCTGTATGTAGAAAGACAGCTTTCAAACTCAATTTAGAAGCATCTATATCCGGTTGATGTTTGTAACCTAATTCTCGCATTAAACCATCAACGTTAGTGCAAAATTAAAGACCTTCTTCAGTTGAAAAATACTGTGACAGTTCTTTCTGACAATTTCGATATACAGAAATACGCGTACACTAAGAATTCTTTCTGGTTGGACGACCTGCCATGGCACATGCGTAGGATGGATAGTAGACAGTATTGCATTCACTCACTTACATTCAAACATGACAACTCACCCATTCATACGGCTAATGTTGTCCAACAATGGATTACAGACAATAATTTCAGATTATTAAATTGGCCGGCACGAAGCCAACAGAATGAGGGCAAACCCTATAGAAGGAAGGGACAGAAATCTGTTGTGGCAAAAAATTGTGCCAGAATGGGAAGTTACTGACGACTATTGCCATAAATTCATAGAGTCAATACCGTCGAGATTGTATACGTATAATTATTTCGTTATGGTATTGTTATTTATTGTATAATGAACATGCTTTTGGTTTGGATCTTACCCTAGTTCAACGACAAAAAAAGTAATGAAATTACTTTTCAAAACAATTTAATAAGACTACAGTATTATTCTATTCGAAATACTTGAAACATCAAACAAATTTCTTCCTACTCAAATACGTCAAATAATAGATGCTTTTTTTCAGATTTATAAATGCAGCTACAGCGTTTTTAAAATAGAAATCGCATCTGTGTTTAATAAGCTGTCTACTATCCATCCTACGAATGTGGAACTACATGGTGTCCAACCAGAAAGAATTCTTAGTGTACCTCGAGCTCCGGGTCGGCGTTCACCCTGTAGCGTCGACCCTTAAAACTCTGCGGCTGCACTACCCAATCCCTGGTTTCATAGTTCCAGGGCAACGGGCGTGGTGGGAGTAGACTTCGTATATAGGGGAGGATGCTTGGGCGTAGGCATGGGCATACGCTCCGGGGTCCGGCCGCTAACCGTCGGAATATACGATGGGTAAGTGAGGCACCCTACGGCGCTTACCTAGAGAACTCTGCAGCTGCACTACCCCATCCTTGGTGGCCGCACTCAGGGAAACGGGCGTGGCGAGAGAATTTGGCGAAGATCGTAGGGGAGGATAAAAGTCAGTTCGCCGAGGAGTAGTCCGCCCGCTGGTTGTCTGGTTGGGGAATCCTTCGGTTTCATCCTAAAACAACTCGGTGATACTGCGACCCTACGGTTTCACTGTAGCTGCCGCGAATACTTGATCGCCGGAGGGGCGAAAGAGTTGGCGCGGTTGGCATTTTCGGGTAAGGCTTTTGCCCGGCCGTCCCCGTAGTTCAGGCCTACCTTGTACCTCACGGCCAGATTCCGTTTCCCACGCTTGGCCGATAGTAGCCATCCGCAAGGAGGCCTAGGCCACGTGAGGTTAGATGTGAGGTAGGAGTTCGCTAAAGCGTCTCCAACGGTGACCCGTCCAACGTTGACAAGAAAACTTGTCTAACATGGGTAGCACGGGGGAGAGGAGCCCACCGGTTCGCCGGGGCTCTCCGTGAGGTGTCGGTCTCGTGCGGGCAACTGGTTTCGTACCTCTTTGTCCTGAGGAGTCCCTTTGGGGTCGAGCATCCACTTACGTGTACCTCGAGCTAATAACTTCCATCTTTGCAGTCCTGATCGTAATTATTCTGCCTGAGTTTTTGATAAATTGAGATCTCAAACTAGGTCATTTAATTCCAATTGATTTATTAAATGAGGCGTGTCTTCTTAAGATGGCAAATATTCATCTGTGTCCGATAACTCTGAAATGTATTCTCCTATCTCGGTTTCAACATGTTCTTGGTTCGAAACATCCATAGGACTTGGTACTGGCAAATCTTCCGAATGTGGAACTGGACGAGTGGCAGAAGGTAAATTAGGATAGGTAATTTTATCCTTATTTTTACTGGAAAACCCGAAGGTCTTTGCACAGCAAAAGTAGCATAGTCTGTCGAATGATCCTTTTGTTCTCGCCAAATCATAGGCTTACCAAATGGCATAGTTATGCTCTCACCTTTTATCCAGCTCCTCACAATGTCAGACATTGTGAGGAGTCCACAGCTTTTCTTGATTTGGAATTTTTAATTTAAAATAAAGGTTAGCCCTAAAACATGTTAAATCCTGTTCAGAGATGCCCGTTAGCATGATAATAAATTGATAGTTTTAACTTACTCATAAAAAATATCTTTAAACATACAGTATATTTAATACATATACAGTGTGTTTCACTTTTCATGGGGACACCTAAATAACTTTTTTATTTTGAAAGCAATCAATATAAAATTTTAAAGCCTGAAGACTACATTATCAAATCGAGATATTCCCTAACTTCTCTTGCATAAACGGGCGGGGCTCCATCATGTTGCAGCCAAATTTCTGGATTATTGTGGTCAGGATAGCTGGTAGAAGTTCAAACTGATAAAAATTTAGGTAGACTTCACCAGTAAGATTTTCTTGAAAGAAAAATGGTCCTATCACTCTATCTTTCAATATACCGGTCCATAGATTAAGTTTCTGAGGCGATTAACAATGAGCTTCTTGAATTCAATATCGATAATTTTGCCTGTCTACAGTACCGTTGAGGTAAAAAGTTGCTTCATCTGAAAATAAAATATTAGCGGCAAAGTTCTCATCTTGATTCTCATTAACCTCCTCATTTAACTCTTGTACCAGGCAGACTTTGTACGGATGGAAACATGTTAAATCCTGTTCAGACATGCCCGTTAGCATGATAATAAATTGATAGTTTTAACTTACTCATAAAAAATATCTTTAAACATACAGTATATTTAATACATATACAGTGTGTTTCACTTTTCATGGGGACACCTAAATAACTTTTTTATTTTGAAAGCAATCAATATAAAATTTTTATCAGTTATGTAGGCCACGACAATGCATCTTTTCATATGAATAGAGTTTTTATAAAGTCAAAATCTAGCCAACTACGATTAAAATAAAAAGTAGCGTTTCAAGTCGGGTCATAGTAGCGATTAAGATAGAGCAAAAAAGTATTGAGAAAAGTTATTACAAATCACTCAAGAACTCCAAATACCAAATTTCTCTGAAAAATTTGTAATTTTACATTTTTCTCCATTTTTATGCCATCAGCAGATGATAATTTGTTATTGCAATAATAAGAGTGCCATGAAACAAGAAAACGATTCGCAAATTTTATTCAGTATTAAAGAACAAAATATAGCAACAATTTAACGAACAATATTTTAAATAGGATCTTTTTCAACGAGATCACCTTGAAGACGGATACATTTTTCCAATCGTCTTTTGTGATTCAGTACAACTCGTCGTAGTATTTCTGGGGAAATTTCTCGGCAGGCTTGTCGGATTCTCTGACACAGTTCCTGTATGTTTTGAGGTCTTGATGCATACACAACATTTTTAATAGTTCCCCAAAGGAAAAAGTCAAGTGGTGTAATGTCAGGCGATCTAGGAGCCCACTCTATTAACGGGCTATTACGACCTATCCATCTTAACGGAAAGTTCTCGTCTAACCATGCTCGCACTATTCTTGCGTTATGAACCGGGGATCCATCTAGCTGGAAGTACGAATCTCGCCTCTCATCCAGTGGTAAATCATCAAGCACATCCATTAATTCAGTATTTAAAAAATGTAAAAACCTTTCTGCATTTAGCGTGTCAAAAAAGAAAAACGGGCCAATGATTCGTGCATTTAAAATTCCGCACCACACATTAATTTTCTGTGAATATTGTCTTTTACAGTTGATGACCCAGTTTGGGTTTTCTGTTGCCCAGTATCTACAGTTCTGGGACGAAACTACACCGTTAGTAGTAATAAATGTAGCTTCATCACTAAACATAATTTTTTTCAAAAATTCTCTGTCATTTAGATGATTACCTTGAGCCCATAGACAATACTCCATTCTTCTATGGACATCTCCATCTTCAAGAGTGTGTAAATATTTTGGCTTATACGGTTTCAATTTGTGACGACGGAGACATCTCCAAATTTTAGAGTAAGAGATATTTAAATTTCTAGCCATATCTCGTAAACTCGTGTGAGGATTATTACGATACGCTGCTAATATTACTGCATCTAAATGGTGTTCTCGATTGTTCAATCCTCGTGGACGTGGTTTAGTAACATTTCCAGTAGTGTTGAAAATATTATTCAAGTATGCAACAGTTCGATGACGGATGGGTGGACGTTCAGGGTGCCTCGCGTTAAACTCTCTAGCCGCCTCTCGGGAAGAACGTACATTGTCACCAACAATTCGAATAATTTCTACTTTTTCAGCAATACTTAAATGTCTATCGGCCATTGCTTAGCAAAGTTCGATAGTTGCAACTGAAGTAAACTGTTTAGTGAATTGACGTTTGATGTTTGACGTTTGAACTGATGAATCGTTTTCTTGTTTCATGGCACTCTTATTATTGCAATAACAAATTATCATCTGCTGATGGCATAAGAATGGAGAAAAATGTAAAATTACAAATTTTTCAGAGAAATTTGGTATTTGGAGTTCTTGAGTGATTTGTAATAACTTTTCTCAATACTTTTTTGCTCTATCTTAATCGCTACTATGACCCGACTTGAAACGCTACTTTTTATTTTAATCGTAGTTGGCTAGATTTTGACTTTATAAAAACTCTATTCATATGAAAAGATGCATTGTCGTGGCCTACATAACTGATAAAAATTTTATATTGATTGCTTTCAAAATAAAAAAGTTATTTAGGTGTCCCCATGAAAAGTGAAACACACTGTATGTATAAAAAAAAGGATTTCTCAGAAACGTGACGTGATAGCCAATTTTTGAAAATATTTTCAGAATTGCAGTGAAACATAACGTACACGTAAAAAAACCCTGTTGACCAGTGATATTATTAAACAAACAGGGAACTTTATCTGAGCATACAGCATTACATTCAGCACTAAAAATTGACGACTGCACGATTGCAGCATAAATCACTTTTTATACATTAAAATAGGGTGCATTATAACCCACACTTTCCAACCTCTTTTATCTTATCTAACTCCAGCATCTGGTAAAATTCCACAACCACTCTTATTTCCTCTTTTTCTTCCACGTAATACCTAAAACTTCCTATAATTCGTTGCGCTGATTCAATCTAACGCATCCATAATAGAAACGCATTTATTTCGCGCAGAACTCGTGTTAAATCGTTCATGGTAGAGCAATAACAGGGACATCACCATAATGCGGAATTGATATATCTCGAATACACACAAAAAAAAAAAATAGAACGGACCATCGATGGGATTCATTGTACGGTACACCACCCCAAAATGAAAAAAAAATAACAGCGAGAAAAAAAGTGGTGAAATTGAAAGAGTCACGTGCTTCGGATTTCGTCTCATTGTATTTCATGACTTTCCAGTTTTATCCCCGAGTGACATCTTGTAACGGGACACGTTTTTATACGGTGTGTTTTATTACCCCGCACGATTCGAGAAGGGTTGGATTATTTTTCTGGTGTGACTCGGTTTAAAATTGAAAAATTGATACTCGATGTGACGCCAAAATGATTTCTGTTATAATAATAAATCAAGCGAAATTACGAGGGGTAAATTTGTACTAAATTTATGGAAATAAAAAGAATACTCAAATTATACAACGCAAGTATTTACTGCTGATTTATTGATTATAATTATGATGAGTACATGCAACATCTGTTAGTGTATTTTAAAAGTTTATGATTGAATAAATGTGTAGTTAAAGATGGTAATTTTTGCGGTATCAGTTTTGTTGTAAAATTTTATTATAGCCGGTAATGTTCGATAATTACGCAGATTTTCTTTCTTCTCGTATACTGTACTACCGTTATTAAAGATGTCACAATTGCAATCTACTTCATTTCGAAACTGCACAAGCGTTATATAATGTGTGCAACTATGGTTGGACGTCATATCTTACAAAATTATCAAAAATCTTGACACTAGACGCTAAATACCGATGCAAAAAAGCCATAGAAACACATGTACACACACAATTTACATAGCAAGAAGTGCAGTCATAATCTTGACAAGCAATTCAGATTAGGAAGTTGCTGCAGTTGCACTGACGGCCGCCCTTGTTTTTCAAAATATTTATTAAATTTAGAAGAGCTAGAAGCTAAGAGATATTAGCATCAAACACCCAGGCTCAAATTTCTATTCATTGCCCTGCTTCCATTTGCTTCTTGTTTGTAGTTGATGCAGGTACTCGATGTTCCATCTTTTCCAGAAATGTTCTCGAACTCGCTGGATATGTTGCTAACAGGAAAGGGTGTTCATCTTCAAATGATCCAATGCTGGTTCTCTAATAGAAGTTAGTGTGTCTCCAATTAGAAAATGGGACGAGGTCAGAAAAGTTAGGTCGTTTAGGTCGTTGGAAATTAATGACATATGTTGTTAGCTTTATTTATACTACGATCCTTTTGTCCCATCCTAATTGTGATTTTCACACCTTTTAGACACACCCTTTAGAAATTTTGCATTAACTACGACTGGACTAACAAGACCTCGACGATCAAATATTTCGGAGATCTCTTCGGAGACAAAACTCTTCAAAATTCTTTTCGTGAAATTTTTTAAATGTTTAAACGATGTAGAATATTGCAAAGCACCGGTTGATGGGTATGTTTTGAGGTCTTCGGTCATTCCCCAACGAAAATTCGACATTTTCAATAAAGAACTTAATTAATAACTGGGCCTTTTCATCTTGCCTCAAATTATTTGGAGTATCAAGCGTTAATACTATTTTATTTATTAATTTCGTGTCAAGGCTCTGAGTGTAGTAGTATTGACGTTGGTTTGCCTCGCCAACCTCTCACCCCCCGACGACGATGTTCGTTCGTAGAGGATTAGGTTTCCTGGAGAATTAGATATCCAAACATTCATCAGCGTTAATCTTCAATTCCCACTCGAAGACTTCGTCTATAGATTTTTGAAGGCATCGGCAGACTAGAATATCACATGAATAGGCTTCGGGTCAGAATGCTCACCGCCCCATTTTTATTGAAGAGGTCCTATCAGATATAGGTAGGAAAGATACCAAAACTGCCAATTTTGAAAAGTAGACCGTTGGTCCTTCGAGCCGGATCAATGTTATGACCTGTAGGTTTTGACGGTTCCGAAGTATTTTCCGGTGGCTCGTCTTTGTTCTGAGGTTCTGATCTAACCTTGTGGTCATAAAATTAAAGGTGCATTTGACTAACGTTAAACGTTATTTTAAAAAACGTTAACGTTTTTTAAAATATCTAAACATACAATTGAATTCATTGAAACAAGACAGGTAACTAGGGATTAGAATTCATTTACAATAAAATGAGTGGACATTGAAAAATTGGTTATTCCAAACAACGATCGTGCCATACCGAGTTGAACACATGGGCGAAATCAAGTTAACACAGTGCTCGTCGAATGCCTCAGGTCCAAAGCGTTACAAACCTCTTGGAAGTCCTCCTGAAACCCAAACTGTTCAGCGAATGGGGGATTACTCTCGATGATGAAATCGCGCAATCTTGCGAGGATGATGATTCTGTAATCTTAGATAAGTTCGAGAGGAGATTTATCGGCCTATAACTCAACGAAAAAGAAGGATTCTTCCAGATGTTTGCTAGATGTTGGGAAAGGTTCGATGACTTAGTATAGCACTCAGGATCCGCACCAGGGTATCGATTGCGCTAGTTGGCAATCTCTTTAGGGAGTTGGTCTAAACCATTAAGTGTAGAGAATTGAAATTTGGAGATGATGTTGATTTCTTATTGCTAGGATCATATGAGAAGGAATTCCACCTATAAGGGTGTGAAAGCGGGGGGTAAGGTTTGTATAAGAAATAATATTTTTATTTGGAGCTTAATCAAGAGCTAATAGCGAGTAAAATTACTGGTTACTCAAAAAAACAGAAGAAGAGGAAGTCCTCGGAGACGATGGGTTGATCAGATAAGAGAACTGGTGGAAAAAAGGGGGAAAAAAACTGTACGAGAGACAGAAAAGAGTGGAAAAAGTGGGTAGAAGAACCGGAACCAACATCCGACACCTCAAAAGGTGTCGGATGTTGTATAAGAGAAAGTAGTATAAGAGAAGAAGAAGATTTGGATCAGTGCTTTTTGATACAGTTTACAAAATATGTATTTTAAAATTCAATTGTTCAGGGATGTCACTACGCTTCAACATTTAGTTTGACCGTCTCTTACAGTCTCAAAAATAAATGTACAAGATAATTTTTAGAAAAAGAAGCTTCTGTATGGTGTTGGCCATTATTTTGGTAGATATCTCTGTAATGGGCAACTTCTGTAAACAGCTGACTATGCTTGTTCAGTGTCCATCCAAAATTCTTATAATTCTTCTATTCGGGAAAGGTATATTCAAGACCAGAGATTAGATCTTTGTATTTATGAATCTTCTCCTCTTCTTTCTCTTCTATGTTAGGCTCTGATGGGCATGTATAAGGCGTTTTCGCTTTCGTCAATTATTATCAAATCCTGATCTTGTATTCCTCATTTGTCACCCCCCTCGTGTAGTGTTGAGGAGTACTTTTTTTTGACTTTCTTGAATTATAAGGTGAGATCAATGTTTAATTTTGATGAAGATGGTGGTTGCGATAGCATGTCTCATTTAAGCTGTAACAGATTCATAGAAGTCGTGGCAGTTGTGGTGAATGTGGTCTACCATTACTATCATGTCAGTAGGAAAGCCAATTTTGTTATCGTCATCACCTGCAAATTTTTTGTAACAAGAGCAAAAGATGCCTCAAGTCTTCCTCGTTATTTTCATTTCTTTTTTTGATACAAACACCCATGACCTTTGACCTGTCAAAGGGGTGCATTTTATAATCCAACAATATTTTACCATTTCAGGATATCAAAATTATCCCAAAAATATGTAGCTAATTACAGGAAGTAAGTGTTTACCTCAAGAAAACAGACGCATTCAGATAAAGTCACCACAGTCCTTCGATTATTGCCCAAGAAAGGATTAATGGGCATGCCACTCAGAGGTGCATGGGGGGGTTGGGTGGTGCATGGTTAGGTTAGCAGTGGGGTGGCATGCGGGCCTGTTTCACCGCGACCTTTACAGGTCTATTGTGATCCCCTTTACCTTAGAGAACGCTCTCTAGTTTCGCCTTCTTAATCAGACTTATCATTTTTGAGAGCGGTTCTTTTGTGTAGCCGTTGGCTGTGGGGTTCTCTACCCCCATTA
This sequence comes from Holotrichia oblita, assembly GCA_023690525.1. Lineage (NCBI taxonomy): Eukaryota > Metazoa > Arthropoda > Insecta > Coleoptera > Scarabaeidae > Holotrichia > Holotrichia oblita. Next base: position 153,037,782 of record CM043018.1, read on the forward strand.
CTAGAAACCTTGTCCTCGCTAGGCCGTCACAGTGGCACAAAACATGAACTGGGGTTTCTTCTTCCTCTTGACAGAATCTGCAAATGTAAGATCCGCTAAGGCCCTAAGGGCTTACACTTTTAAATCCAAATTAACCTCGGACTGTCTACTCATCCTCAATGCTCTGGCCCAAAGAAACACAATCACACTGATGTTACGACCCTCTTAGGTAAAACTTGAAGAAGATGGGCAAGGTAGACTGTGATAAATGCCAATTCTGGGACACAGAGTATGTAATTTTGAGGCGGTGGCACCACCATCAATTAGGACTAAAAGATTCAGGGTACTCACAATAGATCTTACAGGTCGCAATGAAGAGAAGAAGCATTGCCTATACAACCCCCATCTAATCTAATCTAAGATTCTTGAATAATTCTCGTTCTTCTATCGTTTTGTAATATTCACCATGCATGTTCTAAGCGCAATGTTGCCAGTTTTCGACCTGCTGCTTGCTTCAATGTGGTTTTTGGCCACTTACTTCTATGCTCTTGCACGACTCGTCTAGTGTCGCCATCTAGTTGGAAGATATCGTCACTAATATAGTCAATATGTCACATGATGTCGTCATTATAGTACGTCACTTGAGGAGAAAGTTTTTAATAAGATAATGACTAGCTAACTATAGAAAATTTCGGTTGACATTTATCAATAAATTTTTATTTAAACCAATCGAATTAGAAATTACAATTCACCCAACATTAAACATCATGCAACGCAGCGTTATAAAAGACTTTCAAAAATGAAATGGTCCCTCTGTTTACTTTATCATTGGATACAGATATCTAACAATAGAAAACTATATATTGCGTTTCTTTTATATTCCGTTTTTGATTTTTGCCTTAATACATATGTACGGGTGTAGGATTACTACATTTTTTCCGTGCATGATTTCGATACCTATCCAAATAGAACCCGAAACACAACCTAATAAACCATTGAATTAGAAATCCTTTTCGTTTATCGCTATTAAACCAAGGGGTTGATTGCACTACTGCTACTGCAATACATCTGTTCAGTTCCCTGTGTATTATAAGAGATTACGCAAGTATTTTCATAAGGGTTAAATACAATATCCAACATTGCAAACCCTTTTTGTCCGATTTAATTTACAAATCATCTCCGAATAAAGTGGATCTCCATACATATGTATGTCTGCGTTGTTTTTTTGTTACATTCCTGCACGGAATTTTTCGATGGTTTTTCGGTGAGGTATATTATGCATATTGTGGAATTAATATCCTGCAATTAAACTTAATTGATTCGATTTTTATACCAATTAAAATGTAAAAATGTAATAAGGTATGTAAGCTACGAGCGGAATGACCGTGCAAATAGTTTTTTTCTCTCTTTTTTATGTGAGGCTTGCAGTTGTGGTGTGTACAAGAGGTCGTACGTTACAACGTGAGGTCCGCAATAAAAACTGGCAGTAAAAAAGAATTAAGGGCAATACTTCGGTATCAACATAGAGCGCTGTCGCAGTTGTAAAAACGGTTTATAGTTTTATCACATCCAGGCAGTGTTTTTGGATCTAAAAATTGCGTCGTTCCTCCTCCCCCATTTTGTAACAATCAACAATATAGATTAAGCGCAAACGAATTATTACACGCATTTAATCAATAATAACTATCGTTGATTGTTAGAAATACATGACTTATTTTATTTGGCGCTCAACGTGTGGTTAAACAGACTTCCGATTAACCAGAAATAGAGACGTCAATTATCTTATTTTAAAGATATAGATTTTTGGGGGATATTTTATATGGCGAATAATCTATTTATAATGCAATTAGTCGACATGTATTACGAGGATTCTCTTCAATACTTCAATACTAAAATGTTGATTTTCTAATCAGGTTTTGGAGTATCCTCTAACTTCAGCAGTTTCTCTAAATTTAGATACATCAATCTTACCTTAATTGTAAATGATCTAGTAGTGGGATCTGGGTATTTGTCATTAAATATATTGTACACTTCTTGTTGACTCATCTGTGCATCCAATAACAATTAAAACTTCAATCCTTTCCACACTGAAAAAAGTTTTTCATTAGTGGATTCGACATTTTATAATAATCATTTTGTCCATAATTTCAATTTGTTTATAGTTTTATATAGAACAGGTACTAAATTATATTAAGAGTCATATTTATAGTGCATGTTTGAAGTTGTGCCGATGCTTGAGCACGCGATTTTGACATATTTAGAATGACATTTACGTCAGCGATTTTGACATATTTAGAATGACATTTACGTCAAAATCGCGTGCTCAAGCATTGACACAAACTCAAGCACGCTCTATAATAAATATGACCTTAACTTAAATGATAACACACTTTCAGGTGACGAACTGAATAATTTAGCCATTCCAAGAGATATACCGGGTGTTCCACAAAAATTTCCAAAGGCTGTAATGTCTTTATTTATCATCTGATTTTAATGATCTATATATGAAACTGTAAGGTTTCGTAAAGATTACAAACAGCAATGCAAATTATCTGTTTGTCAGATATAATTCGCGGGAAACGTAATTCAACTTTTTTTTTTCAAATTGCACTATATATATTTTTTGGATTTTTATAAAAGAACATTTCCTAACGATTCGAATAATGTCATGAAAACATACGCTTAAATAAGGAATAATGCAAGAAAAAGACAAGTTTGTACAAATTTTTATATGGCAAAACTAACAGTAGGTCATGAATTGGTGTACGCAATTAAACAATCACAGCTCCTTTTTTTATTCAACTACTGGTCACTGTCAGTTTGAGTGATCAGCGCATTGTCAAAAACACCGTTCATTATAAGGTATGTTCGCAGAGTGAATTTCTTGCGATTTCAGTTTAGTTGGAATTTGTCGAATGCGCATGCGCTGCCAGGAAATCGAAATTGTCAACTAATACGTATTTTTGTTGTGCGAACGGGTTTCCCGTACTTGTACATATTTCACTTACATATATTTGCACTAGCACACTTCACTTATATTTATAGCAGCATACTTCACTTCTATATTTGTATTATTTATTTTTTATTTTATCCTATTTTGTTTCGCCGTTTCGTTTTAAAACTGGAGCCATGCAGAGAAGTATTACAGATAGACCTAAACTTTTCTGTGCGCAGACGCTAATTCTAAATTGGAGATATTTCTACCGACTCTTTCGACTGTCCAAATACAATTTCCAGCTACAATTTCGACACTCTGCGAACAACAACCTGCTAATTTCGAACTCATCAAATTTCGTATTTCTTTACTGCGAACGCTTACATCTTATTACGCGTGCGTCGTACAATTTCTGATTAATTTAGTTTACTCTGCGAACATACCTATAATAAACAAGTTTGTATAAGTTTAATTTCGATTTATTTTAATATTAATAGAAAATATGAATTTTGAATATTTAACGGATATGCTTGAAGTTTATTTTGAATGTGGGAAAGACCATGTGACGCTATTAGAATTTATCAGGAACGTTTCCCTGATAGGGAATCACCACATCACAAGAAATTTGCACGACTGGAAGCCAATTTGAGGATGTACGGATCTTTTAAAAAGCCAGAAAAAGACGTACGAACTACAGATGAAAATTTAGATTTAAACGTTTTATTGATGGTTGCGAAAAATCCTAAGACGTCCGTTAGAGAGATTGCTAACAACATTGGATCTTCTAGTACAACAGTACATTCTATTTTGAACAAAAAAACATAAATTGAAACCGTAGAAATCTCAACGGATCCATCAGTTGCTGGAAAACGATTATCCACGAAGAATGCTATTTTGTAATTTTTATTTAAATAAATTACGAGAAGATCCACTATTTTATTCTAAGATTCTCTGGTCGGATGAGTGTACCTTCACGAATAATGCCATATTTAATAGAAACAATCATAGGTATTGGATCAACGACAATCCTGGATTTCTTATTGAAAATTATATCCAGAGAAGGTTCTCTTTAAATGTTTGGTGTGGAATTTTAGATTCTAGATTAATTGGACCATATTTTATTGACGATAACCTAAATCAAGAAAGACATCATACATTACTCGAAGAAATAGTTGACAATCTAGAAGAATTGCACATTGCTCAATACGCACAAATTTACTTCCAACAAGATGGAGCTGCTGGAGCAGTATTTATAGGAAAGTGTTTGGATTTTTTCATTTGATTATTTTGTCTGATCTAAACAACAAAAGTGTTTATTTTATTGTCTGTATTTTTCATAATTATGAATAAAAAAGACGTTGTGATCGTTTAATTGAGTACTCCAATTCAGGACCTACTGTTAGTTTTGCCATATAAAAATTTGCATTCTTTGCATTATTCCTTATTTAAGTGTATGTTTTCATGACATTATTCGAATCGTTAGAAATTATTCTTTTATAAAAATCAAAAAAATGTAGTGCAATTTGAAAAAAAAAAGTTGAATTACGTTTCTCGCGAATTACATCTGATAAACAGATAATTTGCATTGCTGTTTGTAGTCTTTACGAAACCCTATAGTTTCACATATAGATCGTTAAAATCAGATGATAAATAAAGATATTACAGCCTTTGGAATTTTTTGTGGAACACCCGGTATATCTTATACCGCGTGCCCGTTTTTCGAGCGCAAGCATGGGTAACTCGGCTATTATAAGACATAGGAGATCGGTTAAATTAGGGCAAAGTTGCGCATTTGGGAGAGAAAAGATATGCTGCCGAGAAACTTAAAAAATTTTCATGGGTTGCTGAGATTTTTGGAAAAAAGTGAAATTTTAAACTTTCGTTTTAACGTTGTATATCGAAAACCGATCAACGTATTCGTTTCTAAATCAGACATTATTAAGGCACCTTTTTACAAGGAATCCAAAAGTGCCATCCATTTTTTCAAGACGTTCTAGATTCAAAAGTTACGGTAGTCAACTTTGTTTTTTCTTATGGGCATCATATTGGATTTTTACATTTTTGAGTAAAGCTCTTGATTCTGATTACGATGATGTATCACACGATATGGTCCAGTTTCACAATTTTATCAAAATAACCAGAAACCCGATTTTGAGAAGAAAGCCTTGGAAACAATTTCCATACTTGTGTTTAACTAATGCATTTGTGACAGTTCGATTAAGTTTTGCTTGTTGTCACTTACATTTATTAAATTTGCCCAACTTTTTCGACAAAATGCCGTTTTCAAGTGAAGAGAAACGAGATATGCTAGAGATTTATTACGCTTCACATCGAAATGTACAAGTTACTTCAGAAACATATCTTCAGCGGTATCCAGAAAGGCAACAACCAGCTCAGACCTATTTTCTGCTACTTCACCGAAATTTAGGCGATTTTGGTTCGTTTTGTAAGCCTAGAAAATATGATGCTAGACCGCCGCATGAAAATGAAGTGGATATTTTACAAAGAGTAAGAGAATTCCGAAGAATCTCGTACAAAATAAATAATATCAATGAAATAAATTTTTCTTTAGGTACAAGAAAATCCTTCTACCTCCACACGAGCCATTGCAGCAGATCTAAACATAACGCGTCAGAAGTTATGGAGAGTACTAAAGAAACATAAATATCATCCTTTTAAAAAACACGTCACCCAAGTTCTGCATCCTGGAGATAGCGATAGACGGGTAGCGTTTTGTAGGAGTTTTATGGAGCAGTTGGAACAAAATCCTAATTTCCTTGCTAACGTAATATTTACGGATGAGTGTAAGTTTTCAAACTCAGGCATGTTTAATCGACACGATGAACATGTCTGGTCCATTGAAAATCCTCATGTACATGAAGGACGTCGACCACAAGTACGGTTCGGGATAAATGTATGGATCGGTCTGTTAGGCGACACAATCATTGGCCCATACATTTATGAAGAGACTTTGAATACAGATGGCTATTTAGACTTTTTAAGGACGGTGCTCCGCCGCATAACTCTAGGAGAGTAAGTGAATATTTATCTAAACTATTTCCTCGAAAAGTAATTTCAAATAATGGGGACATTCGTCGGCTAGCGCGTTCACCTGATCTTTCTCCGTTGGATTATTATTTATGGGGAACTATGAAAAATATTATTTATGAAACAGTGCCTGCTGATATTCATGAGCTGCGAAGAAAGAGAATTACCACTTTAAGGACTAAACTAAGAAGAAGGAATATTTCAAGAGCTGTACAACATTTAAGGAGACGCGTAGGATTGTGTTTAGAAGTAGATGGTGAAACCTTCGAGTATCTCTTATAATGTTATTTTGTTTTATTTGTTTATTAAAATCATCATTTTCTGGATAAATTTTGTGAACGTTAAAATTTTAAATTTAATCGAACTGTCACAAATGCATTTGTTAAACAGGCAAGTATGGAAATTGTTTCCAAGGCTTTCTTCTCAAAATCGGGTTTCTGGTTATTTTGATAAAATTGTGAAACTGGACCATATCGTGTGATACATCATCGTAATCAGAATCAAGAGCTTTACTCAAAAATGTAAAAATCCAATATGGTGCCCATAAGAAAAAACAAATTTGACTACCGTAACTTTTGAATCTAGAACGTCTTGAAAAAATGGATGGCACTTTTGGATTCCTTGTAAAACGAAAGTTTAAAATTTCACTTTTTTCCAAAAATCTCAGCAACCCATGAAAATGTTTTAAGTTTCTCTGGAGCATATCTTTTCTCTCCCAAATGCGCAACTTTGCCCTAATTTAACCGATCTCCTATCTCTTATAATAGCCGAGTTACCCATGCTTGCGCTCGAAAAACGGGCAACCTGTATACTTAGAAAGGCTTTCTTTATTTTAAAAATGAAATACAAAGCAAAAGTAAAGGGTTTTCCATTAGAAGTGCTCGTTTTTTCTAAGGCAACAAAACAAATTGTGAGAATGGTAGTGATCTATTTTTATTTGTATTATAAAGTACATGTGTTAACATTATGTTTTAAAAATTATATCAAGCAAATGGCTTTGCCTGGTTTATTGAATCCTGGATACCCAATCTGTGATGACGTTATCACATAAAAGTGACTCAATTTCAGCAATAACTGGACTAATGTTGGCCTTTAATGCGATAACCGTCCACGATTTGTCAGCATAGACTTTGGATTTTAGAAAGCCCCAGAGAAAAAAATCCAGTGGCGTTAGGTCGCAGAAGCGACCCCTTCCTTCGGCACTACAAAATCACAAATTAAGAGGTCCATCTACGAATGGTCACGAATCAAGTCCAAGGAATGGTGGGAAAGATCGCCAGGACAAAGACAGGCTAAGGAGTTCCTAAGGGAATTACTGAAGACCTACTAAGTAAAGACAGGAAGACTGTCAAAATGATAGTAAGTCTGATGACCGGTCATTGCAGACTGACTATGTTTAACATAGGCCTGGCAGAAAATGCTCTCTGCAGATTCTGTCAAGAGGAAGAAGAAACCCCAGTTCATGTTTTGTGCCACTGTGACGGCCTAGCGAGGACAAGGTTTCTAGCAATGGGGGTAGAGAACCCCACAGCCAACGGCTACACAAAAGAGCCGCTCTCAAAAATGATAAGTCTGATTAAGAAGGCGAAACTAGAGAGCGTTCTCTAAGGTAAAGGGGATCACAATAGACCTGTAAAGGTCGCGGTGAAACAGGCCGGCATGCCACCCCACTCCTAATCTAACCTAGGTCGCAGGATCTGGGCGGATAATTAACGTCACCATTTCGCGATATAACGGGACCATTAAATTTCTCATGCAATGGTGTCACTGTATCACGTGATGTATGACACGTAGCACCATCTTGCTGAAACAACACGTTTGTTAGATCGATCCCGTCCACTGCAGGCCAAAAAAAAAACCGTTGACAGTAAGTGCAACTTCTTCTTCGTTTTCGAAAAAATATTACCCGATTATTCCGCTGGACCACAGAAATTCGACAACCAGAAATGAACCTCGTCACTAAACATTATTTTGCGTCCAAAATCAGGATCGACCTGCAGCTGCTCTAACGCCCAATCAGCGAATGCACGCCGCTGTCTTTAGTTCTTGGGTTAATTGCACTTTATTACTTATGCAGGATTCGCTAAATTGTTGTCGGAGACAGGCCAAATTCTAGAGCCCAACGCGGAATGGCCTGTTGCAGGTTCTCATGCACACTTTCCCGAATTGCAGCAATATTTTCAATGGATCTTAGAACCTTGGTTTCGATAATAATTTTTAACAATTTCGACGTGTTGCTCAGTCGTCTAACGCTCCATAATGCAGAGACTAACTGAACACGGCTGCCAAAGATAGCATCGAGTGTTACTATTGGAAAACCCTTTATAAGCAGAAAAAGTAGTCTGATTCCTCTACCCCATAATCTAAGGGTCATATTTATAGCCTATGCTTGAGGTCGTGTCGATGCTTGAGCACGTAATTTTGAAACATTTGTAATGACATTTACGTCAAAATCGCATGCTCAAGCATGTGTCTAACACAACCTCAAGCATGGACTATAAATATGACTCTAAGTAATCCAGCTTTTTATGTCTATTTTATTATTCAATTTTTAATTTTTTCACTGGATTTCAAGGACTTTAACAATTTTCAAAACAATTGTAGCAGTATTAGTTCTAATATCTATCAGTTTGTGTTGTCACAACTCAAAATGCGCAATCTTGAATATCGAGCAGTTATAAAATCCTTGACAAAACAAGGAAAACCTCTAAAAATTATGCGCGAAGAAATATTGGCTGTATCCGGGGATGATTGCACTTCAAAGTCGATTATTTTCGAACGATCAAAATTGTTTAAACATGGCCCAGCATCACTAGATGATGAACCCCGTCCAGGTCGGTGGTGTTAAGGTGATCATCTCCGATGTTCTTGACGAAACCAAGTGACGCGAGATTAAAGAAGTACCGACAAAAGTTAGTGACGTTTGAACAATTTTTGGCACTTTGTGGAGACGAACCAAGTTTAATTATCAATTGACTTATCACCGCAAATGAGATCTGGTTTCATCGTTTTGACTCTGAATCAAAACAGGAATCAATTGAGTGGCATATTAAGGATTCTAGCATTCTCAAAAAGTCTAAAGATCATCCACTTTATAGTCCAGAGCTCGCTTTGTGCGATTATTTTTTGTTTTTTAATCTCAAAAGAACTCAAAAGAAGAGGAATAAAATTTATGGATGCCGCTGTTTTTGCAGACAAATCAAAGAAAAAATAAATTTTTATTGCTATTCGAAACTTTTGTCCGACCCCTCGTAGATCTATTTACCACGAAGGTATTGGCAGGAAAGGTGGTACCTATTGAAGTTGTATCAATGATATTCCACATTTTGAAACTCTTCGATCAAATCCTGTATAGATTTCCAATCAATAATCATTCGTACTTACCAAATCAGCATGATTTTGTTTTAATATAGAAGAATAGATTGGGATAGATTAATACAGAGTGCTAGAGAAAAAACATTCTCAATTTGATCTATGTATAGTACAAATGCAGCAGCAACATTTTTTAATATTATGTCTGGTACAGATGCTATTTGGAAATAACCAACCACAAAAGTTAAAGTGCAAAACCGTTTATTATTACATCATCTTTAGATACTTTCTCTTAGTTTAATAAATGACATGATGATACTCTTGATTTAACATCTCAGAAACATAGTCCTACTTTGTACTGTCAATACAGTTGTCATAAATGTCATAATGTTTCGATTGTAATAATCTATTTTATAGAACTTACATTCAGTAGACGCATTATTATTTCTTCTATTTAATGACAAAAAAATACATCAACAACAACACGATAGGGGGCGGGAGAGGGGGGGGGGATAAAGATATTAAATATCAACGACAATAGGATTGGCCTCGGATCCGATGTATTGTAGATGGAGTTGGAGGTGATTCGTCATATTTACTGCGTAAGTTTTGTTCTATATGTTTGTCTTCTATTTATTGACAAGTCCATCCATTAGTTCGCGGCGTCCTGTTGCAAATATCAGATATCACGCGGTCACTAGACAAATCGTGAACGTCTATATCGCTCACTCTATATATATATATAGACACCCCACCATTCCCCTTTTGATTTATTACCTTCATTTCCTCTTGTATTTCTTTCGATAACTTCTGGATTATATTTCTGCGGATATTTTTCTATACTCTTGTCTTGCGGCGGCGGCAAAGCCGACTCTATTGCGGTTAGTTGTCGGTATAATATTAAGACGCAATCCTGTAATGGATAGATGGACTTTCGCCTTGCTGTATATATTGCGCGATTGACTGGTAACATATATAGGATTGGATTTAATATGTGGTGATGATCAGGTGTTGATGATACAAGGGGGGACACTCCAGTTCATTTTACGAATCAACGTTCACGTTAATTACTCGCCTTAGGTTACCGTTTCCTATTAAAATCGTATCGATTTACTTGTGTGATTGCATCAAATGGTGATGATGCGTAAAAAAAAGATATTCATTATTAATGAATTAATAGTAATTAAGATATAATTATACCCCAAAGCTTTATTCAGTAATTTTTCTATGATTTCTGAAATTGCTCGGGATAATATCCTAGCTTGACACAGTCTTTAACCACAGTAATTCTCTACTATTTTCCAGTTCCAGACCTGGCAGACCACCGAAACGGGCACCGGTGGGTTTGAGTTTGGCCGCCTCGCATCTCCAACAGCAACAGCTCAAGAAGCAACGTTTGGACAACGGCGATTACCCGTACGAAAACGGTCACATGGGCGGTGAGTACACCTTCCGATTTATAATTAAATCTAATTAACGTTGTTAATACATCAACTTCAATTTATATCTATCAGTAAAACGTGTTCCACCTTGAAATGACATTTATTACCAATTAGATTTATTACATTCAAACATCATTAAAGCATTTTATTAATTTACTACTGAGTGTAATTACTTGCATCGTCCACTTAGCCTCGAAATTAATGCATGACTTCCGACTTTTCAACGAACCACAGCACAATGTGGCTTCGTATTACCGAGTAAAGGTGGCAAAAACGCATTGTCCGTTTGAACAGGAGGTAAAAAGGCCGTTGGAAATAATGGTGTTATTCTTAATTGAATTTATTGCGTTTCAAATTAAGTCTCTTTGATTTGTTATCTTCTCATAAGACTGGATTCAATGTTTTTTACAATTATAAATTATCTGTTAAATTGGTGTAAAGTAAAATGTAATAAATCGTTTCTTTCAGTTCAAAAAATATATAAAAAAGATGTTTAAAAATTCGGTTTTAATTTTGCCAAAAATTATTAGAGGAAACATAATTAATTATATTCTTCCTGCTGTGATGTGATTTGTTTCGCATTTTATTTATTTTTTTTTTGTTTGTCTTCTGTTCTACCTTTTGTTTTATTTGCTGTTCTACCAGCAGGCAATAAAAGACATTGTTCTGCATACTGAAATGCTTTCTGTTTTGCCTCCTATTCTTCCTACTATGCTGTGTTTTGTTCTGCCTTTTATTTTAATTTTTTATTTTGTTTTCTGTTGTATTTCTTATTCAGTCTTTTTTCCTATCGTTTGTTTTACTTTTTGTTCTGTATCTGTCTTTTATTCTACCAGCAGGTAGTGTTCTGCGAACTCGGTTGCCTTTTGTTTTGGCTCGTATTCTGTTTGTTGTGATGTGTTTTGTTCTGTCATCTATGCTGCGTTTAGTTCTGCTTTCTAGTCTACTTGCTGTTCAGTCTATTGTTTTGCTTTTTCTTTTATTTCTGTTTTCTACCAGCAAGCAGACTAGAACTGGATAGACTAAAAATTCTGTCTTTTCTTCTGCGTACTAACCTAGCTTCTGTTTTGGCTTCTATTCTGTCTATTGTGATGTGTTTTCTTCTGTCCGCTTCTGCTCCGTTTAGTACTGCTTTCTAGTCTATCTGCTGTTCAGTCTATTGTATTGCCTTTTGTTTTATTTCTTCTTCTACCAGCAGGCAGAACAGATCATAAACTCGAAGTTTTGTCTTTTCTTCTGAGTACTAAACTGCCTTCTATTTTGCCTGCTGTGATGTGTTTTGTCCTGCCTTTTATTCTGTCATCTGACCATTTGTTCTGCTTTCTAGTCTATTTGCTGTTCAGTCTATTGTTTCGCTGTTTTTTATTTTGATTTTCGTTCTATTTCTGTCATCTACCAAAAGGTAGAATAGAAGGACAGCGAGTCTATCTTTGGTTTTGTCTAACTGGGCTGTCGCCTGCTCTGGGCTCTATTCTGCCATGCTATTTTTTTCTGTGTTTTTGCAACCAGACTCGATGTCGAGATATGTAATCTCATCTTATATACGCTCATGCACAACTGCCACGGTGTTCTGGTCGACCTATATCTTCACTGTAAACATAGAACTTGCTGTTTTCTAACTAAATTCATTCCAAAAATGTTAACAGACTGTCTTTTGTTTACGTTTTATTCTGTTATGTTGCTGCTATGTTTCCCATAGTCTATCTTCTGTTTCGTCTTCTGCTCTTTCTTTTGTTGTAGTTTTTGTTCTGCCTCTTGTTGAGTTTCTGTCTTCTGCTCAGCTTGCTGGTCTGTCTTTTGTTCTGCTTATTTTGTCTTCTATTAATGTCTCTTATTCCTATCTTTCTTCTACCTTTTGTGCTGTTTGCTGATCTGTTTTCTTTTTTGCCTTTTGCTTTGCTAGTCTGTTTCCTGCTTTGTCTTTTATTATCTTCCTTGTTTTGCTTTCTGCTCGGTTTTTGTCTTCTTTTTGTCTGTTGTTGTACTTTCTGTTCTATCTTTTGTTTCGTATTTAGCCCTATCTTTTGTTCTTTTTTTTTACTTTTATTTTGTCGTTTGTTCTGCTTCTTTTGTCTTTTTTCCATCCTTTTTCTGCCATTTGCTCTGCTTCTGCTTCTACTCTGCTGGTAGGTTCGTCTGCTGTTCTATCTTTTGTTGTTGTTTATTTTGATTTTTTTCTGCCTTTTATTTTGCTTTTTGTTCCACTTTGTGCTCGGTTTCTGTCTCCTGGTCTGCCTGCTGTTCTACTTGCTGTAATGTAATTTGTTCTGCTTTTTTGATGATTTTTTTCTACCTTCTTTTGTCTGTTGCTTTGCTTACTATTTTGTCTCTTGTTATCTCTTTTGTTTTCTTTTATTTTGTCTTTCGCTTTACCTTTTACTCGGTTTCTGTCTAATGATGTGCTTCTTTTGTTTTGCTTTCTGGCCTGTTTTCTGTTCTGTCAGCTACTTTGCTTACTATTTTGTCTGTTGTTCTGTCTTTTGTTTTCTTTTATTTTTTTCTTTTATTCTGTCTTTTGTTTCACCATTTTCTCGGTTTCTATCTCCTGTATTGCTTCTTTTGTTTTGGTTTCAGGTCTGTTTTGTGTTCTGTCAGCTGCTGTGTTTACTAATTTGTCTGCTGTTTTGTTTTTTGTTTTCTTTTATTTCGTCTTTTACTCTGTCTTTTGTTTCATCTTTTACTTGGTTTCTGTCTTCTGTTCTGCTTCTTTTGTTTCGCTTTCTGGGTTGTTTTCTGTCAGCTCCTTTGCTTACTATTTTGTCTGTTGTTTTGACTTTCGTTTTCTTCTATTTTGTCTCTTATTATGCCTTTAGTTTCACCTTTCACTGGGTTTCTGTCTCCCGTTTTGCTTCTTTTATTTTGCTTTCTGGGCTGTTTTCTGTTCTGTCAGCTGCTTTGCTTACTATTTTGTCTGCTGTTTTGTCTTTTGTTTTCTTTTATTCTGTATTTTGTTTCACCTTTTACTCGGTTTCTGTCTCTTGTTCTGCTTTCTGGGCTATTTTCTGTTCTGTTAACTGCTTTTGGCAGCTGTCAGCTGTATTTTGTTTGCTCTTTTGTCTTTTGTTTTCTTTTATTTTGTATTTTATCCTATCTTTTGTATCACCTTTTACTCGGTTTCTGTCTCCTGTTCTGTTTCTTTTGTTTTGCTTTCTGGGCTGTTTTCTGTTCTGTCAGCTGCTTTGCTTACTATTTTGTCTGCTGTTTTGTCTTTTGTTTTCTTTTATTTTGTCTTTTATTCTGTATTTTGTTTCACCTTTTACTCGGTTTCTGTCTCTTATTCTGCTTTCTGGGCTATTTTCTGTTCCGTCAACTGTTTTTGGCAGTTGTCAGCTGTATTTTGTCTACTCTTTTGTCTTTTGTTTTCTTTTATTTTGTATTTTATTCTATCTTTTGATTCACTTTTTACTCGGTTTCTGTCTCCTGTTCTGTTTCTTTTGTTTTGCTTTCTGGGCTGTTTTATATTCTGTCAGCTACTTTGCTTACTGTTCTATCTATTTTTTGTTTTTTTCGCGCTGTTCTTTGCTTTATATTTTGCTCGGCGTCTGTCTTCTGCTCTGTCTGTTATTCTGTTTGTTAGCTCTATATTTTCTTCTGTTTTGATGGGTTTGTCTTTCTGTCACCCTTTTCTCTGATGTTTCCTCCGCTTTCTGGTCTATTTTCTGTTCTGCTTCCTGTTCCATCTTTTATTCAGCTCTTTGTTTTGCTTTTTGTTCCACTTTTTGCTCGGTTTATGGCTTCTGCTTTGCCTGTTGTCCTACTTGTTTATTCCGCAATTAGTTCTACTTCCCTCTTTGTTTTTTGTTTTACATTTTATTTTGCTGTTTCTTTTGTATTCTGATCCTCTTTCTCTGCTGTTTCTTTCTTCTATTCTGTCTTTTTCTTTTGCCATTTGTTTAGATAGTTGTACAGTCTTCTGTTCTATCTTTATTATTTTGCTAATAATAATTTTAAGTTTTAAATAATAAGTTTTGCTCTTTAAAATCAATATTAAATTGACAGCTGCTGTATCTGTCTGTATTTTCTGTCTTTTGTCCTAGATTTTGTTCTCATTCAAAATCCACAAGTCTTGAATTGGTTGCTTAATTTAAAACCGTTCCAAATGTACGGTGTGTAGTGGTACGAATCTGGATTTTAAAAATACCATTCTATTAAGACAACGAAGTGCGATATTAAACAAAACCATATTCAAATTACATAATGTTATATCCATTAAAACATGGACGTGGAATGTTAAGATCCACCCAGACGATAAACTCGAAAAATTTTATATTAAATATATATTGTGCATATAGGTACACAAACAACGCAACCTTTCTCATTTCATTTTCCCCTATGGTTCTCCTTCTTTTTTTCCCACAACACTTGCCATTAAAGTATAATAATTATAGCCTAGATATAATACACCTATAGCGTAATTACACACCGCGCGTTATTTATGTTCAAATTACCCATTTGAATTTTGATAGAATCATTAAATAACAAAAAATGTAAATTCGTACAATTAGTATGTTTTCACATTTGTAGAATTAGACTGGAGAGTCGAGTTTTTTAAGGCTTGCTCGACGTAATGTTCGGGAAACACAATGGAAATCATTCGCGCAAATTATGTAATTATGAGAATTTGGTTTTTAATCGATTCACGATTCGAAATGGGTTTATTTAAATAAACATTTGCCACACACAAACACACACAAGAATAAAATAAAACCGTTTTAATTGGTTCAGTGGAATTGTGTGAATAATAATATCAAGAATCAAACTCTAAAGAAAATATAACAAAGTTAGTATAATTTAGAATCGTACGAAATAATTTATCGATAGGAAATAGTGGTGTGCACGTAGCAATTAATAATAAATAACCTCACGAAAGGGAAAAAATCCTATGCTCAACTCGAACAGACTCTCTCGTTTCAGGATATAAACAATTAATAAACGCGAAGTTTAGTCGTAGTGTTCTGCAACGAAACCTATTCCTGGGTCATTAATAATACGTTTTCTGCACACTTTTCACACAAAAATGCTGCCGTATTGCCGTCCGTTTACAACGAAACTGGTTTGACTAATTTGTAATGCCCAACCAAGCACAAACAGGTATACATAGTGTTACAAGGATACAAAACAGCATCTACAAGTCTTGTGTATACATTTGTTCACGGGCACAGGTATATGAATTGAGATATATGTGGATATCCACAATCATATATTAGTTAGAGCAAATATTTCTTGAAGGGAGATGAAAGAAACTCCAACGCAGATGCTTGTCAAGAAAATATTATTTGTTCGGCCCAATCAAAATCTATTTTCGATCAAGTTTTTTTTGTTTACTTGTATGTGTACATCGTTCTTTTTAAAAGTGAAGTATCCTGTGCGCGTGTATTGCTATGATGAAATTTCCTCTATAGAACAAAACTCACCGGGCAATTCGATAAAAAGTCGGAAGTTATGCATTAATTTTGAGGTCATTCAGTAAAGCGATGGCCGATCCGCGATACAGTGTCGGTTAAATATGACTAGACTGAGAAGCTACGCGATTAAAGGGAGATATCCAACACGTGTTCATAAAACGTTCTGTCTGTATTTTGCGCGAGTTTTATTTCATTCGAATGCGAGGTGGCTGACAGCTGTAATATGGATGTTATTAAGTGGAAGTGATATTTTGAGTGGATGAGTTTTTTTTTTTTTTTTGTTTATCGAAAGGTGTGGTTTTATTTTCAATAAATCAATAACTCACCGATCGTTTTGTTCTGAAGTTGTTTGACGAATTATTGATGCAGTTCTAAAGTGTTAAAGCCGTTTAAGCAGTTAGTTTTGGTCAAAACACAGACACAGATTTGGTTGAGACAAAATTGATTTTACTCTTGGAAGTGCTGCTCCAATGACAGAACCAGTCAAAAACAAAAAAAAAAAGAAAAACAGATTCAGTTGTTTAATAAATGACTAATCGTTTTGTTCCGGATTTGTTTGATGAAGACTATAAATTCTGCAATACAGTTCAGTAACTTTCTTCAAGATCACTGAAAATAGCTGTTACTTTATTCCTAGTTTGTTCCAACTTATTTTCCACAAATTATGATTGAAAGATAAAGATTTTCTCTTTAGAAGTGTTGCCTCAATGACGTCAAAATGACAGTCAAAAACCAACAAAGATAAACAGATACAGTTGTTCAATTAATCACCAATTGTTTTGTTCTGAAGTTGTTTGTCAACAATTCAGACAAAACAGAAATATTTTTTGGTTGAATCAAACATAATGTTGCTGAAACATTACTCCTCATATTCTGCTACTCTATTATTTTTGGTTTAGAAACAGTAACCCTTCAAAATTATTGAAGATTTCTTTTGCTGTCTATCAAGTTTCTTCCAGTGCATTTTCAGCAGTGTTTGACAGCTCCAGATTTTTCCTTTGAAAGTGCATGCTCAACGACAAAGCCAGTGAAAAAAAAAAAAAAAAAAAACAAATTCAGTTGTTAAGTTTTTATTGTCTTCGGAAAGGAAGCATTTGGATTTGAATGACTCCGATCTGATTTGTTGTCAAGTTGCGCAGGTACCATTTTACGTTTGCTCCGCTGAGGCCCTTCCTCTTTAAATCGTCCACGTCTCCAGGTTGTCCTAGTGCAGGAGGGAGTGTCGTATGATGAGCCTTTCTTTCTTTGGTTCCGGTTGCATTGGTAGTTGTTTTGTTTCATCTTACCCATAATGGATCTCCACCTCTATAGAATCCCGCTTGTAGGATGGAGGGGTAAATATAATAGGGTTCTCTTTGGTGGCCTTTTGAGGTCGAGGTCCTCGTAGACTAATCCTTTATTTAGTCGCGCATCTCTTTGCCTGAAGATTTAGATTTTTTGTGAGGTCTTTTCTCGATCCGAGTGATTAAGATCCCTCAACACCCCAAGCCCAAGACAGCATGGCGATGCCTGGTATGTCGGACTGATGTCATGTTCCTTCCAACGCCCTTTGATCCTGGTGCAAACCCTTAGCCAAGACAAGGGTAATATTAAGTATTTGATGAAGACCTGTGATCTTGGTACTGCGCCAGAATTTTGATGCTGTGGGTAGCCATTTCTTCTGAAATTGTAGGAATATTGTACGATGATTTTGTGTCAAGTACGGAAGTAGTGGTGGATCGAGTTGCCCTTAATAGCTGTGCTCATTCGGTTTTTTTTTAGATATGTTGAAGATAGGCAGTAGTTTAGATTTATTATGGTTTAAGGTGATTATTTAGTTGGAGAGGCGTCTTCCTCTATGGGAAAGTATCTAGGTGGTGGGGATATATTCAAAATTTGCCAGAGATTTTAGAAATATTACTGGAGATGCCAGCAATTGGTACTCCTTTTCCTGGTTAAAATAAATGGAGGTATGTCCTCGAAAAGTGAAACTAGAGATATACAGGGTGTGAGGTAAAAGTAATCACCCGATGCTTTTTTTTTTGCTGCTTTTTTTTATGCAAAACTTTGGTTCTGCTTGTGAAATTTGTTTATTTAATCAGTTAGAATTTATTCCATCAAGTCGGGAAAATATATCGGCCAAGTGGCCGCCGCCAGAGTTGATGACCATGCGGGCCCGTTTTATGGCATTTTCCATCAGAACTTCGGGCGACAGGTTCTCGCATTCCTGGCGAATATTCTCCTTAAGAGCTTTCAGTGTCTGAGGCTTGTTGACGTGAACCCGCGACTTCAAAAAACCCCATAAAAAGAATTCTGGAACGGTTAAATCGGGTGATGTGGCCGGTCAGCGCAAATCACCAAAACGAGAGATTCAGCGACCCGTAAATGCTTCCTTCAGAATAACGGTTGTGGCTCGAGCAGTGTGTACCGTTGTACCGTCCTGTTGGAACCACACGTTCTCCAGTCCCAACTCATCCAATTGAGGAAGAGAAAATTTGGTAATCATGGCAAAAATAGCTCGATGACTCTTCCAGCGTAAACAGCACACCACTCAGTAACTTTAAGCGAGTGTGATGGCTTTTCGTGGATGATACTCGGATTTTCGGTGCCCCAGAAACGATTATTTTGTTTATTCACGTAACCGCTAAGATGGAAATGAGCTTCATCGCTCATGATAATTTTAGAATGGCTTGAACGTAGGTTATACGCTTTTGGCTAACAGCTGATGCACTGCACTTGGTAAGGGAACCTCTTCAAACCTTTCACCAAAATCTTCGACATCTTGGGCAACAGCAGCGATATTCTCAGCAAAACGGCTGCTCCGGGGTCGGCCAGCCTTGGGAAGATCTTGTATTGTCCGGGTTTCTTCAAGGTGAGTGGTCAAACGCCGCAGTGTTTGTCCAGTTGGTGTCGGATGGCCAGTAAATCTGCGACAACACAATCGACGAATTGTTGCGCAAAGAAATGGAAACAATTATTCCGTGTTCTTGCGGTGTAAATCGATTCATGGCTTGTCGATTTGTATTCTGCGTTTGTTTACTTCACAAATGACATTTATAGGGTGTTTATTTTTGCTTCGCCTGTTAGGAATAAATCACATGTATGATATCCGTAACGCGTTATACAACTAACGTAAAATTTCCAAATTAAAATACCAATCAACATACCGTTTAACCCTTAATTTTTTGTCGCGTTTGTAGGGGCGTTTGTGTTTTTACCAGGACTATCTGTGCGCGCCCTATCCGATCAACATATTTTGCCGAAAATATTTTCGCGGGTCCCCAAATTCCACACTTACAATATCACCACCTTAATTACGCGATTGTATCGGACAAAAGGTTTAATAACAGGAATATTTTCCCGATAGGTGTAACCCACCCAGGTTACATAGATACATACATAGGTGTACTATAGGTATGATGTGAAAGAGACACACACACACACACACAGAGAGAGAGATCCCCAGATATAACAACAGAACCACAAAAGCATAGAGACAAACAATATAATGTCTGTAGGCAATGTAAACCCATAGGGAAAATATTTCGAACGTTTATTAATCTCGCACGCAGCGGTTATGAGCGTTTGATAATTTGCATTCCTTATTCGGGCACAACGATGATTAAAATGTTTTTGTGTCCCCTTTGTTCCCTGAAGAGCGCTGACGGGTGGTGGAGGAGGAGGGAAATTAGCGATTAATTTACTACGGTTGGGAAATTTGTTTATCGTAAATTGTTTACCGTAAATTTTGGTTTATTTTTTTACGCAAAATATTCGAGTATATTCCCCCTAGTCGTAACAAGTTTATTTTATTTTAATTGCGGCCATATAAAGGCTAGAGCTAGAAGAAAGCCAAACACTATTTAGTTTAATTGGAAGCGGTACAAATTTATGCAAATTATTTCTAATTATGTAGAGTTGAACGTGTTACAATAATTTGTATGGTTTATTGCCATCCGTAATTCTACTAATAATGTTCGTAATTTTATTAGATGCACGTACACCAGAATTCCGCTGATTATATTTTAATGACGTACCTACCTACCCAGACACAATGTACCCGTACTATAGAAATTATGTTAATAATCATCAATTCATTATTTTGTACTAAATGTAAATAATAGTCACGCTAAATATACATATACATATTATTATTTCTTTTTTTTAAGTTTTCGGTATATGAATATTTCTTTCGTGTTAGTTTTTATAACCACAACGCACGCAATTTAGAAATTGCGGATTGGATGAATCATTTTACGGAATTTACAACGGATTAATAAAAGGATGATCATTTCTTGGTATGAAGTTGTAATAAATGAGAAAATGTAGTAGCGAGAACTTTCGTTGGAATGTTAAACATTTAGTGTTTAATACGCGTGACTGGGTCCCATATATATCTCTGAATGTATTCATATGTAATGCATGTATGCACTTATAATTACTCTGTGGGTTATTAAATCTAATAACTATTAAAATATACGGTCGCATAAATCTAATTTCTTACAAACTGTATGTCGTCAGTTACTGATGACAATAAACATATTATATTATTATTACTTAAGCAAACTTTTTGGATATGTACAGCATGTGTACGACCAGAAAGTACCAGAATGGTACCAGATTTTGATAGTGACAGTGACAGGACAGACTATCAGTTGACTCCTGTTAAAATTTGAAGAAGCTTCGTCATTTAGTTTGTGTTTTACAGCCATTGATTTGAGGAGAAAATGGAAAAAATTCCGTGTGCTCATTAAACATTACTTTTTTCGGAAAAAAAAACTATGACTCAAACCAAGACTAGGTCGTACAAGCACGGAAGATGCCGACCGTCCTGGACGCCCAGTTGAGGTTTATGACATGAAAAACAAGAAAAAGAAAAAAGGAGAAATAACATAATAATAAAGGGAACTGGTTTGAAAGAAACGGAAAATGTAAAAGACGTAATGAAAGATACATTGGGAGTGGAGACACAGATAAGGAAGGCAATTACCATAAGCAGGAATCAGAATTAGAAACTTGTATTGGCGGAAATGGACACATGGGAATAAAAACAAAAGATTATGCGCAATAAAGGAAAGTTGAAGAGGGTAGATATTTATAGCGAAAATGACTTAACGCAAAAAATAGCAAAAACAGAAAAACAAAAAGGAAGCGGAATTAGAATAGGGTATCAGAAAATTCAAATAGAGGGAGAAAGGAGTAGTTCTAATGACTCAAAAAAACGACAACCAATAAACAAATATGGAAAAGAAGAAACGACCCAGACCATGGAAGCGGACATGAGTAACGAACACAAGAAGAACAAAAAAAGTAAAAACAACAAATTTAACTCAAGAACCGATAAGATATATAAATAGGGCAATGCTAAAGAGATGAATAAGGTCAAATAATCAGAAAGAGAAGCAAAGCAGCCACGAAATAAAAGTAGGAACGTGGAATATAAAAAAACTTAGCAGACATTATGAGAAGATATCAGTTAGATATCCTGGCCTTACAAGAAACTAAGCAGAAAGGTAGTACTATAGTTGAATTAGCAAAACAAGTAGGCAGGCAACTGGTGTGGGGTGTGGGCTTTATGGTAAGCGAAAAAATGAAACGACTGGTGGTGGACTTTAAACCCAGAACGGACAAAATATGCTACATAAGGGTAAGAGGGAAATACAGGAAAATAAGTATTGTGAATGGTCACGCTCCTACCGAAGAAAAAGAACTTTAACTTTAAGCCAAAGGACTTTAACGCCAAAGTTGGGAAAGAAGATGTTAAAGGGGGAAAAAAGTTTACACCAGGAGAGTAACGAAAATGGGAAAAAAATTTAATCGAGTTCGCAGCAGAAAACCAAGTGAACATTATGAGTACGTTTTTTGACTATAAGAGGATACACAGGATCACGTGAATATCCCCTGACGGAAGAACTAAGAACCAAATCGATCATGTCCTCCTGGAAAGTAAGAATTTTAGAGCCATCAGAGATTGCAAGAGTTATATAGGGGCAGACGCCAATAGTGAATTACCGGTACAAAACAAAATTAATAGAAATAGGTAGAAATATAATACCGCAAAGCTCCAAAAGGAATAAATGAAATAACATCGAAATTGGCAGAGGAAAACTTAACAAGCATATCCATAGAGCAGGAATGGGAAAAAATACAAGGAGTAATGACAGAAGTAACAAACCATATCTTGGGAAAACAGGAAAGAAGATTGGCTTGACGAGGACTGTAGAAATCCATTGCTATGAAGAAATAAAAGCAAACTTTTGAGAATATACTAAGCAAGGAAGATTGTATAGAACAATTAATAACAACAATTAATAAAACAACCTGAACTTAGAGAGCAATAGATAATAGAAGAGCCAACAGAACAAGAAATAAAAAACGTAATAAAACAACTAAAGGGGAGAACGGGGTACCGGCAGAAATTATTAAGCACGGTGGGAAAAAGTTACAAAAAAGGCTATACAACTTAGTGATAAGAGTGTGGAGAGAGGAGAGGATGTCAACTCCATGGAGCAATGCTATAATATGTCCTATTTGTAAAAATGGAGGTAGAACACTGTGCGAAAATTATCGAGGAATTACGTTATTGGGTGTAGTCTATAAGGTGCTAGCTAAAACAATACGTAATAGGCTGGAAAAAATATCAGAACAAAGTGATAAAGAAGTAACAGGGCGGATTTAGGGCAGGGAGATCGACAATAGATCAAATATTTACCCTGAGAGCTATACAGCATAACAGTTATGAATACAACCTGGGATAGCATATGCTTTTCATAGATTTTAAACAAGCGTATGATTATTTATCTAGAAGGTCAAATTAGACA
This sequence comes from Holotrichia oblita, assembly GCA_023690525.1. Lineage (NCBI taxonomy): Eukaryota > Metazoa > Arthropoda > Insecta > Coleoptera > Scarabaeidae > Holotrichia > Holotrichia oblita. The sequence continues at coordinate 153,060,703 of CM043018.1, forward strand.
TCCAGTAAGCTAATAAAACCGAGTGAAATGACGTCACTTAACTCAAGCAATACAGTTGTAATAGAAGGAAGCTTTTTGGGAACAATTTTCGGTTAAAAGAGGACTAAGAGAAGGTGATCCTCTATCAACTAATCTGTTTAATCTAGTTCTGAAAGTAATCATCAGGGATAATGCAATACAAACAAGAGGTTCAGCTTTGCATCATAAGGAGCAATGCATAGCTTATGCAGACGATATAGTCCTAGTAACAAGGTCAAAGAAACAATTAGACAACGTTTTCGTTTTCGGTCCAATAATAAATCAAAGTAAAACAAAATATACGGAAAAGCACCTTTATTGTAATTTAGAACAGGAGAAAAGGAATATAGTTTCGAAAAAGTTGACCGGTTTGAATATCTAGCGGTTACAGTAACCATCAAGTGCCAAGAAGAGTATGAAATAGATAGAAGAATCCTGAAAGGAAATTGAGCTAACAATATGATACTAACAATGATACTAAAATCAAAACTTTTAAGCAGAGCAACTAAGATCCGAGTTTATGAATCGATCGTGCGGCCAGTGGTGTTGTACGCAAGTGAAACATGGGTAATGTCGAAACAAGTAGAACAAAAACTGGAAGAAAAATCTTTGGAGGGGTAAAGGATGAGGAGGGCTTATGGAGAAGATGCACAAATAAAAAGAGGGCAAAGAATAAGATGGTTAGGGCACATCATTCAAATGCCAAAACAAAAGATACCGAAAATGGTTTTGTATGGGGGAGATGGTGGTAAGAGGAAAAGAGGACGACCAAAGAAGAAATGGTTTCAACAAGCAAAAAAACTACATTGAATAAATAGGAATAGGGAATTGGAGAGAAATAGCAAGTGATCGAAGAAGATGGAAGCCATTACGTCTATTTCTCTTATGTAATTTTGCAAGGATGAAATATCATCGAATATCAGGCATTTAACAGCTGGCAGAAAGCAACGAGATAATATTAAAACAAAAAACCCATTGTAAACGATTATTAATAAAGTAATTTTATCGTGTATTTGACGCGTAACAGTTAACTTTTGTCATGTAAACCGCACCTTTACAACCGAAACTCCTAATTTGACGTCTAAAACGTCCAATTAATACGGGGAAAAAAGTACAAGGAAAAAAACAACATGCAATAGAGAGAAAATAGTACCTACCATTATTAAAACTAATATTTAATTTACTTCGTAGCTAACAAGTCGTATTAAACGATTTAAATTTTCGTGATTTCATAATTACGGGTCTATTGTAAGTAATTATTAGTTTTGACTTTAATATCAGGCACTAACGCATAACATTAACCGCACGACTATTACATTTTATAAATAGTTATTTTCTAAACGAAAATATTACCTAAATCGATTTGGTCGGTTTGGTTGTTAGTCGTTAGATCCGAGGTGTACCACGCATACGCTATATAATACACCTGCGAGTCATTTCAAGCATTTTAATCGAATTATATCTAGGTGGGTGTAATTTTCTATTTTATTATTATTACATAATATATCTGGCGATCGAGAATGATTGTCCGTGCCGCTACCATGATAAAATGCGAACATGACCACAATATTGCAAATTGCCGCTCACCTGAAATTGTTTTCATTGACGTTGCGAATCGTTTAATTGTAATATGTAGGTAGGCAACTAAAAACTACATGTAAAAATATATTTTATAATTATTTTTTTGAATATAATAGATAGTAATAGTAACGTTAATAATAAAATAAATTTTATTTACAAATTATGATCAATATGGCCACCATTATTAAGTAAACATGTGTCGATTCTTCTCTTCATACCTTCGAATACATTCTGCAACATTTCTCGTCCAATTTCGCTTATTGCTATTCTTATAGCTTCCTTCAGTTCGTCTAATGTGTGCAACCGATTGCGAAATATTTTATTCTTCAAATAACCGAACAGAAAAAAATCTAATGGGGTAAGATCTGGCGATCTTGGGGGCCATTTGTTAGTACTAATAAGCCGATTGTCATAAAATTGTTGTAGATAATCAATAGTCTGTCGCGCAGTGTGGGCAGTAGCATTATCCTGTTGAAAGAAAAATGTCGTTATCTCATCATCGTGAATCGTCGATAAATGAAACCATGCTTCATCGGAAAAAAAGGATAAATTTAGCAGCTCATCATCCCTTAAATTTGCATTGAACCATTGACAATAATCTATACGTTTATTATAATCTAATGCATATAGTTCTGGTACAACCGATATTTTATATGGGTGATAATGTAATTTAGTTTTTACTACAGTAGAACCTCGATTATCCGTGTGCGGATTAACCGTGCTGCGGATTAACCATGTTAGCAAACAGCTTCGATTATGCGGGTTTCAATTATTCGTGCAGAATGCGAATTAGTACAAACGGTGCACGTCAATTCGCCGTACCATCAACGTATACATCGTACAACTTATACTGCTTTCCACGTTAACGCCTTGAATCGTTTTGCAATATCTCCTACAATTTTAACTTTTTCTAAATAATTTTTTCATCAAAAGCTTCTGTAGTTCTCTATCTTCAAATTTGTCGCTGGAAGTTTTTTCGAAATCTAAACTTTCTTCGATTCAATTGTCAATGAAAGTTGAAGAAGCATTCCGATCGACTCGTATTAATAAATAAAAATGAATTTACTCAGAAAAAAAAAACAAATGAAATTAACTGATTATTTTCCTTAATTAAATTTTGATTTAATTTTTTACACAATTATTGTAATAAGAAAAGCATGTTTTGATTTTTTTATATCTATATGTTATGTGTTATGTTTTTTGAGAATTTTATATTGTTTTTTTGATATTTTCTTTGCCATAAGAAACTTTACCAGCTTAATTTTGTATTTATTCCAAGTTAGAGTTTTTTCGTAGTACGGTAAGTAGTCATAATAATTTGTAAAACAACTTTTTTGACTAAAATAAGTAGGTGCGGATTAACCGTGCTTTTCGATTTTCCGGGCTTGGTTCAGTCCCGACCAGCACGGATAATCGAGGTTCTACTGTACTTTGTGACACGAACCATAAGATAAACCTAAAAATAATTTTTTTAAATTAGTTTCAACATATATTATGTGAAACAACTAGACAAAATAATTATGTATACCTGTTTGTTGAGCCAATTTTCGTACTGATCAAGACGAGCTCGAATATCTTCCACTATTTCCTCATTAAGAACTGTCCTACGACCAGAGCTTTTTCCTTTAGCAATGTAACATATGTTGGTACTATATAATGTACATAAGTTGGCAACAGTATTATACACAGATTCAGATTGTAAATGTTGGTCGTACCTACTAGTCGTACTGTTATGTATATTATTTTAATATTTATGATACATTAAAACAGTTTATAAATATATTAGTATTTAAATTAAACCCACATCACAAGCAACACTGCCCGTATTTCTAAAACGCTCTACTGTTCTCAAAACGTGTCGTGATAGCGATTCATAATCCAGGTCGATATCGGGAAATTCGGAGTTAAATCGTCAATACATGACCGTGTTGAATATTTCCATTGACCATTTGGATCACGATCTCCACTTCGGAAATATGCTTCCAAAAGAAACCTCTTGGTCGAAAGTAAGAGGCATAACCTAAAAACTAAGTTTTACTTGTAACATGTTTTATAAAATAGCAGTAATGGTAACGTACCGCAGTCGCTAAATATGAGCATAAATAGCCTTTAAAAAGACTTTTTGATGAAAATAAATTACGATAATAGGTAAAAAATACACAATGAAAAAACAAGAAAATAAACGGACGCCAATGAACAAATAAACATGAAAAATGACATATGTTGATTAATTTTTGTTTACTGCTAACTTCATACGCATAAATGGAAATAAGTAAGAAGTAGTTTTTTTCAGACAATCTTTCTCGATCGCCCGATATGCACCCATATACAAATTAGTTCCTGGATCTATCGTATGAATTGTCAATTATAACTGTCACATTGACAGCTAACCTCAAAATGAAAATATCCAAACTTTCTCGTGTATAAAAGCATCATTCGGTTTGTTATTTCAACGCATCAATTAGGTTCTAATTCTTATATGTTTATATACACAAAACTCACACATACATACACACAAATAGTTACATCGCCGAAGACGTTTCGGATGTGTGAATGCTTGTGTTAAGGCTTTCGGAGTCCCCGCGTTCTCGGGGGCTTAGATTAAGACGATCGGAGAGCGGACAGATAGATGGATACACATGCACGTCCGACGAAGAAAGGAGCTCTCGCTCACGGATGAGTGTTATAACAGAAATAAAATAAACACTATTTTAGGTCGTAGGTTTTATGAGCTATACGTGGGGATCATTTATCGCAGGCAATTACACTTAATGATTCTGTGATTCACAACTTTTTTTATTGGATATCTCGCGCTCACACACAAATGCGTTAGCTTTACTATATATGTGTATATACCGTACGACACCCTCTCCCGTACGATAATTAAAAGTGTTATATTAGATCGTTTCTGTGTAGTGGAGGCTCCGCTAGAGCACCTCATACTATACTATTGATATCGTGTATGGATATGTGTGTGTGCGCGTGTTAGATGGACAACGCCATAGAGAGAGAGTTGATGTTTTATTGGTGGTGGACCATAAAAGATGATAAACATAATTAAATTATCTCTGTATATGTGTACTTTTTTTTTTCCTCTCCCACTCGTATATCCGCTCATCTACCCGGCCGATTTTATTTCTTTATTAGTCCGTTGTTCTTTTAATGGACCTGTGATACTATGTGATGGATTTTTATGAAGAGGATACAGAGAGGACATTGGTGACGTTATCCAGGTCGTTTCGATTATTGCAATCCCCACAATATATACACGAAATATCCAACTAGTTAGTCGTTTCGTTTCTGTACGTCCCTTTCAAAATTAATTGCTAACATTTCTAAACAATTTCCTTCGTTTCGTTCTTCGACTGTAACAAATGCTATATCGGTCAAACTAAACAATATTTAAAGGAACGACTTTATAAATACTTTGTTGATAGGCATGTCTGCTATTAAAAGATGTTTAAAATAAATAATTGCTTTGTTTAAAACGAAACATCATCCAACATAGGAAATTTCAATTTTGAAAGGTGGTCCCCCAAAATTAATTTACTATTCCATTAAACGTAATTATTGTATACCAAGTTACGATAGAAACATACTGGTGTTTGCTCGTTACAGTGCCAACCCACCTCTCAAAAGGGTCGTGAAATTTTTTTGTCAAAATCGCAGATAATTTCTTATTTTCGACAGCAAAAACCACCATAGACGACTACAAAAAAGGCTGGGAAGCGCTATTTTAAACCAAACAAAGAAATTGTAGCAATTTCTTGACGGATCCAATGCTGTAATAGATAGATGCTACCTGATATGATTCATTCATTTTAATGGGTGCCGCAATTCCTCACAATGGAATAGGAATAGCGTTGTGAGGACGTTTCAATCGAGAGTTTTTGCATCGATTAATGAGGCATGAGTCCATCACTTCACACCTGACACCAAAGAACTGTCAAAACAATGGAGTGAAAGGGGAGAATTGCGTCCAAGGAAAGCGGCGGCGTCAGTTTCCTGGGATGCACATTGGACAATTTTCATTGATTATATTCAGGAAGGAAAAACAATAAAATTAACGGAGAGTATTATACAAACTTATTACAGAGTTTGACTGATAGAATCATGATGATGAAAACATGTTTTTGGAATGAGCTCTATACACTTTGTCCAACGTTTTTCCAATTTTTTTATCCCTTCATCATCAAATTGTGAGATGATTTCATAGCTGGAGTCAAATCTCTTTCCGCCGAGCCATTTCTTCAGGTTTGAAAACAAGAAATAGTTACTTGGGGCTAAATCCGGAGAATAGAGCGGATGAGGGAGAAATTCGTATCCTAATTCATGGATTTTTGTCATGAAAACTGCAATGTGAGACCGAGTTGCGTTGTCTTGGGGGAAAAGAACTTTTTTCGTGGCCAAATGGGGTCGTTTTTTTAAAAATCCTCATTAAATCGATGCAATAAGGTAGTCACTGCGGATTATACCGCGTGGATCCCAAAAAAGCGGTCGCCATGACTTTATTGGTTGACAAACCCACGTTGGACTTCTTTGACGTCGATTCACCCCGAGAAACCCACTGTTTTGACTGCTATTTTGTCTCTGGTGCGTTGTGGCGGATCCAGGTTTCGTCCACGGTTACAAAAGCTCGCGCAAAAACTCGTCCATATTGCAGATGAATTTTATAAGGGTGGAATTTGTATCGTTTCAAAATTCGACCGATACTACGTTGATTTATTCCAGATGATTCTTGTACTTAGAATTGGATCCGCAACCACTTGTCCTAAAACTGTTATTTCTGTCGCTACTGGGTTTTCTATGAAGCGTTTTCTGTTTTGTACAAACCCTGTTCCACGAAATTTTGAAATTAGTTCTAAAACATATGTACTTCCGATTTAAATCTTTATTTGGGTGTTGTGCATTGAAGATGTCAGTAGTTCTGTTGGCATTTTCATTAATTTTTAAATACGGTGCAATTATTTTGCACTCTCTCCTGAATAGAGCACACCATTTTATGTTTTACTCGTTAAAATTTGATTTAATTTTAATTGACAATTATGACAACTAAACGTCAAACGTCATGATATATCACACTTTGACATAGGTAACAGCGTTTTATCCCGCTAGAGAGCGCTAAAATCAAAAGTAAATGCTGCTTTTGGAGCCGATTCGCCCTTTGCAGTCCACTGTTTCGACTGTATTTTTGTTTATCCAAGATAACCATCCTATAAACTCAACGACTTACAGTATTAGATTTGAATATTGAAGATACTTTCATGATGTCTAAATGATGTTCATATTCCTCATACATATGGTACTTAGAGAAATCAATATTTTTTAATTTAGTCGCATCAAAAACTTATCTGTATTCCATCGAAAATACAATATAGCAATATTGATTCGGAATTATATATAGGGCAGCTAAAAAAATGAAGGGGTGGTCGCCCAACGAATGTAGTAATAGTAGTAGTACTTCTCCGCGCGATCATAATACGACGAGCTCTTCTTTTGTTGAATCCTCCAGAGCATTAGAGTCGACCAAACGAATTGTACATTTTTAAACTATAATTAAAATGAAAGATATATCCCACTGTTCCATTCGTATGTGTACACGGCATAACTGGAGACTCTCCACGGGGGCTAACAGGGAAGGAGAGAGAGAAAGAGAGAGAGAGAGACGGCCGACTTAGAACGAGAAGTACGCGCTCTTTTCGCGTTCCCATTTCATGACAGATGGATTCTTTCTCTGGACGATTGTGTGCATTGTGCAGTAGAATATGAAATGTAAACATGGCTGTGTGCAGTTGAATGATGATATCATGTTACAATTACGGTGAGAGGGTGGGTTTCGTCAAGTACGATGGGTGGTCAAAACCGTCATATTTTTTTTCGCTACCTGAATGCTACATATTTAGCTTGTAAACGCAGTAGGGTGGATGAATACTACAATAGAGTGAAAGTTATTTTGTATACGGAATATAATATAGTGTAATATTTTTTAAATATTAAAATTCATGTGATTTTTTTTTTCCCGACCACGAATGGATTAATTCAATCTAATTTGGTGACAAAATTTCCAGGCACTTTGTTGCCATGCAAAAACACGATAAGAAGAATTTAATTTGTTAGTTTCAGTTAGTTTAATCTTGCCGGTTTGGTTGAAATCTTTAGAAAATTTAGTGACTTTAACAACTTAATCTAAAGGCCACAAATACATCCACTGATTGGAAAAGACAAAGCGAAAGTATTCTTAAAAAATTGGAAGTAATTTTCTACACTTGAATGATTCTTGGTTGAGAAGATGGGTACAGACTGAACAATACCTGAAGATCATCGACGTAACCACAACACCGTAACGGTCATGAATATCTACGCTCAACTATTATACTACCTTATTAAGAAAAAACGAATGGACAAAGTGAATCAAACCGCAGAAGAAGATCCAATGCCAACAGAAAATGCATTGAGATAATAAACAGGTTAACAAATAACAAAACTGAATGAATGAAATGGCTAAATACGAAGGTGGTTTGATAAATCAGCGACTTTTTGATTGAAGGATATTTTTATCGGTTTTTCAGCGTTTTATTTCTCAACATAGAATCCTCCTTGCTCGATACATTTAGTCCACCGCTTTTCCAATTTTTTTTATTCCTTCAAAAAAATAGGTTTTCTCAAGGCCTTTAAAATAGGCGTTCGTTTCAGTGATGACCCAAATTCGACCTAAATCTCTTACCGGCCAGCTAGTTTTTTAGGATTGGAAATAGGTGGAAGTCAGATGGTGTCAAATCTGACGAATAAGGTGGGTGAAATAGCAGTTCGTATCCTAATTTATAGATTTTAGCCATGGTGACACACACGTGTGCACTCGTGCATTGTTCTGATGGATCAGCACTTTTTTCTTCGTCGACAAATGTACCCGTTCAGTTGAGGTGCCTATAGCCTCAGCCACCTTACGTATTTTAAGTCTTGGATAGTCCAACATCATTCCTTGGATTTTAAGGACGGTCTCTGGCGTGATGATCTCTCTTGGTCGACTTGAACGTGCCGGTACAACCACAAGCGAACTCAGTAAACCACTTTTTAACTATTGAAATTGATGTGTGCAGAGTTCCCATAATATTTGTCAAGTTTTGCTTTGGTTTCGGTAATGCTTTTTTTTACGCAAAGATAATGCTTAATCAGCACATGCTTTTACCATTTTCGTTAATATTCACGACATCATTTACTTTGAATGGCTGTCAAACACAAACTAAATGACGCTGATGGTCGACGATGATCGTCCAACATCATTCCTTGGATTTTAAGGACGATCTCTGGCGTGATGATCTCTCTTGGTCGGCTTGAACGTGCTGGTACAACCACAAGCGAACTCAGTAAACCACTTTTTAACTATTGAAATTGATGGGTGCAGAGTTCCCATAATATTTGTCAAGTTTTGCCTTGGTTTCGGTGATGCTTTTTTTTACGCAAAGATAATGCTTAATCAGCACATGCTTTTACCATTTTAGTTAATATTCACGACATCATTTGCTTTGAATGGCTGTCAAACACAAACACAATGTCATTCTAGTCACGCAAAGTATGAAAATAGTCGAAAAATCGAAAAATATCGGAATAATCAGCATCAAAGGATCCACGAACTCAAGTTTGGGTCTACCTACAGAAGATGCTCGAAGTGACCACCCTCCGCTTGTAAGCAGTTGTAAATTCTCCGGGGAAACGACCGTCTAACGTTAGCCAACATTTGTGGTGTAATTTCGGTACATGTTCGGCGTATTCTTTCTCTCGCGTCGTCAGGCGTAGTAAGTGCTTCCGCCATTACGTGTCCTTTGACAAAGCCCCAGAAAAAGTAATCCATTAGTGTTAGATCTGGCGAACGAGATGGCCAAGCAACAGTAGCGCCTCATCTTATCCATTTTTCATCAAAAATCTCATTCATCACTCGTCTTGCACATAGAGCATAATGGGATGGTGCACCGTCGTGTTGCATCCACATGTTTCTGCGAACTAGCAAGGGCACGTCAGTAATTCGGACAGTACGTTTTGCAGAAAGTTTGCGTAAACTTGCCCACTTAAGTGACCTTCGAAAAAATGTGGACCAATGACGTGATCACCGACAATGCCGGCCCAACAATTAACGGACCACGGATGTTGATATCATACAGTTCTCGTCCATCGAGGATTTGCATTTGCCCAGTAATGCATGTTATGTCTATTCGCATTTCCCGTATTTGTGAAGTTAGCTTCGTCAGAAAAAAGCACATGACTCAAAAATGAAACAACCGTGTGCATTTCTCGACGAATCCAGTTACAGAAATTGACCCGATTTTGGAAATCATTGCCGTACAAATCCTGATGCAGTGACATATAATACGGATGTAATTTGTGTTGATGTAATATTCTTAATACAGATCGCCGACTAATTCCACTCTCTCTTTCCATTTGCCTGGTGCCCGCATGGGGATTTTGTGCAGTAAAGGCTAAGATAGCAGCCACATTTTCATCAACAATCAGTCGACGTTTGGCTCGTGAGTAGTAAGGCAAAGTCACCATCAGACCAGTCAGTCGACGTGGACACGCTGTATAAGCTGTAGTTTTGACAGCTAAAATCTGTCAAAACTACAGCTTATACAGCGTGTCCACGTCGACTGACTGGTCTGATGGTGACTTTGCCTTACTACTCTCGTGTTTGTTTCATTGTACCGAAGCGACAGGAACGGTCAGCTAATCGCTTAAATGCCATGTGCGATTTTTGTTGTCTGTCCGGATAACGAGCCGCGCACAACTGCTCCAGCACCATTAACATATCAAAATATTCTTGATAATCATTCATTTTCGCGATTCTATGTACTCACAAAGGGAAGGTAATGCGTGACTAACTGACAGCCGTATGCGTTGACAGTTGATACTGATAATTCCGATATTTTTCGATTTTTCGACTATTTTCAAACTTTGCATGATTAGAATGACCTTGTGTTGTAGGTCGCTGAATTCGTCTTAAAATCAGTAATAATGTTATTGAAACGAAAATACATGGTTCCATTTAAAAAATTGGAGTTGACATTGACATAGCTTCTACGCCTACACCGATCAAAAAACTGAGTGGCCCAGTATGACTGCCTTCCCGAACACTGAAACTTTTGGATTAATCGTTTGAGTGCTATTGCTCTGTAACACTTTATGTGCCCCACCCTGTATATACATACATATATATTTTCGTCTGTAATACAGATGAAGAGCGGTTAAGGGTATTTGAAAGAAAGAATAGTAAGACCCTAAGAAAACTCATCCTGATGAAATAAAATCGCAAAGAATACGATGGTATGGACATTTGAAGAGGACGGTGGCAGAAAGAGCAATAATAAGGGCAACAGAATGGTAGCCTATAATGGATAGAAGAAGAAGGAGACCAAGAAGTAGATGGGAAGATCAAGTAAGAGGAGAATTGGAATTGAGGAATGGGAAGACACATTTCCTGACAGGAAAGTAGTAAAGCAGGCCGAAATGAATCTAAACCTGTTAAGGAGAACAAGAATGACTTGTACGAGCTCAAATATGAGCGGCATCAATTCCACTCGGAATGTGCAGAATTTTGGCTGAATCGAAGTGAGGAATATCATATTTCATCAAGCATAAAAAACATAATTTTAGTGTAAACTTGTGGTTCCACGAGTAAGACAAGCTCCGTTAAATACAGATAAAAAATTATTTCGATTAAACCACACAGAAACATCGAGTTCAATACAATCACAAAATAGTACCACATAAATAGATATTCGTGTTCATTCCATTAAACGAATTAGGACGAATGCTAACCGACCCAACGACCGCAATTTAATACCCCCACAACCTGTATTTACCGATGTTCATAGCCATCATATACTAAATTCTAAATCATAGCAATTGCCCTAATTATTAATGAATAGTCAGTCACACACACAACACTCGTCCAAACAAAAAAAAAATAAAAATAAAAACCTCAACGATGCTCACACGAAATCGTTCTCGAATGACATGCATCTTTCTTTATACCTTTCTTCTCTGAAACATCTGCCTCTGTTTCACTGTTTCACACACATGTATACACTTGTATATTTATGTGTGTGTGTGTGTGTGAATGCAGTTAACATTATTGTTCTATCACAATCTTGGGACCCGATTCGGACGACCAGTTGCCCTTAGGCCGTATAATTTTCCCAACTGATCCATTTAGAATTTGTTTTCTACTTACCCGTTGTTATGTCCATCGCCTTAAACGCTTGATTATAGCAATTTCGAATAATTCGAGCTATTATTTCGAATCGGGCAAATTATTGTTTATAAATATATCATTTAACGCCAGATACCACGTTTTCGATCCTTTCTTTTCTTTTTAAACCCATATAAGATGAGAAGATGGGTAATGATCGGTTCCTTTTTTTTTTGTTATGCCTTATCTTATTATGCTATACGGGGTTCTCGAAATAAGGTAATTTTAAACTGCGAATCGTTTCAATAATTGCGCCATCTCGACGAATTTGTCGTCGTATTTTATTAGAACGTGTTTTCGAGAGGAGTACGTTAATACATGATGCGCCAATAACAGTGAATCAATACAGAATTTATATTCCAGATGTGTATATTTTCGTATACGTTTTAAGTTTAATATTTCGAGAACAACATACATCTATGTAGTGCGTGCACAAATCAAAATATACTAAAATGCAACGCGTTAATGTACTCCTACATCTAAATTTGCGATTTAAATCAAACACGTATCATCTGTTCGGCTCGTTCTAATTAACGATGATGTGCTCTGGTAGAATTACGATATGCAATTTTCATTGATTCAATGTGGGTCGATGTATAAACAAGATTGGCTTTAAGTTTGTGTTGAAACTTTGAAACATATGCTGCTTTAAACTGTACTATATTCTAGTCGATTCGTGTTAATGTTCTTTTTTAGATAGCAACTACAAAATGATTCTAAATTGATGGATTTAAAATGTGGCATGATATATATTTTCTATGGTTTCTTTGGTTGTAGAACTGTTGTTTTTTCTAGAACATCCTCGAAGCAATAGCAAATTTCATCTTTCTTAGTTGGCCAACGGCATGCAGAAGGTCCACTAGAACTCATTGCTGATACTAGATATTCTAGTTTTGCATCAGCTTTAAGGATTTCGTTTCTGCTAAGGTTTTCTTTATCTCTTTCATCGCTCGATGAGCTACCCGAAGATTTCTTCTTGATTTTCTTCAAAATAGATTGCTTCTTATCCTCCAGATTTCTTTTGTTTCTTGCATTTTTTTTTTCCTTCAGTTTGCTTATTCTTTTCTTGCTTACTTTTACTATATTCTTGCCATTGCCTCCTCGTGACAACAGAAGAGTTTTTTTCCTTTTTACGCGCTGAACTTTCGTATTTCATATCTGGCCAAAACAGGGATCTCTTCAACGGAGATGGAATATCTTTTTCATTTTCGCTTGCTTTCTCAATTTCTGCTTTCACCTAGGAGTTTTCAATTTTGGCAGCTTGACATTCTCATTATCATCAATTTCTTTTAGTTGCAATGCTGTATTAGTTGATTCACTTTCATTTAGATCGCCATTAATTGTAGTTTCGATATTTTTAGGTGATTTGGGGGAAGCATTTCTAGAATTACTCATTTCGCGAATGTCTCATTTTTCACCCCAAATACTATTTCTGCTTCTTCAATTATCAATAATATTATAATTATTATAATTATTATTTCATAATTTTTAATTTTTTTCCAAATAATAGCAATAGAGTCTCTGGTTTAATCATAGTTTCAAATGTCTGCAACGTTTCATTCCTTCCAACGGTGATATTCTGAGACAATGGTGTTGAAGTATTCATTATTACTAAAAATGTGTTAACCACCTGTTTTGTAAATAATCATCACTGGGGCTAAAGCTCCAGCTGCATTTCCCGTTAAACATTCTTTCTCATTGTTATTTATTTATTAAAATAAATAGTTTTGTCCCCTTTGTGAGCCAATACTTTTGAACCTTTTGGGCAAAGAAAGAAGGCAGTTTCATTTGCATTAAAAATTCGTTTTGGATCTTCTAAAATCTAGAGAGAGTCAATTGCTTGCAAGTAAGTATAGATTTCCTCGAGATGTCCTCTTAAGAAAGCTTCGTACCATTTTCTACCAGGATTTTTATTTTTAAACTTTTTTTTCAGTTCCTGAGCAAGTTTGCAAACATTGTGTAAGAAATTCTCTTTTGAAACTAGGAACCCTGCTTTTGCTACATCCAATACTCATTTCACTGTAACCGATCGCCATGACAACCGCTTCACAGCATAACTGTATAAGGCTTACCAACTGACACGAGGAAAATATTATAAAAAATATTCCTAAATCTTAATTTGTGCTTTAGTGTCAACTACTGGTACAGTGTCAGGCAGTGGTACGTTTACCTTCACTAACATTTTTATGTTTTCGAGAAAAACCTTCTATTCTGCAATTTAAAGGTTATTGACGACATTGTTTATTGCAAAGTCTCAATGTCTGAGTACCAATACATGTTATCATGGCTTAATTTTTTTATTTTGCAAATTCCATAAAAAGAAACTGCACTTGGTCCATTTCTGCAATAAACTGCATTTTGTTGTGTGTTTCTTTATTGTTCATTCTCACATGGAGGTAGGGAACGAAATACAAGAAGGATTTTGATTTGATTAAAATAAATATGGGTCATTTGTCATTTATAAAGAAAATATTTTATTCATCAATATTTTAATAGAAAAAGAAAACATTACAATAATGTTCTTCACTTAATGAATTCGACTTCCATTATTCACAGATAATGACGTCCTGTAGACGTTCGATTTTCTGCTGAATATTTAAGGTTATTTCGACAATCCATCAGCTGAGAGTTTATTGCAGAAAACGTTACTTTTTCTCTTTCTACAATAAACGAAATATTAAATGCCGAAACGAAATGTGATTGGGTTATCAACGATGGTTTCTTTCTACACCAAACGATCATTTATGCGAAAACGTTATTCAAAATTTCAACAAAAGAATAGCCTGATGTTGTACAGTCGTTGGTCATTAAATTAAGACCACTGAAACGTGGCTGTCTCCCGTTGTTGATAATTCCGTAATTTCTATTCCCAATTATAATATTTTTCGTAACGACCGCGATGGTCGTGGGGGAGGCACTGCCATTTTTATCAAGAGTACACTCAATGCTACTGCCTTGGATGTTTCGATTTATGGATTGGAACAAACCTGGGTGAAACTTAGTTTGGGTGGCATCAGTTATGCTGTGGGCTCTGTATACAGGTCACCCTCCCTTTCGTGCCCATCATTTTTACTAAACTTTGATGATACACTGTCCAGCTTATTTCTAAGCTTTGATTTTTTGTTGTGCTTGGGAGATTTAAATATTAATATGCTGCACACTGAACACGCTAATACCTCTGCTTTATGCTCTCTGCTTAATGATTACTGTCTGCTGCAAATTGTTAATGATCCTACAAGAGTCTCGAGTCACTGTGTATCGCTCATTGATTTAATAATCTGCAGTGAAGCTTTGCCTGTGCTGCGTAGCGGCACTGTTGATGCCAGTGATATTTCAGATCATCACTTGGTTTTCTGTGATATCGAGATGGAACGTATATCTGTTCCTGCCCCCTCTTCGTATCATCGTAATTTCTCTAATTTCAACCATGATAACTTCTTGGCCGATTTGCAGCAGATCCCTTGGCATTACATCTATGACATTCCTGATCTCAATGCTAAAACTAGCTTCCTCACTAATAGTCTGCTTTCCTTGTTTGATATACACGCACCGCTGGTTAAATCGACCTCTAGCAAGGCTAAACCCCCTTGGCTCACTTATAATATATCAAGAATGATTAAATTGAGGGACAATGCTTTGAGGAGGTATAACCGTACGGGAGCTCCGTCCCACAGAGATTATTACAAGACACTTCGTAATTACGTTACGCTCGCTATACGTCGCGAAAAAAGGCCTTCTTTAAATATCAATTTAGTAATGCTAGTTCTCGTAAAATGTGGAAAGTTTTAAATAATTCAATCTTAAACAAAAATTGTCCGCCACTTCCTCCTGAGATTGCTGACCCTGACATAATTAATAATCACTTTGTGGCATCTTCTTCTTTAAATGTCTGTCCCAATACCGACGTTAAGCCATTCTACCTGCACCATCGTCATCCGAACTTCCAACGCGAATTTGAGTTTAATCTGGTTGATGATAATACTGTACTTCGTATTATCGCTAATTTGTCTTCTAATGCTGTTGGATCGGATGGTCTTAATCTTAAGATGATTTCCCTTTGCTGTCCTTATGTTCTACCTTTCATTTGTCACATTATTAACTTTTGCCTGGCACATGGATTATTTCCCGACAGTTGGAAGAGTGCTGTAGTTGTTCCCATACCTAAGCGCACCAAAGCTGCTACTATGAATGATTTGAGACCCATTAGCTTATTACCCGTTCTTTCCAAGGTATTGGAGAAGATCGTCGATAGTCAACTGCGTACCTATCTTTCCAGATACGACCTTCTTCCCTTGAGGCAATCCGGTTTTCGACCTGGCCATAGCTGTGTGACTGCGCTTCATGATGTCATGGATGACATTGTTTCGGCTCGGGATCGTGGTCTTATTTCGATCTTGGTTCTACTAGATTATACTAAAGCGTTTGACACTCTGAACCGTGACATTTTACTATCGGTCCTGCATTATGTGGGGTTGGATAGAACGGCAATCCGATTCTTTGACTCATACTTGTCGCGTAGAAGTCAATCTGTCCGCATTGGTTCCAATTATTCTAATAAAAAATTTTTGACCGCCGGGGTGCCTCAGGGTAGTATCTGTGGACCCTTATTGTATATACTTTATACTTCCTCGATCGAAACCTTCAATAGTGAATCTTGTAAAATACATGCTTACGCTGATGATACGCAGTTACTTTTCACTTTCAACATCAATAGCGTCCACGGCGCTGCTAATAACATTAACGGCACTCTTCGGTCGCTTTGTGAGTTTTCCACCAACCATTATCTCAAAATTAACCCGCTGAAGTCATCTGTTTTGCTGTTCTGCGGCGGAGGACAAATTGATATCGTTAAGCGCGCCATCTCGGTGCGACTTGAGGATGTCGAGCTGCCGTATGTTCAGACTGTCAAAAGTTTGGGTCTCACAATTGATACCGGTTTGCGCTTCAGTAGTCATATCTCTGCAGTTATTCGCAAGGCCTTCTGTACGCTTAAACTTTTATACGCTAACAAAGATCTTCTACCCCAATCAGTAAAATTACTGCTCTGCGACAGTCTTGTACTTTCGCTATTCACATATGGTGATAGCATCTACGGTCCATGTTTAAATTTTGCCGACAGGCAGAGAGTGCAGCGTGTTCAGAACTGTTGCTTGCGCTTTATCTATGGTGTGCGCAGACGTGAGAGAATTTCCCACAAGCTGACTGTAGCCGGATGGTTAAATATGGAGAATAGACGGTTCCTGCACAGTGCTTGTCTGTTTCAGTCTATTTTAAGTACTAAAAGCCCTCCATATTTATATAACAGGATCTCCTACCGCACTGACGTTCATAATATTAATATCCGTTTCAAACATGTTATCACTTTGCCGCGCTTTCACACTTCCTTCTTTTGTCGCTCCTTTTCTTACCGTGTACCTGCTGTTTTAAATAAACTGCCCAACAACGTCAAATTAGCGTCATCCCTGTCTAGTTTTCGGAGGCGGTTGCGAGCGTGGTTGATGGATGCGCACTGCCCCAGTGCTTAACTATTTGATGTCATTTTCTCTGTGTATATATGTATTATTGTTATATTTCAGTATATGTATACCTAACCTGTCGACTGTTCTGCCGTGAACATGCTGTTATTACTGTTTACCCTTCTTTTTTGTTCTCTCTATTTCTTGGTGTAGATGGTAGATCAGATCAGTGTATTTTTGCTGTTTCTGAATCTGCACCTTTTGACTCAATTATATGTTCCCTATTTTGCCTTTTGTTTTCTCTCTTTTATGTATTTTCTGAAATTATGTTATATGCCCTGCCTTCAATTTGTACTTCTCGCTGTAATATGAGTCAATAAACGTTATTATTATTATTATTATGAGAAGGAAAAGATGTATGCGAATAAGCCTGAAACAGTTGAACGTCTTAAAGAGGAAATACGACGCGTTATTGGTGAAATACAGCCATATTTATGCGAAAATGTTATTCAAAATTTCAACAAAAGAATAACACTTTGCCAGAGGTCTTAGTGACCATTTGCTTAATGTTGTATTTCACGTTTAATCGGGACTATCTTCCCTGATGTTGACATAAAAATATTTGCTTAATTCAAAAAATAAATGTGTTTTTCTTTAAAGTTAAATCCGGCGTCTTGCTGAGACACCCTTTACATTACGTACAGTATTATTTAATAAGGTAGAGTCCACAGTAACATCCAACAGAGATGAACCAGCTGCAGTAACACGTGTAGATTTGTTGATCAATCGTACTAACTGAAAAGATTGCAAAATTCGACTGATGAAGATTTAAAATTTTCTGGGATATCTAGGAAATATGAAAAAAAAAACCTGTTTGAGCTTGAGTATTTTTTTACACCTATATTATATGTAATTACGTCAGTAATTACAACTGATTCAATCCTCCAAGGAAACACAAGAGATATCTGATGTTATTTTACAATGTTAACATTATGTAAAATGCAAGGTGCGTTTAAATTAAAAATACAAAATTCACATAATACTACCACACAAACTAATAGTCATAATTTCCAATTATATTTATTCAAATGAAGCAGGCTCGCGCAGAACTTATATACCTACGTTTATAGCTCACATGTAGTATCGCCACTAATTGTTTAATTATATAAGCGAAGAAGTTCTAACGAAGACGTATAAATAATGATATAATTATGGAATAAATGCAAGCGAAGAATTTGAACCCGATAAGCCAACATTTTCGCTCTCACAATTCATTATAAAAGAAAAAGAAAAAACAAACGCTAAAGCTAGGAATAAATCATTAAGTTAGAAATAAATAAAGTATGTAGTGTATACCACAATTGTAGTAATAATAAAGAGAGTGGTAGAAAGATGAGGAAGCTTCCAACTATGTATAGTTATATTCCTTCAATGTTATGTTAGTTCTTCGCTTATTAGTGAAATAATTTTTAATTAATACGCTCATTAGATGATAGATTCACGTAATATTAAATAATTAAAATGTAAATACTTGTGCAATGCACCTTTATGTATCTGTGTGCGTACACAATTATTGTTTAACAAAGGAATGTACATAATAGGAACTTGATTAATTACCTCGAATATCATTCACATCGTTGTTCATATTTCTCTTAATATATAACAGTAACTGGAAGAAAACTTCCTGAGAGAACTTGGAATCTAGTCTCTTCCATATCGCGATTTGTCAATGATTTTTTTTTTATATAATAATTTTGAGATAAAACTTGCGAGAAGCGAATTAAAACCCATCTCACATATTATTTTTGTTTTCGGTCTTGGGGCGAAATAAAGCCCGATGCTTATCCTTTTGTAAAATACTTAAGATAAGTGGTCTATTATATAGCAGAATGAAATTCGTAGCATCTCTCCGGTTTTTCTTTAAAATAAAGCCTACTGTAATTTTAATTCATATATACGTGAATAAAAAAATATATATATGAAACAAGAACGACCAGCTGCCATAAATTATGGTCAGATAATTTCATATACCGAGGTAGAAATTATAGACGGACGCAGTTTTACTACACACTCGGATAGAAAATGAATGTAGAGCAATGTTTATTAGATTTTTATTCAAATAAGCGTTTCCGAGCAGTCAGTACACTTTTCAACAACGGAATCAGATATGTTCTAACGGATAGATTTAAATTATGATAATCATAAATGGAGATTCTAAAATTTCTATACTGTACAGTAACTGATGCGGTAAAAGGAGCAATTTGTTCTGGCAAGGTGTGCTTAGTGTTGATTTCTGATTTGGTTTTATTTAAATATAATACGAGGGAGCGTTTTTATATTCGCGGAATGGGGGATACGGGGTGAAAATAAAAAAACGAAATTATTTTTCTTTTTCAATATACCCTCATTAAAAAATGATTTCTCTTTATCTGCAAAATACGCCGAAACTGCCTCCTTCACTTCATCATCGACAGTAAATTTTTTACCCCGCAGCTCTCTTTTCATTTTCGGAAACAGGTAATAATCACTCGGGGTCAGGTCTGGGCTGTAAGGTGGGTGATTCACAATTTCGAAGCGCACCTTATGCAGGGCAGCTAACGCAACACGGCTCTTGTGGACGGGCGCGTTGTCGTGCAAAAGCAGCACACCTTTCGTCAATTTTCCCCGTCTTTTTTAATAATAATAATAATAATAGATCTTTATTAATCCAACAGGCCAAGGCCCCATAATAGGATCAATTACAAAAGCGTGTACACTAAAAAAAGAAACAGAAGAAGCAATAAGTAGCAAAATTGTTCTCTAATTCGCTCCATAAGTAAGAAGAGAAAGAAATAGGGTATAACTTCCTCCAATCACATGTTCGCCACCCTCGCCAGGATGTAGGTCGGCACTCTTCTCATGATGTTGGTTCTTGCGAAGGGGACTCGAAATCTGGTCTCGTACCTGGAATTAATTCTCGGTACAAGAAAGTCCATACTACCCAATAGGAAGGGACAATCGATCTTATTGTCCAAGAGCTTATTTATAAATTTCCTACATATTGTGTCCCTTCTGTCACACAAGGATGCCATACCATGCCGGGCCAGGAGAACATCCTGAGGTATACCTCTTTCGGGGTAGATTCCATCCAGTCTAAATGATAAGTACTTCAGGAACCGTCGATGAATACGGTCCAGAGCCATGGACTCGGAAGCATACACAGGATACCAAATAAGAGCAGCGTATTCTACATTACTTAATACAAAGGCAAAATATAAGGATTTAAGTACATTTACGTCATTGAAATACTTTGAGATACGCATCACAAAGCCCAGACATTTGAAAGCAGCGGTGCATGTATTGGAGAAATGTGACTTAAAAGTAAGAGCTGAATCAAATAGTACTCCTAGATCCCTGACTTCAGTGCCAATCTTTAAAAAATGCCCATTGATATGGTATTGGGCATGGGAGACCGAGGAGGACCGTGAGTAAGTGATAATACAACACTTGTCTATATTTAACTTTAATTTGGAATCTTCACACCATTTCACCAACGTGTCAAGGTTGTGCTGAAGCGTAATTGAGTCATCGTCAGAAGTAATTTCCGAATACATTTTTATGTCATCAGCAAACGCAAGTATAGGACAATCAATTTTGAGTAGTAGGTCGTTAAGGAAAAGAACAAACAACAAGGGGCCTAAGTTTGACCCTTGAGGTACTCCAGATGTGGGGACAAAGACATTTGAATGATAACCATTGTACGCCACGTAACATGGCCGTTGACAGATCGTACAAGATTTATACACGAAGGTACCAAACCATATGCAGATAATTTCGACAATAATATTTCGTGATCAATCAAGTCAAATGCTTTAGTTAAATCGGTGTAGATTACATCTACCCGATCACGCCTATCTAGAGTTTCACCAAGAAATTGTGCAATTGTTGCCAAGTTGGTAATAGTAGATCTACCGGGAAGAAAACCATGTTGATGAGGTGAAATCAAAGAACTCGTACCAGCGTAAACATTGCGATACAGTACTTTCTCATACACTTTAGCGAAGTTAGATATAATGGAAATTGGTCTGTAATTAGCTAACAATGACGAATCATCTTTTTTGTGTACTGGCACAATTTTTGTTTTTTTTCCATCTTTCAGGAAATGTACATGATGAAATAGAGAGATTGATAATAATTTTTAAAGGAAACGCAAACACATACCTACAATCACGAATAAAAAAACTGGGAAGTAAATCATCCCCTGCAGTGAGTTTATTAGGGAACGTAGCCATTAGTTTGATAAGCTCATCGTCGTGTACTATTGAAAGAGAGTGCGGCAAGGAGCTATGCGAAGTTTCAGTGTAAGTAGCAGTAGCATTCCGGGAATATACAGAAAAGAACTTGGAAGCGAAAGCATTAACGATAATGTTGGGATCCATAAGATCAGTTCCATCATCATCTCTAAGGTTGCCCGGTATTCTAGTAGAGCGCCGCTTACCCCGCAGAAAACTCCAGATGGTAGAGGAGTTTGTGGTAATTGACTGTTCCATATCAGTTAGATAGGAAGTATACCGTTCATGTATTTGCACTTTAACCAATGGCTCTTTAATGGCTTCTTTTACCGTTGCCATGAGTTTCCCAGCTGATTGTGACACTTAAAATTTCCTGGGAGGTGCTGCGCCCTTTTTATGCCACTGCATGGAGTCTTGTTTGGACTCAGGTTCATAATGATGAACCCAAGTTTCGTCTCCAGTAACAATTCGACTCAATACACCATCCCTGTCTTCATTACAGAGGTCCAAAAATTGCACGCGAACACTCTACGCGCTGTTGTTTTTGCGGCGGCGTGAGCATTCTCGGCACCCATCTCGCGCTGACCTTAGACATGCCGAGATGATCGTGTAGGATTTAAAAAATTGTTGTATCGGATACTCCAACCATTTCTGCGAGTTGTTTCTTCGTTAGTCGAGCATCTTCGAGTACAATTTTTTCAACTTTTTGGATAAGTGCTGGGCGTGGTCACCTCAATGCTCCTGCCCGGCCTCGTCTTCCTTGTTTAAATAAACTATGCCACTTGTACACCATGCTGGTTTTTTCCTGGACAATAGTCGCCGTAAACCAATGACATCTCATTCATTATGGTCGCGACTGATTTTCCTTGCCTGGTAAGGAACTTTATAACGGCACGATATTCGATTTTTTCCATATTTCACTTTTCACTCCTGATTATGTTACTTGATTGACGATAGCTCAAAGACTAACTGTCTAATAACAATGAAACTTCGTATTTATACTAATTATGAGTCGCTGCACAGGCCACGCCCCCAATGCGCCTAATCACCCCCCTACAACCCGCTCATTCCGCGAATATAAAAACGCTCCCTCGTATTTTAAACAATTTTAACGTAAATTGTATCTATCGATGTAGAAATTAAATTGACTGAAATTCTAAACACTCAATGAAAGACTAATACCATTAATTCTACACTAACACCTGCATCCCTTCCTAGAAAAGAAACTGTCCTGAAAATGTCTAATCTGCAGTCAAAACTGAAACAATACAAAAAAAAATTATTTTACTCATTAAAGCGGTTAGTAATATTAGAGACAGTCCTTAAGATTTAGAATCTCTGATAAGTAGAATCCTTCAAACTTCAAGATATTTTCAAGATAAACACATTACACCTTGGAAGAAGAATTCTTCTGGTAATTCCACAAAATACGGTGTCCCAACAAGAGCGCCGAAAGAATAGATAATATATTTATTTCAACATAAGAAGAAGCATAGCCAGCATGCGTACCAGATAGGTAAATCCACAGAGGAAACCAAGGAAAGAATTGTGTGTGCCTTTTTGGACATAGAAGAAGGTTCTTTTGACAACACTCCACACGAGGCAGTCAATAGAGCATTAGAAAACAAGAATAGCAGAAACTGAATTAGATTTAGAAACAATCTCAATCAGTACAATCAGGGGCTGTCCACAGGGTAGATGAACTCCTCAGCGGCTTGACTGGCATTGACATATCCTACCAAGGGTATGCCGATGATCTAATCATAATCGCAAAGGGAGGATTGCGACATTGTCCAAAGAGGACTCACTTTTACAAAAAGGTGGCGTCAGTCGGTGGGACTGAATATCAACCCCACCAAAACTACATTAGTAGCCTTCACAAGGAAAAGTAAACTCAATCTCAAAACCTTCAAACTAGATGGGCAGAGCATTGAGTAGAAGACACACACTAAATATCTAGGTCTTAGACTAGATAATAAACTTCTCTGGAACAAGCACGAATTTGAGGTAACCAATAAAGCTTGAAGAGCCCCTGATGGTTTGTAGAAACTTTGCAGGGAAAAATTGAGGATGTATACTGCAATATTGAGACCTGGATGGACAATGTAATTGGAGTAAACGTGCCAGTCTGACCACAACGAAGATGCATCTTGCAAAGATACAAAGACTGGCATGCGTTTGCATTACTGGTGCAATGAAGACATGCTCAACAGCCGTTTTAGAAGTAGTATTAAAAATCACATTTTAGTGGAGAGTGTAGCCAGACAAACCACATACAGACTGATGGGAGAAGGTCTCATCAGGCAGAAATCAAAAATTCTACTATTACATGATCCGTTGTGGGACATGCCCCGCAATGGGATGTCGCTAAGTTTCAGAAGCGAATGGAATCAAAACATTATAAAGGAACTGAACAAGAATGCCATATTATGGGATACAGATCCCTCCAAGTAGTAACAGTTGCTCGCGGTGTAAAATGTGTCTCATCTGAAAAAAAATTTCTTCGAAAAATCCGGATTAACTTGATTGATGTTCTAACACCCAATCAGCAAATCCACGGCGCTGTGCATGGTCCCATGGTGTTTATTTCTTGCACTAATTGAACCTTGTACGTGTGCAAATGCAGATCGTTTACCAAAATTCGTTGCATAGTGCTTTTAGAAATGTTTAATTCTTGGTCACGATGTCGAATGGAAGTTCCTGGATTCTCGGCCATAGATTTCCTTACGACGAACAATGATCTTCTTCCTTTCAGGTATCTTTCGGGCTTTCCGAAAGGGATAATAGCCATAGGGGAGCGACGTCTTCTGCTTCTTGAAAAATTCATCCCGTATGCACTATTGCGGTTGTCGTACCCAAGCAGAATTTTCTGAGCAAAACTGTTATGTTTTTTTTCCCCATGTATATAGTGTTCAATTTCTTAATTGTCTTTTCGTCGACGTTTGCTATTATTGTAGCCCCTTTTGGCATATACTCATTGAGGAGAATTGTCTCTGTGCACCAGCTAAACCGTGACATGTGAGCGTTTACGTTTTTTTTTTTGGGTGGTGGATAGCCCCCTATATATATCCATTCCATCCAAATAATAAGATTTTTCGAACGCAAAAAAGTAGGCTTCTATTTCGGCAATAACTTCTTCATTAAGTGTCTAGCAAGGTATCTAGATCTCAACTCCATTGAATACATTCAGGGTGTTCTGAATCGTAGAATGAGTAAAAATAACATGTTATCCAATAAAATATTAGTACTTTTTTTCTGTAATTTCATACAAATTGCATTGACCAAACCTGTATATTTGTCACAACAATTAATTGCACAAGAATTATTTTATTTTACTTTAAATAAGAGAAAAATTTTATAACAATCTGTCTGTTCACTTTTTCTCTGGCAATAATATTTATTAGGAACAACAAGCAAATCTTGTGTTTCTAGATTCTAGGCCAAATTCTATATCTATTCATCTGCCAACTTACGATCAGTTAAAATTTAAAAAAAAATACACTAGAAGATGTCATTTTATTAGAACAAGACATTAATTTTAATACACAGTAACATGTAATTTTGTTGTTTCTTTTACTGATTGAAGGGTGATTCTTTAGCAAAAATTAAGGGGGGTCTTTCGTATAACTTTTTGTTCAACACTCTCCCCCCTTCCCCCTCCAGGTTACAGTCTTTTAAAATTAGGTAAAAAAAATTGTTTCTATTTAATAAATTTGGCAGATAACTGATAAAAATAAAAATAAAATGGCAATTTTTGAGTGTTTTTGTTACTCTAAAATGTAATCACAAGGGGCCCTATAATATTTTGCATCAGAACTTTTTAATGCGCCTATATTTTCCTATTTAAAAAAATTGATTTAAAAAGACTCAATCTGCAACTTTTTTATGTCTTAAAATTGTTAGTTTGATCACAAAAAAATAAAATACTGCTCAGACTCTTTTCCCATAAATTCACAAAGAGGTTATTATTTATTAAAAAAAAATCAACTAAGCTGCTGTCAAATAAAGTCACATGACAAATAGTTTTATTATCCTGATTTTCTCTGTGTTATTCTTTAATATCAGAAGAACTAAAACTAATTAAGTAAATAAAATGGCATAAATTTACTCACTTTTTACTATAATACTGCGCTTTTACTTAAAATGTTGAAGTTAGGTATACGCTATACCAAAGTTGTAGAATATTTTATTCTGCGTTTTACTGGCCGACAATATACAGGGTGTTCCATTTTAATGAACGGAGATTTTTCATATTTTGCTTCGTCAAATTTGACAACATTTTCTGAGCACCCCTTATACTGTAGGTCAGTTTCTAACATGGCATTTTGAAGAACCATTATTGCCTAACATTTGTTCTAAAATAGCTTTGCTGTTGATTAGCGTAACCGTAAAATTTGCGATATTGTAATTGACAAAAGAAGACCAGACATAACGTCCCTTTTATTTTTCATGTAGATTCAAAATAAATTATAAAAATATATGTTTGTATTTGAAAAAAACAAAGTTGCTGTCTGTCCAGAGGAAATTGAACACCCTGTATAAGTGGCATTATTTCAGGTTTGTAGATATTGAGAAAACCAGACGCGTAGAATAAAAAAAGTTGCAATTATCTCTCCTATCAATCAAGATATTGGACTAGGTACTAGGTGGGTACACTGTATCTAATAATAAAAAGTGTTATAGATAAATAGTAAATATAGTTTATTAGATGGATAATAATTATATACCAGAGAAAGATCCAGAATAGAGGGAAAAATTTGATTCGCCCTCTAGAAACCAGTTATGATATTACAAAATGATCATACAAATTGTTAGAGTAGAGGCTCACAAGAAAGAATAAGCATCGTATTCCTTCAAAATCTCAACAAAAATATAGTTCACCGTTATGCAAAAAAATTATCAGATAAAATCAATAGAGGTATAATAGGATGGCCAACTAGATCAGCAAACTTAATATTATATTCAATATCATTTTTTTCCTATGGACATATATGAAAGAGTTAATACACCGAACGCCATCGACGATTGAAGAAAATATGCGAGAAAGAATTGCGTAAGCTTTTACATCAATAACTCCTGAAATGTTGAAGTGAGTTGAAATCAATTTTCAAATAAGAATTAGTAAGAGGAAAAAGCTTAATTTTTGAACATTTATTACAATTTCGTTTTGTTTTTAATGATTAATGAACATTATGTGTGCATACTATTTTGTTTTTGTAATATTTTCAAGGTTATCTGCGAAATTCCAATTCTATTTATATCTTCATCTTGAGATAAAAATTTTGTAAAATTTGAAAGACACTCGTTCATAATGTCCCTGTTTCTTTAGCAATAATTTTTACTCGGCAGACAAGATCAGGTTTGAACTGCTTACAAGAAAATTTGAATTGGAAATAGGACTCTCTTGGATATTCTTCGAGAATCTCCTATTCATGAAAATTTTATTTCACTTCTGTTAATCACTTTGCTCCCAAGTCGATCTCTGAAAAAATGTCAACGTCCCTCCAAATGCATAAAGCAAAATAGGAATAATATTTCTCTTTATTAATTTATCATAAAAAAGAAATTTATTTTAACGAAAAAAATAATGAAAAAATATAAATTTAAAAACTAGATACATAGCTAGTAGTCGATTTAAAAACAAAAATTAAATTTTGAAATCCTCCATTATTCAACAAACGTCTGGATAGAAATCGTAGAGACGCTGTGGAACTTACATCCAACATGACACGTAGAAGGGAGACAACGAACATCACAAGATGATTGATGAGTATCATCGTTCTAATCACCACTCCTCTCATGTCTTGTGTGGGCTCGATGCCTCTCTCTGGACAAATCCACTAATTAAACGTCTTGTACCGAATACACCATCAGCGATGCTTTCCGATAATATACAGATATTTTAGGGAATAAAATTATTATTATTTAAAATATGTAAATCTAAACTGAAAACATAACCTTGACAGACGTCATTAATATCGTTAATTAAAAAAGACGAGATCGAAAACCTAAATAAAAGAAATACGAAACTAAAACAGAGATGAAAAACAAAAAATAAATTGAAAGGCATTAGCGGCGGCACAGATTTTTTCCTCATATACATGCATAGTCTAGTCTCTTCGAATCCGCTTAACATATCTCGAACCTCACAACCACTGACAGATACAACGTCGAATATCTCTTAAACACGAACCCTCCGACAAATGAAGCGGTTTCACACAGATTCATCATCAAAAGAGTCCCTTTTTCCCCTGTTGCATACGAACCCGAGGATACACAAGTATCTCTGTAAGTATCTGTGCCGTTTGTATCTTTATATATGGAGATATATATATAGTTTCTTTTTCTTCTTCGCGCACAGCATAATATATAAATTCTCGGTCTTGTTGTCTTCTTGTCACACGGTCATTAACTACAATCGATCGGACGTTATCTGGTATTTATCGGCGATGCAACATACGAAAATCCGAACACTTCGTATATAGTCACAGAAAAAAAAAATACATATATCGTTTCGGATTATGTCGCGTCTAATGAGATGCACTTAAGAATTGAATATTTTCGATTAATATGCACGCATTTCGAACCGAATGTCGTTTTTATTACGATTCTGTGTTTTGTACAGTAGGTTAGTCGATAAATGTCCCATTTAAAGATGCCTGTCATCTGTCAATTGTCATCTGTCACCTGTCATCGCAAAAAAAACACAATGGCGGATTTACTATATGTATATTAAAAAAAAACAATGTCGAAACTGTAAAAAGAACAATTACTGTGTCAGATTTGTTGTTGTAAAACTTTTTAAAAGAATATTAAAAAATTAATCGAAAAAAAATCATTGTTTTAGACGAAGCTTCTATTTATTAAAATTTGAAATTGTTCTGCGTTGTTTCACATTTGTTCTACATAGTTGAAGTGTTACTCAAGATAATAATCACAGTGTTCAAATGTTGAAAGCTGAAGCTGAACGTTTTCAGGCTATTTAAAGACTGTTCTAAATTATTTCTGAGTTGTACTGTAAAAAAGTACAATTGCTGCTTCAGGTTTCTTTGCTGTTGTGTCCCAGAACTTTTTTAAATAATATTTAAAAAATAATCGAAAAAAAAAACCGAACAAAAAACATTGTTTTAGGCCAAGTTCCTTTTTAAAGTTGTTTTACATTTATTTTACATAGTTTGTCAAAATAAAATTCAGAATTGGGTGAGACAAAATATGATTTAAATCGAGGTATTGAAAGTTGTTTTTAGGTTTGTTCTATATTGGTCCAAATTTTGCAGAATAATATAAAAATTAGTCGTAAAAGAACATATTTTTTTTGATCAACCCCCCATTTTCGAAATTTAAAATTTTGATAGTTGTTCTAGAACACCCGATATTAGAAACAAATACAAAATTTAAAAAATGAAGCTTATATAATTAATGTGACTTGTGGAGCTAGTTTTTGCAATTTACAAGGGACTCTATATCTGGGTTGAAAGTTGACAGTTTTAAACGCAGGTCACTTTCCACACACAAAGCCTGTTTCTGTATTCATTTCTGAAATACACCAAAGTGAAGAATGCCCTCTCACACAAATATGTAGTTGAAAACCCAATCAGCTCTCTTAAGGCTATGTTCGAAAGAACTGGATACTCCTCCTAACCTTTATCTAAAATGGGATTAAGCTCGAGTCCTTGAATGTTGATTTGAGAGCGAAATCACAAGAAAGTTCTGTAGTTCTTCTTCAGATGTTGAGAGTTGTATTTTGCTGAGGGAATCGTCATCAAACGGATTTCTTATCCAGAGCAGCTCATCTTGTATTTTTGGAAAATACTTCCTAAAACAAGAACCATTTTTAAGTATATAATTAAAAATTTAGTAAATTCGGCTTATGTAAATATCAGTTGGTAAAAATGATACTATTCATAACAAAGCTACACTAATTACCTGCGATTAGTAGCCAATTCTCGAAGGTCCTTCTTTATTGCAGATCTAATTTCTAAAAAGTTATTGAGAAGTGGAAAAGCATCAAAAGAAAACTCTGTTCCACTTTGTTGGCCCATCTTTCAAGTTTTTTAATGTTTGCTTCGATCTTATCTTGCACATAGAAACTTGTGGCGTCAAATTAAGACTGTTGAGGCTACTGAAAACATCACTTAAATATGCAAGCTGTATTAGCCAGTTTTCATTATCCAAAAATTTGGTTACAGATTTTGCCCCATCATCATCTTCCAACAAAAACAATCTTAGTTCATCACGAAGCTCAAACAATCTCGACAGCACTTTTCCTCTTGAGAGCCACTGTACTTCACAATGAAGCAGAAGTGCTTTGTGCTCACTTCCCATTTCATCGCACAGAATGGAAAACAGTCGTGACTGTTTAGGCCTTGACTTAATGAAATTTACAATTTTCACTGCATTATCAAGCGTTCCTTTCAGGTTTTCATTCAAACCTTTTACTGCAAGAGCTTCTAGGTGCAGGCTACAGTGAGTCCACTTAGCAGAAGGAGCGACTGCCTTCATTCTGCCAATCAAATCGTCAGTCCAATACGTTTTGACCATCGTCTTAAAATCATTGAGACATTTAAAAATCTCTTCCTCGGTTGTTGTTGATGGCAAAGACTTGCAACAGAGCAGTTCTTCTTCTATGTTCTCATTAGATTCAAACCTGACAAAGGCTAGTTGAAGTGAAAAGTACTCACTTTGTTTTAAAACTGTAACCACTGACTGTTTGACAGCTTCTGACACAGCTTCTGGGATTCCCCTACATTGATTGATGTAGCATCTATTCAACGACCTGAAAACCATATCCCAATTAGCGAGGAAATAATTAAAGCCAAGACTAAATTGTTAAATGAAAAATTGAAGGAGATTGAAAATTTCTAAAGATGTGTCAAAATTACCTGGTACCACTACCTGTGTACAATCTAACTAATTAATTAATATCATAAATTGAGGTTTCTAATTGATTACAAATGGAATATCATCAAAAACGAACCGCTTCGTATAGATAGCAACATCGACTACATTGTATCTAATGCGCGCTCTTTAATTACCAGTTGTCACTGTTTCTTGAGATGCGTGTGACGTCCACCGATTTCATTTTATTATCCGTGCATCTCAGTCGGTTCACCACGATCGTCGGCCTATTAATTCAGAAACGTTTCGATCGATCGTATTAGTTTTTAGCGGATGTTCCACGGATTCTTCGTATAAGTAATCATTTGTCGGATTAATACACGTTCTTAATTCACTTAAACAAATTTGGAAGAATGCCATTCGGACTCGACAATTTTCAAGATAGTTTACTTGATCAGACTATTAAGTTAGCATATCTTGATTTTAGAAAATAGGATTTAAGCAAAGCTGTTGTTTAGTTGTTGGTGATCAAGACAAAAAATCGACGAGCTATGTCACTCGTTGTTCGTAATCTTCGAACTATATTTCAGTTTAATTGAATGTTATTCCACGTCACACTGCCTGGTTTGATTGCCCTCAAGCAAAACTAGACCAAATAAGATACCCAAATATATCTCCGATGCATTTTTTCTGTGCCCCATAACGTAAAGCTGCCTCTTCCTGTTTTTAACTTGCAAACCACGGAATCGGATCCAATGTGAAGAGAATCAGAAGATGCTCAGATGAACTATTAGAGCGGAAACTGCAATAACGCTCCAGAGAGCCAATCAAAACATGTGTAGCTATGCCAGCGTTAAGTATTCAGTAGAAAAAGAAAATCCGATGAGCTTGGCGATAGCAGAAGTAAGGAAATTCTTTCGAATAACGATTCTGACGTCTTCCCTGAAATATTCTCAAATTAAGATGCTTTGGGCCAAAATAACTAAAGTCAATTTTCCGTTTACTGGGATGTGTCATATGAAGCAATTTGGTCGTGGAAAATCGAATGAATCCAGAAGGGTTAAAAAACTTTGTGCAATTCCCAATGGATTAATTTTAGATTTTGAACCATACCAGGTTAAAAATAGATTTTGATATAACGAGGTAACGAGTCTGGATGTTGGTCCTTCTGGTGTGATAAGATTAGCCACAGAGGAATACATGTTCAAGAAAGATATGTTCGTATCTGGAACAATTAATAGTACCAAAATCAATTCATTTAACTTCGGATAAGATGATGACGCGATTTGGAATGGGTTCCTCGGAATAGGATGTCAGATTTGATGGAAAACTTGCAATTGGTAATCTTAATATCAAGCTCTTTGCGAAGAGAGCCTAGAGAGATGAATGCAGACGCTGTTCAAAAAAGGAATCTGAAAAGGAAAGTATGCGGAGAGTTGATTTAATTGATATAATGTTAGAATGAAGTTATTATCGGATAGGAGTGAGAAGGAGGAAGTGTCCAGTCAAAATCATTTTGCACTTGTACGATATTGCAATTGCTAACTCTTATATACTTTACAGAGATGATCATGAACTTGGAGATAGCAACAAGAGCAATATAAAGTTTCTTGAATTTAAAATTGGTCCACACCAATTTACACAAAAACCGAAAATATTCAAGACTTAACTTCCATCTTTAGTACCTAACTAGAACCACATCATTTTGTGACTTATTCTTATGTTGCACAAGGAATAATAATTGTTTCAAGTAATTTTATTGCACATAGATTTGTGTAAAAATCGTCCCATTATCAATTACAATGAACAGATTTTTTTTGTATTAGGACAAAACAAAAAATATTTGATGCAACGGTACCTAAATACCACAACGATCTAAGAAAACGAATTTTTCCTCCATGGTTTAATAGAGCTATCATAAGAAGTCTGCAAGAGAAATATAAAGCTCATGAGAACTATAAAAAATACAAAACAAATTCTTACTACGAACGATTTAAAGATTTGAGATCCAAATGTATGCTATGGTCACATGCTCACTCCAGAAATGGTAAAACTAGAATACCTGGTGTAATGAAATGTAATAATACACATCGTCTACATAAGTATATATTATACATTCAAACCCCAACAAACGTGACTTTTCCGATCACTGTAGAGATTTATTTCTGAATGTTACTATTCATGATATCAGCGAAGAAGAAGTACTCCAAGCACTCCGGAAATGTAAAGACAGCTATTTGTGCGGTGCTGATGCCGTTCCAAGCTTCATAATACGTGACTGTGCTAGCTATGGTGACTCCTCCACATTATACAGGGTGTTTCTGAATTGATATGAAAGATTTCAAAGGATGATTCTTTAGCAAAAATTAAGGGGGATCTTTCATATCACTTTTTGTTCAACATCCTTTTCCTTCCACTTTGGAAACATTTAGAAGAATGAAACAATAAAACCTATTTGTCATATGACTTCATTTGACAGCAGCTTACTTGAGTTTTTTTTTTTTAAATAAATAATAACCTCTTTGTGAATTTATGGGAAAAGAGTCTGAGCAGTATTTTATTTTTTTTGTGATCAAACTAACAATTTTAAGATAAAAAGTCAAGACATAAAAAAGTTGCAGATTGAGTCTGTCTTCTTAAAATCAATTTTTTAAACAGGAAAATATGGGCGCATTAAACAGTTTTTTTCAACCCCTTGTGATTACATTCTAGGGTAACAAAAATACTCAAAAACTGCCATTTTATTAGCATCAGTTATCTGCCAAATTTCATGCTTCTAAATTTTTTTCCAATGTGGATATATTAAATAAAAACAATTTTTTTTACCTAATTTTAAAGGGCTATAACTTGGAGGGAAAAGGGTGTTGAACAAAAAGTTATATGAAAGACGAAAATTTAGGTATCGTTCTGAGTTTAGGTTTTCCTCATAAATAAATGGGCCAATAACTTGTTCTCCCACAATTCCCGCCCAAACATTGAAGCCAAATCTAACTTGATTTCGAACTGGTCTATTGACTCTTGAATTTTCAAGCGACCAGACGTGCTCATTATTTCGATTAGATAATCTACAATTTGTAAATTTACTTTCATCCGTCCAAATAATGTTATTTAAAAAATTGCTGTCTCTGTTGCTAAGCCAATGACACCATTCTAAACGTCTTTCGGTATCCCCAGGAAGTAAAGCGTGCGAAACGTGTATTTTGTAGCATTTGTAATTGTTCTTTCTCAAGAGTATCCAAATTTTAACATGATGCGCGGCATCGATAGTGTTTGCAACTTGTCGGGTTGAATTGGAAGGGTTATTGTTAATCTAAAAGAAGAAATTATAAAAGAAAATTGAAACTGTTAAAACAGCTCTTGACTGGACTTTTATTTAAAGTATACGTTTTTATAAATAAAGTAACAATTAAGAGAATAGGGTAAAACAGACAGTTGTTGGCCTCTGTACAGTTATTAGCCACTTATGCTTTCAGTCTAATTATTAAGATGTAGAGACAAAAGTCGACCATTATTTTTATAGTTGGTATGTTTCTAGGGTTTCTCCTGAGACGGCGGCTAGTAAAATATAGTTCGCTTGTCGCACCACAGTTATTTCGCGCGCAAATTACATTTCGACTACTTCGCCTACTGTGAATTTTTGAATAAATGGTAAGGAATAGTCCAAATATAATACTTCGCCACTAACTAAATTTACCATTTTTGCTATGTAATTATGTTTCTACGACTTAGTAAAGATGTAAAATGTATTGTGCTTAGACTATAACCTCAAAATTTTCACAGTTGTATTTAAATTTACGGGACCAACTACTGTAAAGGGATTTTGAAACATTGTATAGTTATTGGCACACCTGCCAACTACTATCATTATGGATACTATAATATATTTTACATTCGGTTGGAAAAATGAGCTTAGAATAATTCATTTTACTTTAAACTGTACTATATTTTTTAAAACTTTAGTGATTTATAGTTGTTGGCCTCTGCCAATTACTGTACCATTCAACATGCCAATTACTATGCTTTGTTATCTACCTACAATATTTTCATTTCCCTTCTGGCATGCCTAAGCGAAAAGCGGCCAAAAGATTTGATATACCACGATCTACATTGCAATTTCGCTTGTGAAATAAATTTGTCAAAACGTCACATGGGCCCCTTCCTATCCTTTCTTTAGAGGAAGAGAACATGTTAGTAGAGTGGACAAAGGAGTGTCAACGAAAAGGTTTTCCGCGCAGAAAAGATGATATTATGTATTCTGTTGAACAGTTTTTGGAGGCAAAACCACGAGCGAACCCGTTCAAGAATAACACTCCCGGTATTGGATGGTACAAAGCGTTTTTACGTCGTCATCCAGACTTAGCTGAACGTAGGCCTGAAGCGGTAACATCAGCTTCAGCTAATGTCAGTGAGAGAGACATCAGAATGTGGTTCAGTGATATATATTCATATCTTACAGAAAA
This sequence comes from Holotrichia oblita, assembly GCA_023690525.1. Classification (NCBI taxonomy): domain Eukaryota; kingdom Metazoa; phylum Arthropoda; class Insecta; order Coleoptera; family Scarabaeidae; genus Holotrichia; species Holotrichia oblita. The sequence continues at coordinate 153,095,567 of CM043018.1, forward strand.
AGAGCTACATTTAATCCTTGGTGATCCAACTAGGGTATTCATCGCGGATGAAACCGGCTTTCAACTATCCCCTCAAAAGAACAAAGTCTTAGCGCCAAAGGGTACGCGCAATGTATATGAAATTGACTCCGGACCAGCAAATAAGTTCTGTTACTGTAATGTTTGCATTTAATGCTGCTGGAAGTAGTACACCGCCTCTAATAGTTTACCCATTAAAGAGAGTAAAAAAAGAAATCATCAATTCCCTTCCTGAAGGTTGGAGTATAAGTATGAGTGACAGTGGGTGGATGACAGTGGGTGGATGATAGAAAGAATAAACCAATTCAAAGAAATTGTGGAAAGCCTTTGATAACAAAAACGACGAAATTCGTTTAAATGACAAGATTGATCAATATTCTCTTAATTTGAGTAGCAATATGCCAATAAATATGGAAAACTATCCGCAAACAACACCAAATGAAGTAGAAAAACACTCCACAGGCAAAGTTACAATTCTTCAAGATATAGACGTATCAGATATTCCTATTATTTTTGAGGAAGATTTGATTCCAACGGTTGAAGTTATTTATATTCAAGGAGAACTGGAGTCAGACAGAATGGATAAAGAAAACTATAACGAACTAGAATTGTCGGCACTGAATACATCATTAGAGACGGCAAGAACTGGAGAAAACGAAATTAGCTTACGACAACATTTGTATTGGCCACGCACACCGGAGAGAAAAGGTAAAAGAAACATCACTAAGCTGCCATATGTTATTACATCATCAGGATGGAAAAGAATGAAGCAAGAACAAGAAAGTGAAAAACAGAAGAGAGAAAAAAGGCGGCAAGAGAGAGGAGAAATTTATTAAAAAAAAGCAGATGTCAAAAGACCGAAACTATCTGGTAGGATTTCGAAAACAAAGAAAAATGAAAGCGATAAATCTAAGAAAACTACTGATGGTAATGTGAATAATAACACAGAAAAAAGCTGCTCTCCTAGTTGCAGTAGCAACAATCAAAATCAATGGTACGCCCCTGACTTATTGAAGACACCAAAAGGGTTTGACAGTGATATTATATCTTTAAATGATTCTACAGTAGCTGCGCGAGATAATCTTATCCAAATAACAAAGAAGCTATTTTCGGAAACAGAAAATTTGATTACTAGAGATGGCTTTCCTAACAACGTGAAAGTGTTAAGAGGGTTATGTTATATCTGTACAAATAATTTGTCTTCTCTATCCGAAGGTGTAAAATGTGAAACCTGTAGAAGAACCTACCACATCACTTGTGTGCAACAATCACTTTCAGACACCTTTTATTGTAAGATATGTGCAAAAAGCAAGAGAAATGTTTCTATCTAATTGTTGAAAGCAAATGGCGCTCGCTTTTACTGAATTGCTGTAATTAGCATAATAACACTTTAACATGTCGCGTTTTTCTTCATCGGAAAAATCCATTGTAATAAGTAGAACGATTTTCAGTAGGATTAAACAGTAAACAAACTAAACTATGCGGAGATATATCAAAACGTTTAATTTTTGTGGCCACAGCACACCATATTTTTCTTAGTATTGTTATTTTTAACATTTTCTGCATTTATAGCCATGTAACTTTCTTTAATGAGCATACGTGATACATGAAAAAATAACAGAAAAAAATGATCTATTTAATGATGCCAAGATCTAATATGGCAGCCATAAGAAAAAATTAATCTTGTTTTCACCCCTGCAATAATAACTTCAGAACAGAAGAAAAAGGTAAAGTGTGTTTTTCGGTTTTTCGGAAATATTTCAAAAACAACAAATCATAGAAAATGTTTTAAAACGGATTATTGCTCAGCAGCAAAAACCGCAACTTTGCCCCAATTTAACCGACTTTGTATCTCTCGTTTTCGAGATCCCAATGGTGACCCGCGAATTTGTAACAGCCTGTATAGTGATTTCCAGAAGGCTTTCGACCAGATCAATCACTAAGTTTTGTTAAACAAACTATTGAAAGTTGGATTCTCTCCATCGTTCACCAAATTAATAGAATCATATTTAGTTGATAGAAAACAATACGTTGAATATCGGAATACCAAATCGAGACCTTCCACTCCATTGTCTGGTGTCCCTCAGGGATCTAACTTGAGACCAATTTTATTTTTAATCTTCATTAATGATGATGATATGAAGATTTGAAGTACAAACCAGATTGAGAAAAAAGTTCGAAATTGTTATAATATATCCGGAATTAGACGATAAACATTTAGAGCTCGTAATATAGATATATTAATGATATTAAATAAGAAAAGGAATAACTCTCTTCGTAAACGTTTCGACATTAGAGCTATTTCATATAATAATACGGGGATACTTTGTTGCCGTTGGAGCATTTAGAAAATTTATGTGGCATCACAAAATCTCCACTTTATATTCATTCCCTTATGGTATGGTGTCTCCGTCTTATTTACTATATTTCCCCGTCGAGATTATTTGCAGACGTTTGTCCGTATATAACGATGTCCGTTTAATTATTTCTGGCTGTCTTCGTCTGTTGGAGAGGATCGGATCCCATCATCATCTCTGCGAATTTTACAGTCGCTTGCGTATACATATATATATATATATATATATATTCAAGAGTAGTGAGTGAGGAGGCATTTTACGACGACGATGGCTAACATACTCGGATGTCATCTTTTATATATATTTACGTACGTATTTATCGCTGTATAAATGGCTCTAAAATTGGAATTGTGGACGTATCTCTTAATTGCACATTCAGCAGCTTCGGCCGCGGTTATGAAGAGCGCCGGCGAAACGTTATTGGTAACCATTAACTGGGAAGATGTATCTGCAGGCGGCGAATTGGACGATGTGCACGAAATGGGTTATGGCATTCGGCGGAAATAAATTTAATGGATTTCAATATTAATGATGAGCCTCACCATCTCTTCTTCTTTTTCTCCCTCTATATATGTCGCTAGTTTCATACTTATATGTTTATTATGTCCGTTCGGCGTTATTAAAACGCATATTACCGAATAAAAGTATTTATATCGTTACCGGTACTTCGATTCGGGTTCATACGATACCCTGATAATAATGAATCTATGATCTTAACCGGATTACCATTGATTTAAAATTAGGAATCAGGTACCTGGATATATCTTCAATAAAATTAGAAGAACAAAGACTCTCGCTCTTTCTCTCCCTAGTCTACTAGTTCTTCTTTAAGGCTGGATGCAGATTTCCTCTAATCAGTACTAGTAGATTGATATTTTTAGTAACATGAAAGCTTAATGGTTAAGTTTTAAAGATTGGAATACTTAGATATCATTACGCACAAACCAATCTACCTATAATCATTCGTACAATCTTAAGAGCGTCGATCGATTGCACCTTATTGGCTAGATCTGCAACTTAAAAAAACCACACTAGGAAAAGTTTAACGGGGTTAACTCTCATGTTCTTGGTGACCAATTAACATCGCCTTTGTAAGAGATAAGATAGAGTCCTGCTGGAACTAGATGTCCTCCATGTCCATATCGTTCAATTTGGGCCGAAAGAAATCATCCTTTTGTAATGCTTGCCATTGATGGTGGTTTTTGAAAAAGACCAATGACGTAGCCACTTAACACCAGCTCTAAACAAAGTCAATCAACAGCTCTTTAGGAACGAGGAAATTTATCAATCACCCGATCAAAATGGTTCTGGATGTTCAGCCAATTCAAAGTTCAACAAATTAAAAATTCCTAACTAGAGAACAGAACCGCTCCATGATGATAAAGATGTCAAAACGATGATGTTCTAATGTAATTGATGTCAAAAATCGTGTAGAAATGTGGTTTCAAAAGTGAGACATCTCGGCTTTAAAAGAGAGGTACAAAGCTATCGAACCTTAACGCGTGAAAGTTTGAGGTTCATAGTTACCAGTTTTCAAGTTGAATCGCCTGCCTAGCAAAAATTTGCTCCTAAATCTGGCCAAAACGATGTCTAGACTTTGTAATTTTTTTTTCGCGACTAAAACTGTCGATTTCTGAGATAATTGTCATCATCAATCAATAAAATTAATCGATCAATCAAGAAAGTTGTTAATCTTAAGATTTTGAAAATTCTAAAAATGACCAAAACATTAATGTTCTAAAGAGTAACCGAAAAAAACCACATGGAGCATACAATATCGATAATAAGTTAAGGCCAAGAAAGATTGTCAGTGTATTCGACCATTTAGCCGTTTGACGACAAACAGAATTCAAAAAAGTCTTATTTTGTTCCAACTGGTGTTTAGTACCAAATGCGACGTTGCAAGCTGTCACCCCATATATGACGCAAAGTCTGCTTTACAATACCTAACAAACGTCAGGCGAATCAAGTGATAAAAGGAGGGATAATACCTCTTTTGTTTATTTTCTTGCATTTTCGTCTTGGACTCTTGTTGGGTTTCTAGGTCTTTATGGGTTTTTAAGTCACCATGGAATTTAAAACGGAGGACAATCGATTAAACCATGAGGAGCTGGCGCATAAATTAATGATTTGAGGTTATGGAGTTGATTCGTAAGATTTTTCGTTAAGAAGTCTTAAGGTGTTGTTGGAGGAATAGAAATCGTTTGTTAAAAATGTTTAAGTATGTTATATCTTCTATGTTGGATAGATCTACTGTTGAGGTAGCTTGAGCATTAGCTGGATGATGATGATGCTGAGGGTAGTACTGGTACCTGGATATGAACATCAGTCTGTAACTGTTACGGAGAAAACTCAAGCAACTTGATTTTTTAGAGTGAAATTTACGAAAACGCTTTTCGACTAGGCCAGGGGACAGTTTTTTGACAGCTGTCAAATTGTTGCTTTTCTCAACAAATGCAGATGTTATAAATTAAAAAAAACCAGTTTTTTGACAGCTAACAAATTGTTTTCTTCTTCAAAAGATCCAAGTAATTTTATGAAAGCAAAAGTTTTTTGACAGCTGACAAATTGTTTTTTTCAACAGATGCAGGTGTTATAATTTTAAAGAAAACCACATTCTTTTTGACAGCTGTCAAATTGTTGTTTTTTTGCAGCAGATGCAGGTATTGTATTAAAAAAAGCACGGTTTTTTTGACAGCTGTCAAATGGTTGTTTTTTCAACATATGCAGGTGTCATAAATTTAAAAAAAATCACAGAGTTTTGACAACTGTCAAATTGTTTTACGAATATGCTTTCCCACTAGTCTGAATTGAATCTTCATTCGCCGTGAGGAATTGTCTATTATTTTGTTTGAATTTTTTTGAATTAATGGGATAGTTGTATTAAAGGATTGTCTATCATGTCCTCCTTTGTTGTGTCCTATAAATAAAAACCATGGATAGAGATCAAGTCAGATCACCTTCCTAGCATTTAGAAACATGCCTTCATCCATTTTGGCTCACCCTGTATAAGTTTTATTTATCACATATGACACAAAGATTAATACGTTCAGTATCACTAAAATATATCCAGTACATACATATCTATTAATTAAATTAAATAAATCTGCGTTGCTATAACAATGCAGCCAATAATTAAAAAGAAAATTACCCGAAATGGTAACTCCTCATTCGAAAAACAAAAAAAAATCAACTTTATCGACCGTTTAATGATATTTACAATTGTCGGCGGCCAATAAAAAGGTCTAAATTGTGCAATAATTTGCGGACTAATTAAAGTGCCGGTAATTATTTCTGTTAATGAGGGTGGTGTGGGAACTGAGGTCACGGGTGTACCTCAGGGGGGTCGTGGCGTCCCACTGTGCTCCAAATCGCTTCGCACTGTTATACATAAATAAGATCAACGTGTGTTGTTCAGCTTTTTCTCTCTTTATATATATATATATATATTGATGTTGGTGTATCTCAAGGTCATATTTATCGGTGACCAATTTAATAATAATAATAATATATTTTTTTTGTTTCAGATATATCGCGAATGGAAAAATCACCATTGCTAGCGAACGGTTACAATCATCCACCGCATTTGGGACACATGCAATTCATGCAGCTGCCACATCCAGCGGCGGCGCACTCAGCACTCCTATCACCCGCCATGCCACACAATCTAGGTAGACCCGACGGTTCCGTTATCAAAAATCAAGGGATGCCTTCCATGGAGGCGATCGCAAGGTAATTACACACACCCCACCCCCTCCTCACTTTAATAAATGATACATACTTGTTTGCATGAACGAGAGCATTCCTCAAAGTTCGTGTCTATCATCTCGTCAAACGCGGTTTAGTTTAGAATCCGAAGAACCCCATCTTCGTCGAAATTATCACACACAACCCTCCTCTATTGTACTGTAGAAAATTCCAGACGATTTCCATGTATATAGTATGCATACTTCATTGCTATTGAGATAATGTTTTCGATTAAATCCAAGGCTAAGAAGAGAAGTCGGTTTGGTACCGTAACCTCCTCTTTCCTTCCCGCACTCCCTGACCCCTCGGTGTGTACGTCTTGTAAGATTTCCGAGGCATTATAAGTAATCCTCATGTTTGTGGCATTAAATATTGCATCGGGAAACTACTTTCAAGTTCTCTACGGCGTGTCGGGGGGACGGGGGGAGGGAGGTGGCTGAATCTTTGAACTTGTGCCGGAGGATTCTCGAGTCCGGGGGTGAATTCCGGGGTATCCGGATTACGTGCCGGAATCGGTCGTGCTATGCATCATTCAAGCGATTATATTAAGGAGCTATTTTTAGTTTTAGAAAAAGGACCAAGTGAAGTTTGCGGGAGTTAAAGTATGCGCAATTTAGTCGAATTTGTTTCCCAAGTCAATTAGGTAGTTTTAAAATATTTAAATTGTAGTCAAACAAAAATTAAAAAATTTTTTTGGAAATTTTTAACACCCTGTATATCGAAATGTGAGCGTTTGCGAACGTATGTTTATCTGAGTTTTTTTCGTAAAATTTCGTAACGAATTAGATCCTAAAGTTTCAACTTCTACTTCAGAAACACCCTGTATAATTATATATACGGGGTGATCGACCGTTAGAAAGATTAGACCCTCTAATTTAAGTTTAAAAATTTAGGTTAAATTAAAACAAATTATGAATTCAATTGACGTAAATGAAATTTCAAAATTTGAATAATCTTAATATATTCACACACAGCACCTTCTATGTAGAGTCTAGAGCGCAATCTAGAAGAGATCAGTCGGTGGGTATACAAAACTTGGGCAAATCTTTAACGGAAACGAGTCCACTCACCTACATAGTTCGTAAATATTATACTACATACATATGTAGATTCTCTACACATTCAGAATTAGAGATGAAGCATGTGCACGGGTATACAGTCGCGAAGAAGTTAAGAGGCGAGATTACCTAATCTCGTTTGGCCTAAACAAAGAGACTGCACTTCTATCTCTCGTAGTTGTTTACACGGGTGCCCGTTCAAGTCGTCATTATCATTTTCAGCGTTCGGCCGTAATTAAAATGCAAATCCGACCGACTAGATGCGTGTACACGTCATCGGGGCGACCGTGATTAATTCTACCAGGTATACTCTCGCTCTCGCGCACATTCACAGAAAGATTGCCCCGGTATCTCCGTGACACGTCTAAGGAGGCGAGCTTTCGTTTGTTTTATTGTTTATCGAGCTAATTTTTTATTCTTGTACTCATTACCTAGTCTTACTGGTAACATTTTGTAAAAATCTTTTAGAGATACTCCACCTGTAATGTTTAAAACCTTTGTGACAGCTGTCAAACAAGAAAACAATATTTCATTGCTATTGCTCCCCTTTAGAATTGTTAACAGTTAATTTCGAAAGCTGCCTAACCAAAAAGAAAAACGGCTTTAGTTTTAGCGTTTGTAACCGTTAGTCATTTTGACAGCTGTCAAATTGTCAAAACTATTATTTTTACCGTCGAACAGATGTGACACTCAAAGGGCTACAACTTCTTTGAAATTGGTCAAACCGTAAAAACATTTACAATTTTAACAAGGGTAGCTGTCAAAATACTTCTGGACGCTGTCAAATTTTAAAATTTCCTTCAAAATACATCGGAGAGCTGCACGACGACAAGATTAGCGATTTTGAATGTCGTAACTATAAAAAAAAAGAAGAAATTGCGACGACTGTCAAATTGTGAAAACGAGAAAAAGCAGTTAATTCCTTGCAATCTTGCGTATTGTTACCATTAAAACATTTCCGATAGCTGTCAAATTGTTTTCTTCTTCAAAAAATGCGAAAGCAACAGTTTTTTGACAACTGTCAAATTGTTGTTATTTTTCATCAGATGCAGGTGCTATAAATTTTTTGAAACCTACAGTTTTTTGACAGCTGTCAAATTGTTGTTTTTTACAACAGATGCAAGTGTTATATTAAGAAAAAGCACGGTCTTTTGACAGCTGTCAAATTGTTGGTTTTTCGAACAGATGCAGGTTTTACCAATTTTTTTGAACCTACAGTTTTTTGACAGCTGTCAAATCGTTGTTTTTTTCAACAGCTGCAAGTGTTATATTAAGAAAAAGCACGGTCTTTTGACAGCAGTCAAATTGTTGGTTTTTTGAACAGATGCAGGTTTTACCAATTTTTTGGAACCTACAGTTTTTTGACAGCTGTCAAATCGTTGTTTTTTTCAACAGATGCAAGTGTTATATTAAGAAAGAGCACAGTTTTTTGACGGATGTCAAATTGTTTTTTTTGTCATCAGATGTAGGTGTTATAATTTTTTGAAAACCACAGTTTTTTGACAGCTGTCAAATTGTTGTTTTTTTAACAGATGCAGGTTTTCTAAATTAAAAAAAACCACAGTTTTTGACAGCTGTCAAATTGGTGTTTTTTCAACAGATGCAAGTGTTATATTAAGAAAGAGCACAGTTTTTTGACAGCTGTCAAATTGGTGTTTTTTCAACAGATGCAAGTGTTTCATTAAGAAAAAAGCACGATTTTTTGATAGCTATCAAATTGTTTTTTTTTCATCAGACGCTGGTGTTATAATTTTTTGAGAGCCATAATTTTTTGACAGCTGTCAAATTGTTGTCTTTTTCAACAGATGCAGATGTTTTAACTTAAAAAAAACCACGATTTTTGTCAGCTGTCAAATTGTTGTGTTCTTATTTTCAACAAATGCAGGTGTTATAAATTAAAAAAAACCACAGTTTTTTGACAGCTGTCAAATTGTTGCTTTTTTCATCAGATGTAGGTGTTATGGATTTTAAAAAACCACAGTTATTTGACGGCTGCCAAATTGTTTTTTTATCGATGCAGGTGTTATGAATTAAAAAAAAACACAGTTTTTTGACAGCTGTCAAATTGTTTTTTTTTTCAACAGACGCAGGTTTTATAAATTAAAAAAACTAGTTTTTTGACAGCTGCCAGATCCTTGTTTTTTTTCAATATGCAGGTGTTATATTAACAAAAAAGCATAATTTTTAGACAGCTGTCAGATTGATTTCTTTTCATTAGATGTAGGTGTTATAATTTTTTGAAAGGAACAGTTTCTTGGCAGCTGTGAAATGGTTGTTATTTTCAACAGATGGTGGTGTTAAATTAAGAAAAAAAACAGTTTTTTGACAGCTGTCAAATTACTTTTTTTTTCAACAGATGCAGGTGAAATTTTTTGAAACCCACACTTTTCTAAGAGCTGTCAAAATCTAAATTGTCAAAATATTGTCAAATTGGTTTCTTCTTCAAAAGATCCAAGTGTTATAATTTTATGAAAGCAACAGTTTTTTTGATAGCTCTCAAATTGTTGTTTTTTTTTCCAAAAGATACAGGCGTTATATTTTTAATAAAGTAGTTTTTTGACAGCTGGAAAATTGTTGTTTTTATCAACATATCCAGGTGTTTTAAATTAAAAAAAAACACAGAACTTTGACAGCTGTCAAATTGTGCTTTTTTTCAACACATGCAGGTTGTTATATTAAGAAAAGGACAGTTTTTTGACAGCTGTCAAATTGTTGCTTTTTCAACAAATGCAGGTGTTTTATTTTTAGAAAACACAGTTTGTTGACAGCTGTCAAATTGTTGTTTTTTTTTTCAACAGAGGCAGGTGTTGTTTTAAATTTTTTGAAGGACACACTTTTCTAAGAGCTGTCAAAATGCATAAGTTGTCAAAATATGAAAATACTTGACTATTTTTTGATGATTTTAAGAAATATAGCTGTCAAAATACTCTGGCTGTCGCCAAATGTGAAAACACCTTCACAGCACGCTTAATTTCTGTTAGATTGTAAAAACAGTTACTTTTTGCAATTTTGTGTATCGTAGCCGTCAAAAGGGTCCTGAGAGCTGTCAAATTATGAAAACAGTAGTTTTGTTTTTAGAATTCAAAGACACAGGTGTTTTTCTTCGTGCTTTTGGGAGCGCTACAGTTTCTTGATAGAGGTCAAATTGTTAAACTAATCGCTTTTAACTGTTTGAATACTCGCAATTCTCAAATTTTTCTGAATTATCGAAATATGGAAACACTTTAATCTTTATTGGCGATTTTAAGGAGGATAGCTCCTGTCAAAATACTTTTTAAAATTGTTTCGAAATACATCTGACACCTGCAAAATCTTGACCGTAAAAGAAGTTCTGATAACTGCCAAATTACAGGAATGGTCGTTTCTATCGATGTTGAGCATCTCGATTTTCTGACAGCTGTCAAATTTTAGAAACAATAAATTTTACGATTTTAAGAAGTTTGATTTTCAAGAGAACAAGAGACTTGCTTTCAAGATATATCTAACAGATGCACAATTGTGCAGGACGTGGCAAAAGATATCGAATGAATACCTAGAACTTTTTTATAATATAATTATAGACTTATTGAAACGCGTTATAAATAAATTGGATTTATTCCATTATAAAAAATAAATAAATAGACACCTCATGTGGGAAACAATTACTTGAAACTCAGCAATTATTCGAAGTTATACGTCTTCTAATCGATTACTCTTTAACGGCTGACGTCGTATGGTTTCATTCATTCAAGTGCCATCCGATACATCGTTTATAATGTAATAAATACTTTTAAAGCGGATCAATTATAAAATCTAGATTGTTCGTTTGCAGATCCGGAATTTGGGAGAATTGCAGAGCCGCCTACGAAGACATCGTCAAACACCTAGAAAGGTAAGATTATGTACTTTTCTTTTGTTCTTGTTTCGGAATTAGGAAAATTTAGCTTCGTTATAAACGCTCCAGTTCAGATTCGGAATTAACCGCTAAAACTTCGGAGTCGATGTACGCCGTCACGGGATTAATCCCGGCGACTAATCAAAATTAACGGAATCAAGCGACGTCCTGATCCACGAGCTTCGATTCCCGTTCAGAACACAAGTGTTCGCGTCGGAATTTGTCAAACGTCACGCGATTTCGGACGGGTTTAGCGGCATATTCTGGCATTCGCTTGATCCCGTTTTATCTGCAATGATTTGTTAGTCGCAAGAGGGGGACTCGATGCCCTCCTGACTAATGTCTGCCGTATGTGGAGATATCTTTGAACTCTAGCATCGTTTTGCGTTTTAAAACTTAAATTTATTTACTTTAAATTTTCCGCTTTTAAACTTGTTAATGTGACGTGTGTCATTAACTTCAGCCCAATTTGTTTTCATATAATTATTATCCCGAAGTTAAATATGAAGAGGTACCTAAAAAAAAAATAAAATCAGAAAACAAGCGAGTGGAACTTTTCCTAATCCCCCGAAGGCAAATTACCCAGGAAAAAGAGGATGGAGAATGGAAATGTATTCGAAACCCAATTTAAAGCTTTTTCTTTGCCCCTCACACACACACACAAAAAAAAACTAATCGCACACCTTTAAATATGAAGTTCGGTTGTCTTCTGCGGTGGTGGTTATGTTGTCTATAGGGGAGGGGTTGTGGGGGAAGCTAGCGATGTGTTTTCTTAAATTCGCATTTCCGTTCACGTTTCCATTATTAACTTTCCGAAGCGATATTTTTTATTCAAATCAAGGAGCGAGATAGAGAGAATTATACGAGAAGGGGGAACTGTTTTTTCTTCCTTGGTCGTTGTCGTCGTCGTCGTCGTCCTGTTGTGTGTGTGTCCCCCCCGCATCAACACGAAGCACCCTTTTTTTTTCTCGAGGTTTGACGATTTATAACGCCTGCGAAAATTTAAGAAATCATTTGTCATCGTCGAGGATTACCGTCTTTTGTGGCTTTTATACTTTCGTGTAGTTTTACTTGGGAATATTTGTCGTCACTTTGTCATTGAGGGCAGGTGGCTGTTAGAGATGCAGGGGAAAGAGAGCGAGGGAGACGATCTAGTTCTTTTTCGAGTGTATAATTTTGTTTGATGTAGTTCTGGCTATCTTCAATCAAACTCGACGCGGACACGCTGTATAAGGAACTCTAGCTGTTGCCTAGTATACCTACTGTTGGAAACAACTCAAAAACATGTTAGAACTAAGTAGGCTGCGTGTCCGCTGAAAACTGATGAGTCAGATTGCCTATTTTCAGATCGAGGACTGCACCAATTTAAAATAATTTTTGCAGCAGGAATGATCTTCCATTCAATATAGAAAGGAATCTCGTCTAGTGTAATTGAACCATCCAAAATTCGAAGACCGGCTTTACAAAATACGACCAATTATAATTTTTTTGAATGAAAAAATGACTAAAGTCTTTTCTGCAGTACATGAACTCTTTCCTTGGATTAGACGGCAGTGGCACTGCTGCCTTTAATCGCCGCGATCTGCATGGATCTATTGTAACATGGCCCTTCTAGTTGTAAGACTAGCTGGAGGTTTTTGATGAACCTTAAAATCAGTTTAAGATTTCCATCTCTAGATATTCTTGACATAGATGGCAGATTTGATCTTCAGTTCACTAATCAAAATCACTAATTATGCAACGGAACTGAAAACGTACAGGGACCCCATAAGGACCAACTGGGACGACCTGTCAGCAGCAGCCCGAAATAATCCTGTTAGAATCAGGAATGTTGAGGAATTAGAGTTAGCCCTTCTACGGTTGCAAGGGATCATTCTCTCATGTTATAAAAATAATTGCCCAATACGAGAACGTCGTTCAAGACGAGTTGCTTAGTGGAGTAAAGCGTTGGACGGTCTCACGAGAGAAACACACTAGTTATTTAACAAAGCGAAAATAATAGGTAATTGGGAAGCCTATAAGGCCAAACTGAATACCTGTAATAAAACAATCAAAGAAGTAACAGAATTCTCAAAAGGGATTCCTCTAATACAATGAGGTCCATTCAGAAACTGATCAAACAGTCACCATAAGAAGGGCGAGTATAGATGATTGGAACCTATCACACGATATCTTTAAGCCTCATCTCGTACGATGGGCAGTAGAATCGTTTGAACAATACAAATCTCCGGGACCAGATGGAGCATTAATCACACGACCAGCAGATGGGGGGATTGCATGCTGAAAAGCAGAGTAGTCATGCCCAAATGCTAGATAAACGCATCGCCATGAGGACCACTCGAGGGTGCCCTCAATATGGAGTACTGTCACCTCTCACATGATCATGGATGACCTTATCAGGTCATTAAATGAGAGACGGATATGGACGCAGGGTTTCGCTGATGATATTGTCGTAGTAACCAAAGGGAAAGGAATTGAAAGTACTCAGGCAGAAACATTTCGGAAAGGATCTACTGGAGCCTTGGAGGGTACTCAAGTTTGGTTTCTATCCCCTTCCTCCTTCTATTCTGCGGCACTCCTTGTACCATATTAGAGTTCCTCTTTTGAGTTGAGACTATGAGTGCAGTAGTAAGATTGTTTCCAGACATTAGAGCAGGTTGATTTTTTGACACGAGGGCTGTGGTGTCTTACAGCTACTTTAATAGTTATTGATGCAGGTTGCAACTAATCAGCATCTGCATCTCACGTCTTAGTTAACCGGTCAAAACCTTTAATTGGTGTGCCAAAAAGAGAAGCTGCTTGCCAAACTGTAATAACTTGTGCAGTATTTATTTCTTGTTTATAATACAAGTTGGGTGACTTGACATGAAAGTCACGTCTAAGGATTAAAGTCTGGATAACATCTGTGTCTTTGACCTTCTTAAAAAAAAATACAAATTTTGCAAACCATTTTGAAAAAAAAAAAAATATCCATACTGTTTCGTGACATCCTGCCCAAACACAAGGGGGTGGATCAAATTTAAATTCTTGTCTCATCCTCTGACTAGGGGGGAATGAGCGTTGGTGAGAAGAAGTTCTAACCTTGCACGTCACTCGAGTGGTCTTGGGGAGTTTCTGAAATGAATTGAAAGTACTCAGGCAGAAACATTTCGGAAAGGATCTATTGGAGCCTTCGAGGGTACTCAAGTTTCCAATGGGCAAGTTGGTGGAATTTATAGAGGAGAGTAAACTTCTCAATTGGGAATGAGGGTTTCAAGAAATAGGGATAGTACAAAGAGCACACAACTCAAGTGCGTGGACTATAGGTGTCCATAGACGCTAGATTTGATCTTCAGCTTTTCCGAGTTTATGTAGGTGGTGCTTCAGGACCACATGACCTGCCAGAAACCATGTCAGCAGGCTAAGGTCTCCTTTACTGAAAGATAGCAACGACTGTGCTGTCTTAGGCGATCCTGATAACAGTGTCTTTGTCTGTTTTTTTGTCCTGGCGTATTCTGCCAACCTTTCTGTTGACCTCCGATTTGTTAATTGTTTGTTTTAGGTGGCTCTTTTGCAGTCCACAACAGGGATAAGGTCCAATGAAAAGCATTTTTTTAACAAATTTCAATTCTATATAGTCATAAATATCTGCCCCACAAATATATTTTTGAAATACTTATATGGAATTAACTGATATCAAAACGAGAAACTATTTAATATTTACTTTATTATGTATATTTCTGCTAAACAAAGAAATTATAGCTTTAAAGAACTAACTGCAGATATTTTAAACAAATTCGTGATTCGTGATTAGCCTGTTGCCCCTCAATGTATCGGTAGGTCTGGTCTAATACCTTATCCTTTCAGCTCACTTAGAATCGATGAAGACGTGAAAAAGTTGTCAAAAAAAAGATGATATGATAAGTTGTTGATTTCTTGCGATATTTCTGCATACCAAAGCACTACACTACCACCCCAGCCAAAATTTTGATACTTTGCAGGTAATATATCTGATTTTGCTTGGTAAGCATCAAAGCAAATAATGTGATCTGTTCTTGTTGCCCCAACCCACGATTTATATCTCCCGACGTATGGGTTTTCCTCTTTGGTATTGCTTGCAGCCATGGCGCCCAAAATAAGGCACCGTGGCTTCATCGATGCTATCTAATTCATAATTTGGACCACATACTTTAAAATTTTCGTTCAAAATATCAAAGAGTGGACGAATTTGGGCGAAATGAATTATTATATAATCTTCAGACACTTTCCGGTAAAACTGAGAAGCAGGATTCCAATGCACGCTCTTATTTCATCATAGATAATTTCTTCTGGTAAGTTTTTAAGTACAAGATTGTTCTACGATTAAATCAATGAAATCGTCAGTAATAAACCTGTAAAACAGTTACAGAGGTGTTGAACATTCAAGACAATTTTGCATAGGTTGCCATTCATGAAAATCGTTTTGAATTTCTCTATCCTCCCATATAAAAACATTCATCCTGTTTCGTGACATCCTGTCCAAACACAAGGGGGTGAATCAAATTTAAATTCTTGTCGTAATTTCTAACTGGTGAGTATGAGCGTTGGTGTTCTTCTTGGCTGCTCTTCGGTTCTCGGGTTCTCTGCCGTGTAGAAAGATTGTGGTACTTGACGTTTCGATCATCTTGTCGTGATCTTCTTCAGAAGAAGAGAAGTCAGTTCTTCACGTCAAGTACCACAACCTTCCTACACGGCAGAGAACCCGAGAACCGTAGAGCAGCCATCAACAGCGGCCGTGAAAGCCTGAAGACAACATAGATCTTCTTGATCATTGTCCTTGTCTGGGGGCATCCCTCGGGGGTCTTTCCTCGCACCGTTTCAGACACTTAGAAAATTTTGGAAATGGAAAGCTGATACAGGTACAAAAATTAAATTTGACAGTTATTTGTTGGTTCTGAATGAGCCAACAACGCTTCATCTTTGCCAAGTCGAAATCTTTAGTAATTGCAGAGCACTTTTTTAAAATTAGATTTCGCGTTTCAACCACTTGAATATTGTTTATTTTTTTATTCGTTATCGCGCAATATTGCATTAGATTTTGTCACCGTCTACGTAGCTTGATATTCAAACGATTACAAACATATTAGCTGGTGTAATTGTTCACACTAAGCTTGAAGTGACGAAAGCAGATATTCTAATATTCACGAAAGCTATTAAAAAATATCAAATCAAAATTCAATTTGCACGAGTGTTTCGTCACTCATCTCGCATATATATATATATATATATAATACGACGACGCTACGCCGTCTAGCACTCAAAAAAGATAGAAATAAAATTACCTTAATTTTATTGCACGAGAGCAGCGTCGACTGTGTAATGCAACAGCAGTAATTTGGACCCTAAATTTTTGTCGCCGGTTTACTTTATTGCATTTCGTCCCGAGGAGAGCTAAACGAGGACGGGAACAATAGCGACGACAGAGAAACGAGAAGACAGGAAAAAAAAAGAAAAGACGAAACATCAACATCGAGCGTTCGTTGTGTGTAGAGACATCCTGATGATTTTTAAAACGTCTTCCAACGACCAAAAAATATGTTCAATAACTGAATTAAAATGCCGCCGCGCATCTTGCGAAGAGGCGAAAGCAGCTGGGACCTCCTCCCCCCTCATCCGAATAGAGGAGAATGCCCGAATGGCACAAATGACTAACACGGTTTCGTTTGGTGCGACGGAAAAACGAACTGTCATGCGATTTAGGGGAATCCCCTGTTGTGTTCATCTCTGATGACTTCGTCGCAATACTGAAGTGACAGAGAAATAAATGTTGATATAATAAATACGCCGAGCGGGTGTAATAATGTCACCGGATCATTATGTATTACGATTAATAAATCAAAACGTCGCGTTTATTTTATTTTATTTTTTTTTATTTTTTGTTAGAATTATTTCGTATAATTTTCTATTACATATTATCTAGATCTAGAATGCTTTGTTTTAAATGTATTTACACAGTATCTCGTCTCTATATTATTAGACTTTGAACTATAATAGTGTGTGCAAAGTGAAATTATAGTTCTATGGCTGACAGGCATAAAATATATAATCCAATCAAGTCGGCCACAATGGAGACAATGGAGAATCAGAACCTGCGACAGATTTATATACCGTCGTTTCTATTAACCCGGGCAGCAGCAGGTTGCTGTGGAATTAATAACGTCAGGATATATACACTTTTATAGACTTCAAGCACGCATGTCCACCACCACAGAACAGAATTCAATTTCTGTATCATCTATGTACCGTTTACACTAAATTCGGTCTCAAAATGAGACAACCACCTCTATCTATATACACAAGATACATATATATATAGTCTAAAATAACTTATTTAAAAAACTCATTATAATTTGGATTAGAGTATCCGAATTATATAGAGACTTGTTTCTTTTTTTTTTTTTTTTTTTTTTTTTTTTTTTTTTTTAGTGGAAATACATCATCACATTTACGACTTTTACATACGTACCTCACATCCGCTGCCATACATATGTATATACATACATTAATAGAGAGCAGAAACACACAATTACACGACTCTTTTGTAATGACCGTGTTCAGATAAGAGATACGAGGGGATTTGCATAAAGAAACATGTTTTTCAGTAGATTCTGTAATTTCATTTGGCTAAACGTAGCGCTCTGCACGACACAGACATGATATGAACACACGCATATTCATAAATTTCGAATAACGTTATATACATATAAGAGAGCGAAAATGACCAGCTAGATGATTTAGTTAAATGGCCGATATGCAGTGGCGTGCGTTTGTACAGGGTTAGTCAAAAGTACGGAATAAGCGGTTTATTTCCGTAAATATGAACTTTATAACAAAATGTCTCTTTTTTACTAATGTCTTAGACTACTCGTGGTTTTTTTTATGCCAACGTATTTCCATAGAAATGTATAAATTTTTTTTTAATGGCAACCTGACTTGATATTTTTTTCATATGCTTTAATAACAAAATTTCTGTATAAAATCATAGTTTTAGATTCTTCACTTATTAATATTTCTTTTTATTCACGTGAGGATAATTCTACAAAAAAATTATAGTGGCCTCTGTTTTCTTAATATCATTTTCCATGTAATTGTGAAGTACCTTTCAATAAGGTAATTTAATCAAAATAGTTTCATTTTAATTTGTAAACATGGTCAAACTCAGTGAAATTGAAAGAGTTGATGGTTGGTTATGGAGATCGACAACCTTCACACCAAGATGTTTGTCATTTATTTAATAATGTTCCTCCGGAGAGAAATCCTATTGTACAATCCACAGTGTCTAAATTGGTTAGAAAATTTAGAGCAACTGGAAATGTAAAAGATATTCAAGATAGTCTGGACGTCCAAAATCAGCCACAAATCAGCATCAAGTTCTTGATGTATTACTTCCATGCGTTAAACGAAGATGACCCTAACAGAAGAATGCAGTTTTTTGCAATAATGATGGAAATGATCAATAATAATCCAAATTGTGGATGATGGAACAGCATCCACAAAAACTTAATGTTTGGGCTGGTATTATTCGGCACCACATAATAGGTAGATGGATCACATTGTACCTGACATTGAACATTTATTTTCGGATGAAGATCGACAAGAAATTCCAAACCACAATGTTTGATTTCAGCAAGACGGCGCTCCACCACATTATGGAGTTGATGTTCGCCTGTTTTTCAATAATGTCTTTCCAGGTCGTTGGATTGGACGTCGAGGATCTATAGAATGGCCTGCTAGGTCGTCCTATTTTTTCCTCTGGGGACAGTTAAAACATAAAATGTACCAAGAAAAACCACAAAATTTAGAAAACGTGAAAGCCAGAATCAGGCATGAAATTAAAGAAATATCACCTAACTGGCTGCAAAATTCGTCGCGTAATTTTTGTGATAGCTTAGGTTATTGTCAAGCTGCAGATATTATTTGAGTCAATAAAGTATTATGAGTATTTTCTCTAAAATTTTATTTTTTAAGAAAAAAGGAGGAATAAAAATCATCAAAAAAAAATCAGTTGGTTGACATTAAAAAAAAATTAATACATTTCCATGAAAACACGGTGACATAAAAAAGCTACGACTAGTCTAAGACATGAAGAGTAATTAGTAAAAAAACTTTTTTGCAGCATTTTGTTTTAAAGTTCATATTTACGGAAAGAAACCGGGTCGATGGCCGCAGTGGTTAGGCGGCTGATTATCGTTGTGAGAGGACGATAGGTGACGGGGTTCAATTCTCTGGAGGGACGGTGACATTTTTTCAGAGAGTTTAATCCCGGATCGACTTGCCATTCGCTGTTGGGAGCAAAGTGATTAACAGCGCGGCTTCATAAAAAGGCGATATGATGCTGTCACAAAGCCAACACAACTTACACACACCAAACTATACCGCAAGAGTTGCAGTGATAGCCAGGCAAGTAATACAGCTTACGGAGTCACTGCAACTAAGCACCCACCACACATTAAAAAAAAAATTTTGAGTAACCCTGTATAAGAGAGCTAAAATGTTCAGCGAGATGGTTTAGTTAAATGGCCGGTATACAGTGGCGTACGTTCATGTCCAAATTTTCTCTGAAAACTGTCAAAATATAAAAACACTTATTTTTTAATCCTTTCACAGTTTCAATACACACATTTGTTTGTTCTAAAAACATATAGTAACGTTTTGTTGTTGTTGTAAAAACAGTCCGCTCTGACAATTTCGAGTGCCATTACCATCAAAAACTTTTTGACAGCTGTCAAATCGTAAATGCAATTACCTCTTCAAATATTTCAACACATGCATGCTTTATAATTCTATTGTTTGTCGTAGAAACAGCCATTTTTGACTATCTTGACTGTAGTAACTATAGACAGCTGTCAAATCGTAAAAGTACACAATTTCGGCACATGCTTGCGGTATAATTATTTTGAAAGCTGTGAAGCTATAAAAGGAGTTATTTCCTTCAGCGGACAATTGTTAAACTGTAACATTGGGTTATTTTTACAGTTTGTCACAGGTGTAACTGTCAAAATTATATCTGATAGCCACCAGATTAGAAATACATTATTTTCTATTCAAATTTGACGACTCTAGCTGTTACAACAGATTTGTCAGTTAAGAAATTGTAACAACAGTAGTATTTACTAACTATCGACAGTTATCGAATTGTAAAACAGTATTCTGACAACTGTAAAATTATACGAGGATCACTGACAAAACAGCTGTCAACTTGTAAAGACACTCATTTTTAATAGAACTTAACCATATACACTTAACTAGCAATGACATCTTGCACTATCACGAAATTGTTCACTATCACTTATAACTAAAGACCGTTTTGATCGGCTGCTACTGTTGCAACGCATCAGCCGGGTATCGGTATAGTCCTCTCCTAAAGTTCCGATTACCGTAAGCTTTCAGAGTGATTTCAAGGACTGTGGGCTCGTAATAACAATAAACATCGGTATCACCTCACACCACAACTTTGATTAATTATTCGGGACACGTGTTTCGAAAACGCATGGGTTTTCATCATTCGGTATTCGGTTGATGATGAAAACCCATGCGTTTTCGAAACACGTGTCCCGAATAATTAATCAAAGTTGTGGTGTGAGGTGATACCGATGTTTATTATTGTTACCGTAAGCTTTGGTCATTTTAACGCTTAGTATAACATATTTTTTGCATGTCAGCTTTGTTGGCGGAACCCATGTGGTTTTTGTGATGTACGACAAGTTTTGGGCAAGCAATTTCTTGCAGAGAGCTATCCTTATTCCGCCGATTAGTGGTCACTACATCCTTGGGATTATGATACCAGTTTTGCAAATGCAAATTGCTTAGCAACCATTAGAATCTTAGCGCTTCTTGAGAGCACCAGTGCCTCGCCCACCACCCATCGGCAAATTCATTCCAAAAAACATTTTCATGTCCTCGCATGTACTTGGCTGGAAAGTTTGTTTCCTTTTTTGTGTATTTATCTGCGTAGCATATAAGTTGGTATGGAATCCAATCAAGTCAAACAATTCTTCAGGAAACGAGCACAAGAAAACATCAACAGAAAGCTTAACACCAGCTCACTAAACTTGTTGACCATCAAATAAAGTGGAGTGAATTTTTTTTGCAACAGATTGCGTCATAAGTGTTATATTGATGGAGCGGTTTAGGATTGAGCCAGCAAATTTTTAAATTGTTGGTTATGTGGACTAAGCAGTAGGAAGCAAAGGGTTAAACAATCTCCTAGTGCTAATCTTTGAGCAATGGTTTTGAGGGTTTGCAACTTTGTCATCCTATGCGTGTCCACAGTCTGGGTTCCCCGTCTGCCTTCCGTGTAATTATGCGCAGGCGCTTATTTTGCGTTTCGTATGTCGCAAGGCGCTTAGCCAGGGTTGGGTACAGTTTCCCTATTGCTGCTGACGCTTCTTTTACAGCATTTTTGGTGTCAATTGCGTCTAAAACTGTTCCCAAGTTGGTGTTGGTGGTAGGGATCGGCACTCGTGGATTTTAGTGATTTTTTCAATGAAACACAGATTGTTGGATAAAAAGCCATTTTATTTTTCAACATAGTCTCCTTTGAGCTCAATACACTTTGTCCAATGTTTCTCCAATTTTTTTATCCCTTCCAAAAAATAAAATTTGTCGATGTGATCAAAATAGGTATTTTTTTGTGAGATGATTTCATCGTGGGAGTCAAATCTCTTTCCGTCGAGCCATTTCTTCAGATTTGGAAACAAGAAATAGCCATTCTGGGCTAAATCCGGAGAATAGGGCGGATGTGGGAGCAATTCGTAGCCTAATTCATGGATTTTTGCTATGGAAACTGCACAGGTGTGGACCCTTGCGTTATCTTGGTGGAAAAGACCAAATCCTCATTAAATCAACCCAATAAGTTGGTATAATATTCGCCATAAATTGTTTTACCTTTTTGAAGGTAGTCAATGTGGATTAGACCGCGTGAATCCCAAAAAAAACGGTTGCCATGACTTTATTGGGTAACAAACCCATCTTGGCTTTCTTTGGCGCCGATTCACCCAGAGAAACCAACTGTTTTGTCCCTGGTGTGTTGTGGTGACTCCATGTTTCGTCCACGGTTACGAAACGGAGCAAAAACTCGTCCATATTGCGGTTAAACAACGCCAAACATTCCTGCGAAGTTGTCATACGATTGCGTTCGTGGTCGACGGTTAGTAAACGCGGCAACCATCTTGCGGAAAGCGTCCTCATACCCAAGTGATCATTTAAAATTGAATCATCACTGAGTCATGTGTTATGTCGATGATTTCCACAACATCTCGCACTTTCAATCTCCGATTGGCCAACACCATATCGCGGAGAACGTTCGGCATCTTCCGTGCTTGTACGGCCTAGTCTAGGTTTGAGTGATGGTTTTCTTTTTCGCAAAAGGTTATGCTTAATGAGTACACAGAATTCACTTTTTTCCATTTTTTTTCCTCAAATCATGCGAGAGTCTGATATCAATGGCTGTAAAACACAAACGAAATGACGCAGCTTGTTCAAATTTTAACAGGAGTCAACTGACAGATGTCAGGAGTAGTTACTTCTGAAGGAATATTTGTAGGGAGGGGATGTAATAATTAAATTTTTGTAATGAGCAGGATGTCGTCTGCGTAGACTAGGATGTGTGGGTGGATCATAGCGGATGGCGAGGGCTCTTCCACCTTAACGGAGAAGGTTCGCCTTTAGAGGTGGAAACGGTGTTGGAAGATTCGCCGCTACCAATTTCGATATCAAATGCTTTCTTTGTGTCTAGGGCCAGCACGGCCCGGCCGTATGTCGTTTGTGCTTCAAGCCGTCTACGGTGTCTGTTGTAAGGACTGCCGTGTCGTCAAATCAGTAATTGTTGAAATATATCTAATTGTTGCTACACCTGGACAAGCAGTATCTGTTTCAACAAATACAATGAGTTATTTCTGTCTTATTTTAAAGGATGTAAACAAGTTCTGATAGCTTAGAATACGTCTGCGGACGTAATGGGAACGAAAGCAATCGATACATAATAATATTATTGACCTTTTCGCATTATTACGGCGTCAAGTTTTGATGTACATTCTATAAATGGTTCTTCTATAATCGTGACATTTCTGTTCCTCCTTTTTATGTATGCCTCGGCTCTATTAACATATCATTTTTTTTAAATAATAATAAGGAATAATAGCTAATAAATCATCCAACTTAATACTTGTAATTAATCATTAATGATACCTCCATACAAAAAAAAATTCTTATGCAGTGATTCCGTGCTTCTCAGAAACTACTTGATTCATGTTCGTCTAATATTTGTTATAAATACAGTTTCTTTTTACAATCCGACCAGACGATATATTATTCGGATTACACGTGAGTTCACATACATATAGTATCATCGTCGTTGGATATAGCGTTTCCTCACGACACATATAATAATATAATAGCATTATTTATTCACGCATGCAAATAAAGCAATTAGTTAATTATTGTTATTGACATTTCGCGTGCGATCATAGGGCTTGATCGCCGAAGATTCCACCATAAATCGTTGATCCAACGGTGGCATACACCGCGGGTGTCTGTCTGAGATGTTGGCGTGCGTTTACCGTTTCCAACCATGTGAAACAGAATATTTTTGATTTAAAACTTGGGAACCGCGCTCGTAAGATCTTTTGCCATCTTCGTCGTTGCGAAGTTAGCAATAAATAAATGTCTTTACTCGTACTTTGCAAGTCAATTCGGTGAATAGGTTATTAAGTCTCGGAAACTGCCTTGTCTTTGTTTTATATGTGTTGTCGCTCTAAGAAATTATTAAAAGAAGAAAAACAACCTGTCTGTATTGTGTAGATTTAGATTTAGATTTAGATATAAGGGTGATGTTGCACCGCGACCGTGGGTCTATTGTGCCCCCTTACATGAGGTGTAAGCTGCTGGGTTTTGCCCGCAGTCACAGCTCCCCATCCAGCCTCAGGGCTTTAATAAACTGTAACAGATGTGATGGTTTCAAAGAGGGTATTTCTTCCTCGTCTATAACGCCTTTGCCAAGATAGTTGGCGCGAATTTCTTCAATTTCTGTGCAGTTGGATATCAGGTGTTCCGGACTTTCATCTTCCGCCCCGCAGAACCTGCAGTCGCTATTCTGTTTCAGACCTATTCTCTTCATGTGCTCCCCGAGGTGACAATGCCCTGTAAGGAAACCTGTGAGAATGCGTAATCTGTTCCTGTTTAGTTCTAGCATGGTTTTTGCTCTCTGCTTGTTGAAATTTCCAAGGAATACCTTGGAATGTCTCAGACCAGGAAGATTGTGCCAGTCTCCTCCTCAGTGTCCCTGTCTTTAAGTTCTTTCTTATAGGTGCTCATCCCTATTCCACAGAATGGTTCCGGTCCCACAAACGATGTTGTGGCGGCCTCCTTTGCCAATAGATTAGCTTTCTCATTGCCACTGATTCCATTGTGTCCTGGTACCCAGCACAATGCAACTTTGTTTTCTTTGCCCAGGTTGTTTAGTTTATCCCGGCATTCCCAAACTAACTTGGAGCTGATGGTGTTAGAACTCAGCGCCAATAAGGTTGCCTGACTGTCGGAGAAGATTGCAATATTCTCCTTCCGATAGTTCCTGTCAAGATTCACCTGAGCACATCTTCCAATCGCATTAATCTCTGCCTGGAAGACACTGGGGTATATTCCCATCGGCTCTGAGTATTTGGTTCCTGGCCCGAATACCCCTACACCTGTTCCTTTTTCAGTTTTGGACCCATCCGTGTACCATTTGATGGTGTTTGCTTTTAGAGAGTAGGTGGAGGATTCTCCTTCCCACTCTCTCTTGTTGCTCAACTTCGTTGAAAAGTTCTTTTCGAAGCTGTATTTCCTAACCATTTCGTCGCTTGGCAGATCCGAAAGTGGGGAGAGTCCCGCCATGGATGACAAAGCTCCTTGGCATAAAGTCTCGCCCCCTCCCGTCCGTGGCCTGCCTAGTCGGTACACTGCCGCACGGGCCACTCCCTCCACTACTAGATGTAGAGGTGTGAGGTCTAGGATGACCTCTAGGGCAGCGGTTGGGCAGGTTCCCATTGCTCCGGTAATGCATACACATGCTAACCTCTGCAGCTTGCCAAGGATATTCTTGGTTGTGACGTGTGTGACCTTTTGGAACCAGGTTATTGCCCCGTATGTTACCATAGGTCTTACTATACTAGTATACAGCCATCGCAGTATATTTGGGTTACAACCCCACGTTTTGCCTGCTAAATTCCGGCATATCATTAAAGCTCTTGTTGCTTTATTCACAGTCAGTTCGATATGCTTGTTCCACAGAAGTTTTTTGTCCAGGGTTATTCCTAGATATTTGACTTCTGTTTTGCATTCGATTACTGCTGTATCTAGACGTATATCTTTCATTTTCAGTAGTTTTCCTCCTAGTGAAAGGTACGATTGTGGTTTTTGCTGAGTTAATGCTCAGCCCCACTGATCGACACCATTCGCTTGTAATTCTAAGGCTTGTTTGTATCAGGTCACAAAGAATTCCCTCAAATTTGCCTTTTGCTATTATAACAATGTCATCGGCATATCCTATGCAGTGTACGCCGAACGCAGTCAACCTGTTAAGCAGCTCATCCGCCACCAGGCTCCACATCAAAGGCGAGCACACGCCGCCTTGAGGTGTTCCACGGGTAGTTCTGATCTTCGTAGTGTATTGACCTACCGTTGTCTCAGCTGTCCTTGTGGAGAGCACCTCATTTATCCATTTGGTTACTGTTTTACTCACCCCCCTTGTCTCCAGTGCTCGTCTGATCGCGTCATGCGACGTGTTATCAGACGCACCTGAGATATCTAGGAAGGCACAGATAGCTGTTTCTTTTTCATTCAAGGTTTCCTGAATGGTTCTTGTTAGCTCTTTCAGGGCAGTCTCTGTCGATCTGCCTGCCCTGTATGCGTGCTGACTTGTGTGAAGTGGAGCTTTCTCCATAACCTCCATTCTTATATAGTTGTCTATTACTTTTTCCATTGCTTTCAATAGAAAAGATGTCAGACAAATAGGTCTGAAGGATTTGGGGTCAGTCCCATCTTCCTTCCCTATTTTTGGTATGAAGGTGACTTTCGCCCTTCACAAGTTTTTGGGGACATATCCCAACGCGAGACTGCTTCTCGTTATGTTTACGAGATGCTGTAGTACCACTTCCTGTCCTTTCTGCAGGAGCACGGGGAAAATCCCATCCGCTCCTGGTGATTTGTAGGGCTGGAAGGTGTTTATTGCCCACTCCATGCGTTGTCTCGTGCAGATTCGCCTAGCGATTTCTCATTCCTCCCGTTTGGGTCTCTTGGTGCTAGGGATTGTCTCTGCCGGATCTGCTTGCTTGCTGCCAGGGAAGTGTATTTGAAGGAGCAGGTCAGCCCGCTGCATTTCCCCTTCCGTGTAGCTGCCATCTGGTTTTCTCAAGGCCATCACAGGTTTAGTCCCGCCTTTTGCCATGGCTCTGTGAAGCCTTGCTGCTACAGGAGTGGAAGTGATGTTTTCGCAAAAATTTCTGAAATTTTTTGTTTTTGCCTTCCTTATCTCCTTGTTGTACGTAGTCAGCTTCTCTTTGTAACTTTGCCAGTTCCCGTCAACCTTTGCTTTATTAAACAGGTGACGGACTTCAGCTCTGAGATTTGCCAGAGTTCTGTTCCACCAAGGGGCATCCTTGGCTGGTCTTTTTGGGGATAACGGACAACTGGCTTCAAAGGCTTTGGATATCGCCCCACAAAGCAGCTCTACATCCTGTTCCAGCTTGAGGTGGTGTCTTGTCCCGCCTGTGTTTAGCTGGCTAAGGTTGTCCTTTAAATATTGTGTAAGGATCATCTTGCTTTTTTGGAAGGGCGCTGATGAGGTCGGATAAATTTTTTGTTTTTATTTTCTTATGCTGAACTAAACGATTTGGGTTTAACAGAATGGAAGATTGGACTGCTTGATCCCAAAGACAATTGTCTCTTGGCATCTGCGTGGCATGAATCACACAAATCGGCGGATGAAATTTTGAAGAGTATTTTGCCATTCCTCGACAAGCACCTGACCCATCTCTTGGAGAGTCTCTGGTGCATTGACACGGTCTCTTACGCGTCTATCCAGCATATCCCACAAATGCACTATCGGGTTGAGGTCTGGATTCATCGCTCCCCATTTC
Organism: Holotrichia oblita; assembly: GCA_023690525.1. Taxonomy (NCBI): domain Eukaryota; kingdom Metazoa; phylum Arthropoda; class Insecta; order Coleoptera; family Scarabaeidae; genus Holotrichia; species Holotrichia oblita. The sequence continues at coordinate 153,122,754 of CM043018.1, forward strand.
ATTACGTCAATGTGGTTCTCCTGTAGAAATCCAGGAGTGATGTTGGCGATATGAGGCGATCATTATCGTACATAAGAACGAAATCGGGAATTAGACTAGGACAGGGACTATTACAAGATCAGTACACTCCAAAGTGGGCTTCCGGTGAACCTCAACTCAAAAGAGGAACACTGGCATGGTACACAGACGACTCCAGAATAGAAGGAGGAAGAGGATAGGAACCACTTCAACATATTTCAAGCGGCAATTTGTGCTATAAACTTATGCATCGTAAAGAACCTCGAGTTAAGGATACATGGCGCAACAATTATTACATCAACGGACAGTCAAGCGGCGTTGATGCCTGTGAGTGCCTACACATACGAGTCCGGTTTGCTGCATGAATGTATAAGCAATTTAAGGCAATTGGAATTGGCAATAACCACGTAACTCTTCAGTGGGTTCCAAACCATCAAAAAGGCAGATAAGCTTGCCAAAGAAGCAGCGAAAATGCCTTTCATTGGATCTTATCCCTGTTGTGAACTGCAAAAGAGCCTAACAAATGGGAGGTCAACGGAAAGGCCTTCCACAGGCAGAATACGCCAGGACAAAAGCAGGCGAAGGCACTGTTATCAGGATCTCCTAAGACAGCACAGCAAATAGGATCTTAGACTGCTGTCACGATTTCTGACAAGTCATGTGGCCCTGAAGTACCACCCACATAACCGCGGAGAAGCTCAAGATCAAATCTGCCGTCTATGCCAAGAAGATCTAGAGGCGCCTGCTGACATCCAGGACGAAAATCCCAGACTAATTCTAAGGTTCATAAAAAGCTCCCAACTAGTCTAACAACTAGAAGGGCAATGTTACAATAGATCCATGCAGGTCGTGGTGACTAAAGGCAGTTGTGCCACTGCCCTCATATCTAATATCTAGTACACCCCAACACATCACCGACCTATCTCTAAAGCGATGTACTTACTGTATCATGGCGGCATGGCGGGCACGAACTCGTCCATCGTATCAAGTCAGGCGAAACCTGGACTCATCTGTGAAGAGCACACGTTTCCAGTTTACAGAATCTGTGGCAAAGCTCGCTTGTCTTTCCTGAATTTTCTTCTAACGGTTTCGCCGCATCTTCAACCCTATGAGCAAGTAGGAGGTCCAGGTAGGTCCAAGTAATTAAAACAATTATTGTCGGTTTATTGTTTTGATCGATACATATTATTACAAATATTTTTGACAGATCATCATTTTAGCTGTCAAAACAAATCTGACAGCTCCGAAATTATAAAAAAGGTAACGTTCTTATAATTTCAACTGCAACGCAAAACTATACTTATTTTGGCGGATACAATATTTAAAATACTTCTGACAGCTGTCAAACTGCAAAAATAGTTTTTCTTTAAAATAACTTGGAAAGGTATAAACGCCAAAACATTTCCAGTATAAAACTCATCTGACAGCTGTAAAATTCTAAAAACAGTTACATCGGTGGGTGCAATAGATAAAATATTTCTGACAGCTGTCAAATTGCGAAACTTATTTATTAGTTTTTTGTTTACGGTTTTGTCAAAATGTCAAAATAATTGTACTTAATAGTTATCCACTTATAAATACAATATTTTTATTTTCAAATTTGAACATTCTAGCTGTCGAAACACATCTGTCATCTGTCAAATTGACAAATTTGACCATTTCAATCATTGTTAGACGCTATAACGCTTTCTAAAACCTTGAAACTATTTTAAAAATTATAAATAGAGTATTTGCTTAACGAATTTGATACCATTGTATCTGTCAAAACGCATCTTAACACCTGTCAAATTGTAAAAACAGTCGCGTTTTCACAATTTTAACAATATTGATGTTGTTTTTTTTGACCGTTTTTTTTTTCGGTCCTCTAGTAATAAAAATCATTATTTTCAATATTTCGTCATAATTCTGTGACTTCTTCAGTATTTTAAAGTTTGAGCATTGTAGCTGTCAAAATACACCAGACAATTCCTACAATTACAGATGATGTAGCATTTTAGACAAAACGGTCTAATAACTGACAAACTATACTTTAATTACTTGTAAGTATTTTGTTTTTTCTTTTTTAAATTTGAACATTGTACCTGTCGAAACAAATCTGTCAACTGTCAAATCGACAAATTTGATAATTTCAACAATTGTAGGCGGTATAATGCTTTCTAAAATCTTAAAACTATTTTAGAAATTATAAACATAGTACCTATTTTCTTAACCAATTGTAACTGTCAAAACGTATCTAACACCTGTCAAATTGTAGAAACAGTCGCGGTTTCATAAGTTTAACAATTGCAGGCGCTCTAACCATTGGAAAAGCTGTAAAACTATTAAAAAAAAAACAATTACTTTCTTCCTGTTTTGGTCAATGGCGTAATATTTCTGACAGCTGTCAAACTGAGGATTTTAGACAACTGTCTATCTATAGTATTTTCGTTTTAAATCGGAGTAGTGTAGCAGTCAAAACACGTCTGATGCCTTCTGGAGAGCGGCGGTGGGGGGTGGTGGCGATCTTGTTTAGGAGTTGTTTTTGGCTTCCGATCTTGTCCAGTTCTTCTCTTGTAAAGACCCATCTCTTGAAAGCGTTTCCAGCCACGGTGAAGGACAGATTTAGAAGTGTTGTGATCTTCGACTACAGATCTTACTAAACGTTCTTCGCGTATGATTTCAATTTGATTTAAACACCTCATTGAGACTTATGAGGGACTTAATGACAGAACTAACGGTCAAATATTTATCGGTTTTTTTTTCGCCAAGTTGAATGTTTAACTATTAGGGCATCGTTTGTCGTGCTTTTTCAGTACAAAGAAAGCTTTCAATAGTAGGGTTAGGTTGTGTTGCTTCTGAAGTGTCTGGTGTGAGATAGATGACCATCAAGATGAAGAAGGACTTCTCCTGATTATTTTAGGTTCTAAAAGTTTAGGGTTTGAAGAGAGGAAAGATAGTAGTTGGTTGTAACCAACATTGTATACAATTGTGTGAAAAATGTCGAGAACAAATGATCATAGACGGCTGAAACTTTAAGAGCTTCAACATTTTTAAGCTCACCTCATTAAAAAAAGTTCTTTTTTCTAATATTATATTTGGCTCTTTTATAAATCTTTACAGTTTATACCTAAACACTCAAGAGATAAAACAATCCGATAATTCTCTCTAGTCTGTCGGGATTTTTTCTTGATGAATCTACGCACGTAGTAAATTCGGCGTTAATTTCACGAGAGGGCCCCGAAATGTTAGTAACATAAAAAGGGCTTTGATTAAACGCAGAAAGTACAGATAGAGAGGAGCCGCTATAATCCGAAGTCATCGCCGGAGAAAGAGTTATTAATATTCATAAATGGAGTGGCGTTTTGCGTGATCTTCGCCGTTTTCCTCTCTTTGTTTTCGACATGGCTGCGTGAGAGGGTTACGTCTGATAGCGCGCATCAACGGAAGAATAAGAATCCGAGCGGAGACAAAACTGGGAACGGTTTCGCAGATTGACTGTGTCAGGACTAATTGCTGTAGAGTCCATGTTCTGACGAGGATTAATTAATAAACGCCGCGGGGACCGTAATTCACCATTTTAAATCGGACGATGTTTTGTTTAAGAATTCGTGTCGTTAAAATAAAAATACTTTCGAGGGGGATGAGTAGGATGATGAAACGAAAAATAAAAAAAAGGAAGACAACTATAGTATAGCGTTTCGGTTACAAATGAGAGTCTAAAGTGACGACACCCCGAGACTAGGAGTCCGAAAGATACGCGCGACGATCGTGAGTGAGAGAGATAGAGTTGGGGGAATTTTGTCAAAGATGTCACCACATGATTAATGATCTCATTTTAATAATAACTTGTATACGCCGTACAGAAGCTACAATATCACCTTTATTAAAGAAATATGCCGCCAGCGCAGGCAAGCAGGCACACAGGCACCCATCAACGTATACACTAACTCCACGCTGATGATCTTCTTCTTCATCCGATGAGCTGATGTTTGCCGTTGACAGACGCGAAACGTGCGGACAAAATACTGTGCGTACACCTTCATCGGCGGACGATGTCGCTTTATTCTATTAATTAAATGAAATTTACCGCTCCGAGTGCATCTCTGACGATTGGAGAAAATCGTCGATGATAAATGCGACTAATATTAATCCAGTTAAATGGATCTAAATTGCGATAGAGAGAGAGATGCGAGAGATCATTAATAATCTACAGAATACCATTTCCTACTTTCTAGAGAAATTAGTATTACGTTTCATGAACTTGTCTATTGGGTAAATAAAATTACATAATTGCTATATAGTTAATAGTTAATAATAATTAATCATTGCTTGTCATATTTTGGTATTATATTAATTTACTTTAATCGAAAGTTCAGCAGTGATATTTATATTCAAAAAATAAAAAAGGAGGACCGGAAACTAGACGATTTATTATTATTATTATTACGATTCTAAGCGAGGGATCCCTGTTTAATTACGGTGTTTATTTCGTGTGTTGTATTCTGCGAATAAATTCAGTTTTAATTGACACGAAATTTTATTAATCGCGTTTTTCGCTGCATGTTCCTTTTTGATATATTTATGGGTAGGCGTAGATTGGTAATTAATTCTTTTCCGAAGAAAAAAAAAAGAATCTTCTAAGGAGAATAGCCACGTTTTGTGCTATTTATAACCTCGCAATTATAAACTCGTGTTTGAGCTGCGCTTGTTTTTTTCCCCTCCCTTTAATGAGATTTACTAAGATGGTAGTGTATTTATACAGGGTGTTTCACATTAGAACATGATAGTCGAACGGAGCCAGTTCACATGGCAATTTGTGTGGCGATTTATCCTGCAAAAACAAAACTTTCCACGTTTTCTCTCCATAATTCTTCCTCGTAGAGTGGAGTCAGTAACGTCGAATAACAATTCCCAGTTATTGTTCCACCCTCATGCAGAAAATCAATCATGATTACTCCATGGCAAGCCCAAGAAACTGAACCAACTTTTCCAGCAGATTTCCAACCTCATACTTCTATTAATAAGGACAAGTTCCTGGAAATTTTGAATTTCCTTTTAAACTCCTCTTGTTTTACCTTCAATATTCGCTTCTATAGTATAAGCAATTATTCTGTACGCCGATGGGTAGTCCAATTAGTCCTATTTTGACTTGTATGCGCGGTTATGGACCAACTTTTGGATCAATGTTTATCCTTTCGACCACCGTTTTTCTTCAAATATGTTGACGACCTTATTACTGCGGTTCCCAATTCTATGATTGATTATACTCTGGATATCTTCATTAGTTTTCACGGTTCCATCCAATTTACGGTTGAACGTGAACACAAGAACTCTGTCCCCTTCGTTGACACTAAAGTTATTAGAACCAATGATCAGTCCATCATTCTAACACTAAACACTTTAAACAAGTTTTAACTAAAACACCGACGCGTTTCAACAGCAATGCTGCCATTATCAAGGCGATAATAAAACTAAATTAAAATAAAATCTACAAATAACAGGTACCCTAAATGTTATGCACGGTCAATCCGATACGCATCATTAATTTCCGATTAACTAAAACAATGACGACTGCGGGATAGGTCCGTTGTACTTTAATAATTAGAAATAACAATAGATTAGAGTTTGACGTGTATAGAAAGGAAACCAGTACACTTTGATACATTCCTTCAGATTCCCAGATTCATTGTGTTCAACACAAAATGGCAAGCATGAATTTTTTGGTCCACAGACTTCTCACTTTTCCCTTGAAAGGCGAGGTATGAGAAAGAGCTTAAAATTATAAAAGATGCGGCCAATTGTAATGGTTTCCAGCCTCAGCATATCTATAAGTTAATTAGGAAGTTTAATTATAAGAAAACTGTGAAAGAATCTACGACTTTTCGAAAGGATGTTAAAGCTTCACCCGTTGTGACCCTCCCTTACTCTCCCTTTATCACTAAAGGTTTGAGTAAAATCTTCAAAGAGCTAGATCTCAGAATAGTTTACAGTTCTGGGACTAGTTTACGAAGTCTCATCGGTAACCCTAAAGATAAAATACAACCTCTAGAAAAGTCAGGTATTTACGAAATCAATTGTAATGTTTGTAATAAAAAATATATTGGGCAAACCAGGAGAGCAGTCTCATCTAGATTCCAAGAGCATATGGCTCATCTTAGATTTAATAGAATTGAGAAATCGAGCGTTGCCCAACACATTTTTGAAACAGATCACAACATCGATCATACGAATGTTAAATTAATTAGACAAATAAACAATAATTGTAAGTTTCTAAATGTGCAATGAACTGTGACAACGGACCTATCCCGCATTCGTCATTGTTTTCGTTAATCGGAAATTAATGATGCGTATCGGATTGAGCGTGCATAACATTTAGGTTACCTGTATTTGTTGTTTTTATTTTAATTTAGTTTTATTATCGCCTTGATAATGACAGCATTGCTGTTGAAACGCGTCGGTGTTTTAGTTAAAACGTGTTTGGTGTTTAGTGGGTTAAAGTATTTAGTGTTCTACTTCTGCACCAAGAGATCCAGTGAAGAACTTCCCATCATTCTAGATTGGTACACCAAATCGACGTATTCCGGAAGATACATCAACTTCCACTCCAATCACCCCCTTGCCACAGAAGATAAACACCTTAAAAGCCATAAAAAGTCGTGCCATGTTAGGAATATCACATCCACAATTCCATAATATTAACTTACGCAAGCTATATACTACTTTCGTTAATAATGGTTATCCCCCAAACATCGTCAAGAGGATCCTGTACAACACCGCTGCTACCAACAGCACACAAAATAATTCTACAGCTCAACATAGACCTGCGAATAGCCAGGAAGATCTCAGGCTGTTTCAAAAACCTACCGGTTCATCTAGCCAAATAAAAAATAATATACATTCCCTTAGCAAATTATTTTGCACACTCATAGACCCTGTACCGCTCCCTCTGAAATCTGACGTCTATTCCATTCCGTGCTCGCAATGCAACGCTGTCTATATTGGACAAACATCACAATACCTCAAGAATAGACTCAGACAATATAATAATGATTGTAAAAATGCGCAGAATACGATAAAAAAATCGGCCCTAGTTGATCATCATCATGGTACTGATCATAATTTCAACTTCAATAACGTGTCAGTTTTGAGCACTGAACACTCATACTTTACATGATTGTTTAATGAAATGTATTATATAAACAGTAATAGAAATAGTATTAATTATTATATTATAATTCACATAATAAATAATAACCTATACCTTGACATTCCCTCCATACATTCTTAACACCCTGTGTTGATTCTTCACACAGTATATCTTTTGCCTCTTGCATTTAGTTCCATTTATTTTTCACCAACTGTCAGGTCCTAACCTCACATATTTCCGCGCCAATTATCACATGGCGTTTTCGTTTGTTGGCGTGGTCTCTCCAGCTGTTTAATTTAATTTGAATAATTGCTTTTAATATGTGACTTAGATTTTATTAATACTAATTTTAATATGTTGTAAAGTTACATCGTCAATGTACACTCTTATTTAAGTTTTGCTTATAATGTATATTAAACTACATTGTATCATACCTTGCTAAATTGCGAAAGCTCAGAATTTGAAAATTTGAGTCTATTGTTGGAGTCTTTGGCTGCCATACCCAAATTCCCAACCTAGTGAATGAAAATATTGTCCTTCAAGCAGTACTTGAAAATCCCCGTACGTCTGTTCGTCTTTACGAGTAATTAAAAATACACTTGGCGTCGCTAGGTCAACTGCTGGTACAATTTTAAAGCGTGCCAAATTCAAACCTTATCGTGAAAGAGTCAATCAAGTGCGGAGAGCACAATTCGGTCATTGCTTCATCGAAAAACATAATGAAAATCCAAACTTCTTTGCGAAAATTTTATGGTCTGATGAGAGTCGATTTACTAACTCTGGAATGTTTAAAAAATACTTCTTCTTTTGGTCCGATGAAAATCCACACCTAATTCGTGGCATTAGGCAGCAAGTCAGATGATACCCATGTTATTGCTCCATTCTTTTTCAATGAGAATTTGAATTCTGAAAGGTATTTAGAACTTTTGCTCACGCAAGTTGCTGAACGAATTGAACAACTTCCACTTGCCACGTTGCAAAATATGTAGGTATTTTCAGCAAGATGCTCCATCATTTGGAGGCGCTCCGCCTCCAAACAATTGCTTTTTGGTTACGAATTATTTAAATAAACAATATTACAATAACTGGATTGGTAACCGCGAGGACCAATAGGGTGGCCTGCTAAGTCCCCGGACCTCACACCCCTTGATTTTGTTTGTATGGGGCTATCTGAAAAACAAGGTGTATTCGAGATCTTATGCAAATGTGGAAGAATTACGTTAAGCAGTTACCGAACATGGTTAGACAATATCGTGAGGTAGTACTAACACGATGTATGTAGATTGTGCTCCCTACCTAACCACGTTTAGTTAATGAACACTAACAAACAAAATGTTAAAGATATTTTAACAGTCCATGGAGACTTGTTACATCATATTATACATCATTGAATAGTATTTTTGTTTGAAGATATTAAAAATGTCAAAATCCAATATGGCTGCCATAAGAAAAACAAAAGTTTATTATTGTCACGCAAAATCTAGTAGACCCCTTTTTTTGAAAACATTTTTAAGATCCTCATGACTTGTTATCCCTAGCCTGAAACTTTTCTAAATTTATCTCTTTTAGGAAACAAAATATGGAAGATTTAATAAAATGCATTTTCTTTTCACCCTGTATATGCCTAATGAAACAAAAATTTCAAAATCTCATGGCGGATTATTAATATGGACAAATGCATACGCAACTTTTCTCCCATTTAACCGACGTTGTATTTCCAACAGTTTCCAATATCCCCATGTATTTTAAACTGGATACTCTGTATACAAAAAATTATTTAATTCAATTTTTTTAAGGTAATCCAGGAAATAGTGAGACAGCCGCGAATGTGGGCGTTTAGTAATAATTGCATATCATGCCATTAATTCCGAACTAATAGCGAAATGAAAACCGAATCGGATATCGAATCAAATCAGATTAATTCACTAGCATTATTTTGTTCTAAACAACACTCACACACACAGAGGCGCATACATATCAGAGCCAGGCGCAAGAATAAACATCTAGCAAGACGGAATGACGTGTGTTAGCATTGCCCGAACAGGAACGTTCAAGAAATTAAGGTCCGCCTTGTCCTGATCAAATATGGATATTATATTTGCATTTAATTAAACCAAGAACACGTAACATTAATTATATACTAACGCACACAAATACATTGTGTCGGGAACCTCTCTCGTATTTAGTATTATATGTATTATATTTGAGTTATATACATACATATAAAGAGAGAGGAAGAGAGAGAGAGAATCGAACTATAATGTTGTTGTATTGTCACGCGCATATGTATGTGTACACAGGTTTATTAGATCGTTTTAGAAGTAAAACGCGAAGGGCATTGTTGTTCTGTTGTGGCAGTTTCCGACGTTCATTATTATTATTGTCATCGTGTGTTATTTTAGCGACGCATGTTATGACAATTTAACAGTTACGCCGAGTATCAACACATCATCATCCCCGCAACGGACGAGAAGGGGTGGTGGCGGTGGTAGTGGTGGTTCAACTTCCCCACCGAAACACTTTGTTTACTTATGTCAGAATGTGTGTAGTCCTCGTAATTACGTCGACTCCGGTTTGGTCCCGGAAACTCTTTTTTTTTGTATTCTATACCACGCTGCGCTAGCTACCACACAGACACGACACGTCCGATTTTTATTCTAACGTTAATTTGGGGGGTCGTTTTTTCCCTTGAGTTAACACTCAATTAGTGACCCCGGTGAAATATTACGAATCTATATTGCGGTTATTGATTCAAAAGGAAGATTCAAAATTTGTTAAATGGTTTGGATGTCTTCACTGGAAAAAAAAAGGGCTGACACAACGTTCAAGAGTTAAATGAAGTATCAAGTATAGATTCAGCTCATTTAGATGATGAGCATCTATCGCGAAATCTATGTTCTATAGATATACGAGGCGGAATTTTGCTATAAAAAATTTTATTATTAAGTTACAGAGCTGAAATTTTTTACAGTTTTTCTTGATAATCTCCGTCACACTCTACACACTTTTGCCACCTCTCCGGAAGCTTTCGGATACCTTTTTCGTAAAAATCTGTCGACGACTGTTAAATTTTGATGGGTTTGAGGATAGTTTTCTCGAGATGCTGGTGAGGGAGAGGGTGGTCTTACTAAAATGATATCATTTTCCAAAGTTGTCTTATCAAGATTTAGACTTTTTCTTAAATAAATATGTTGTTAAACTAATATTCAAAGATGGGTACCCTTTTTCTGTACAGAATAGCAGATATCTCGGTAGGCATCTTTAGGTATCCAGCTCGACCAAATATAGTCTTCAGAAGACATCATTGGTGGTAATTTTCTGCCGAATAAAAAATCAAAGCTCTGATTTCGGAACATTTTTGGGGACTTATGGTTATTTTTGTGGCCAACCACTTTGAAATCGCGATCACACCCTGACTTGTCAAAATTGTAAAGTTCTCCTTAAGGCCAGTTATAGGCTTCATGTTATTAGACCACAAAAAATCTAAAAATCATCTTTTGACCACCCACCGGTTAATTTTTGTCCGAACTTGAAATATAGTCAAATTTTCAAGATTCATCGCACTTTTCAGGATCTTTAAGAGGTGGTCAAACGCTGAAAATGACAAGACTTGCTGCTTCATGTTACCAGACCACAAAAAAATCTAAAAATCATCTTTTGACCACCCACCGGTTAATTTTTGTCCGAACTTGAAATATAGTCAAATTGTCAAAATTCATCGCACTTTTCAGGAATTTTTAAGAGGTGATCAAAAGCTGAAAATGACAAGACTTGCTGTTTAATGTTACCAGACCACAAAAAAATCTAAAAATCATCTTTTGACCACTCACCGGTTAATTTTTATCCGAACTTGAAATATAGTCAAATTTTCAAAATTCATCGCACTTTTCAGGATCTTTAAGAGGTGGTCAAACGCTGAAAATGACAAGACTTGCTGCTTCATGTTACCAGACCACAAAAAAATCTAAAAATCATCTTTTGACCACCCACCGGTTAATTTTTGTCCGAACTTGAAATATAGTCAAATTGTCAAAATTCATCGCACTTTTCAGGAATTTTTAAGAGGTGATCAAAAGCTGAAAATGACAAGACTTGCTGTTTAATGTTACCAGACCACAAAAAAAAATCTAAAAATCATCTTTTGACCACTCACCGGTTAATTTTTATCCGAACTTGAAATATAGTCAAATTTTCAAAATTCATCGCACTTTTCAGGATCTTTAAGAGGTGGTCAAACGCTGAAAATGACGAGACTTGCTGCTTCATGTTACCAGACCACAAAATAAATCTAAAAATCATCTTTTGACCACCCACCGGTTAATTTTTGTCCGAACTTGAAATATAGTCAAATTTTCAAAATTCATCGCACTTTTCAGGGATCTTTAAGAGGTGGTCAAACGCTGAAAATGCTGTCATCTACTTTCTCATGTCTCCAGACCACAGAAAATCTAAAATCATAGTTTCACCACCTACTGATTAATTTTTGTTCCACCTTAAACAGAACATAAGAGTTTCCAAAATCGGTTCCATTTTCCAAAATCTTTGAGAGGTGTTCAAATGCTGAAAATGTTGTTGCTGTGCTTGTTTAGAGCTATGCAACATCAAATTGTTAGATTTTCAATGTTTGATGATGTCTTTGAGAAGTAAAAAGTGCGATTAAATTTGAAAATTCTGTTATTTATGATTTTTTGTAACCGTTTTCAAGTTTTCAGAAAAATCACTTGCTAGTCGAACATGAAATTTTGAAAATATAGGCGGTGGTCAAACAAGGTCAAACGATGATCATATTGATACATTTTTTTTTTAGATTCCTTATATATGTATTAAAGTATATTAGTTACAAACATTGGTTAGTAAATAAGAAAGATTGTTGCATTAACTAAACACAAATTGTTTAGAATTCAAACTATAGGAAAGCTCTTAAACATGAATCAAATCACACAACGAGAACATATTTTAACGGCAAAGTATAAATTCCGTACAATGTCCGTACAAAGTTGTCACGTAACCATTCGCGCACGAAGGATTCTACCTCCGCATTGCTTTCGAATCGCAGTCCGCCAAGTGCCTCTTTCAATGGACCAAATAAATAGTAGTCGCATGGCGTCAAATCGGGACTGTAAGGAGGGTGTTCCAGTGGTTCCCAGCCCAATTCGTTCAATGTATACATCGTAAGACGAGCTGTATGCGGTCTGGCGTTGTCTTGCAGCAATATCGCACTACGGATTGGAATATCGCGTCGTTTTGATCTGTAGGCAGGTTTTACCGTGTTTTTTTAGGAGATTACTATAATACTGTGCGTTTACAGTTCGTTGTTCAGTGAGAAAATCAACCGCAATTACTCCTCTCATGTCCCAAAACACGGTACACATCTCCTTCCCAGCTGACACTGTAACCTTCGCTTTAACTGGCGCGCCTTCGTTTTTCTTCCGCCATTCCGCCATTAGACGCGCGTTTACTCTCCGGCGTATAGTAGTGAACCCAAGTCTCGTCTGCGGTGAATATTCTGTGCAATAAATTGTCTCCTTCCTCTTCATACCGCTGCAGGAGACGCGTGCAAACTTCCCAGCGTGTGAATTTCTGCTCAAAATTCAGAAGTTTTGGCACCCATCTGGCTGAAATTTTGCGGTAACCGAGCCGTTCATGAATTATTTGGTCAATACTACCTACGCTGATGCCCAATTCTTGAGCCATCTTGCGTACAGTACTGCGTCGGTCTTCCAAAATGAGCTCTCATCAGTAACACTTGTTCTGGGGCGCCGCGCATGTGGCAAGTTTGTCACCGCTTCTCGGCCTTTTCGGAAAGCGGAACACCATTCATACACTTGAGTCTTGGAGAGGCACTCATCTCCGAACTGCTCGAGTAATTTTCGATAAATTTCCGCGGATTTTACATTATCTTTGACCAAAAACCGAATAATCATGCGTTGCGCGACAGATACTGGTACATCCTTCTCGCTTAGTAACAGACCACTCTAAAATCCAGTGCAGCCACTTTTACGACACTAAATTTTGCGCGCGTTTATTCAAAAATTCCGGTTTAAATTTGAATCACCCTCGTATGAAGATAAAGGTGACAAATACTAAATGATTATAAGGAACAAGACCACATCCGCATGGTATTTAGATCATCAAGGGAGATGGTGTCAGCATTGTTTAATAGCTACGTGGATATGGTGTTGGTTATATCATTAGCTTTGAAGAGAATTTAAAGAGAACAAAAATTAAACAATAACATGATTGGTTTAATAAATCACAATTTTCGTTAAGTGACCGAACGAATCCATAGGCCATAGGAACAAAACCCCCAACGGCTAACGATGTGGACGAACAATTGTTAAATGTGGATATTTCGTTTCCAAATATCTCCAATTTTACCCGATCATGCCCCATCTGATCACCTCAGTCTTTCCATGAATATGTTTCCATTCTCAAGGCATTCGATGAATTAATTCACAAATTGGTTGACCTGAATTCTCTGAATCCGCAGATCAAGGTTTAGGATACGACTTAATCTAGTAGGGGGTATTGCAAATTCTTGACATGCTCTTCAGATCGAAGTTGGGGATTGAGTTAAAAAGCGTTTCCGGTACGAATTTCTGGCGAAATGGTGAAGGTCGAAAAATTGGAGATCTAAGAAGTTTCGTGTTCAAAAATCGGCTGGAAAAGTTCTTGATTCAATTTTTTAGGATTGCCATGGATCAATCATGATTGATTTTAATAATAACTGGGAATTATTATTCGACGTTAAGGAAAGTTGTCCAAACGTATTTTGTTTTTGCAGGACAAATCGTCACACAAATTGCCATGCTAATAATTCTCCCCTCCATCCCCCTCTATTAACCAGATCTGCCACCGTCCGACTATCATATCTTTCCTCAACTGAAAAAAAAGTTTGAAAATTCGCCAATGATAATGAAATTATTTTCTGTTTCATAAAAAGAAAAGCCTAAAATAACTGTTAAGGAGGAGGGTGGGGGCAAATTTGTGTTTTTTTATTGAAATAATCGTTAAGTCAAGACGCTTCTAGCGAGAATCTAGGAAAGCGATCTGATAAACTTTAAATGCAAATATCTCGAAAAGTTTGACAGCTAGAGGGCCGTGCTTTTTACAGAAATGCTTCTCGTTTCAAAAGCCTCCTCTTGAGCAGCAACTTATCTAACATTGCAAACTATCTAACATTGTGATAACTCGATAGCTGCACTTTTTACAAAAATATTCGTTATTTTAGATTGGTTTTAGTGAGTACCTGCACAAGCGATTTGAGCTTTTGAGTTTCTTTTATAAACTTGAAAGGCAAATATTTCGAAATCTCTGGCAGCTAAAGAGCTGTTCATTTCACAAAAATGTTCATAATTTCAAATCGAGTCTATTGAGTACCTGACAAAAGCGGTTTGATCAAGATTTTTTTTTTTTCTGGAAATCAAAAATCATTATTGCTTTTCGTTCTACTTAAGAAGCTCTCCAGTGTACAACCTTTTTATATAACTGTAATTAGTTTGACGGTCTATGTGTGGATTAGTTTTCTGAGTCGCAATATCAGTTAATTCTCATTTGCTCATGGAAAAGTTTGAGGACTAAATATGTTTTTGGCGTTTATTCAAAATATGTTTGAAAACTTTGCTCATGTAATTGAATTTTTTTTAATGGAAACTTTAGCTTCAGATGAATCAACTTCTGCTCTATTTTTTATCAATTCCAACATAAGCTATACACAGCTTTTGTGCTGTAATTCCAGATTGTTCTAGCTCTATTAAGGCATTTTAAATTAAGAATTATTCAAGTAAATCTACGCGATTTTAAATCGGAGAGAGAATCATTTACCCATTACATAATCCTACACATGTTTCAGATACTAATGACGCTAAGATTACATCATTTATTTCATTGCTCACTGATGAAGTTCTGAATAAACTTTTGGGCCGTTGCCTTAATGATAAAAATACTTAATTTTCCCTGACGTCCGCAGAAACTGTATTATAATTAATGATAACGGACCCAATGTAAGATTATTCCTCTTCTCCCCCTTCACGTCTGTTCCACGTCTATAGTTAACTATACTACTACACGAGAGTGTAGAAGTGCTGAAGAGATGCAAGCGCGAGAGTATTACGTGTTGACGTACGAAAGAGGGTGATAGCGACGTAATCGTAGTTGATGGCACGCCTGGAAAGTCAGAAGAGATTTTCAGATGACTCGCAATGTTTGAACAGGACTGCCGATGCCGGCCCATGCATTTCTAGTCTCCTCATGCAAGATAACTTTCGCGCATATAATTAATCTTAATATTGCATTCCTACGTCCGTTCTCCCTCCCTTTCCGTTCTCTTCTATTCACGTTATCTTTATCGTTTCACCCGTCCTTTTTTCTTCGATTCGTTCTCATCTCGGATGAACAGACATAACTCTTATCACCGGTAATATATCTGTTAATTAACGATTGGAGAAAAACGACCGGACCAATATGTCAATATTGAATTACAATCCCACAATGCAGCCAATTTATTCTCTCGCCATTGATTTATTGACGCCAGCTTCGGTCTCACAATCACCTTAATCAATAACCTGTTTGTTTATTAAATACTATTTCGGGAGATTAATTTCGAGCTCTTATTATTATTATTATTTTTTTTTTTTTGGGAGGATCAGCATATCCGCGTTTTAAAAAAATATTTTAAAATCTGATCACGATTTTAAACGAATATTTAAACGAAATCAAATGATTTATTGTATACTCACGACAGACGAGGTAAATTCGTTTTCTTAACCGAGCTTTCCCATACTCTCGTGGAAAAAAATAAATAAAAGAGTGTAGTGGTAAACCACCTGAAAAACAATTACGCGTCGATACATGTGAAATTATTTAGTTCCATAATGGAGATCGGTTCATTATCAAGTGGAAGTTCATTAGATACGAGTCTATGGTCGTCTAAACGATGCTGATATGGACTCCATGGCGCCCCAACATCCATATTGTAATAGGCCGATGCTGAAATCAATTTATCTCCATTATGACGCATAAATAGGTAACGTCCATGAATAAAATTAGAAGCTGTATGTATAGTTACTGGTGAGGAATGAGAACCGACGATCTTGATGTACGCTTACATATGGTACTATATTTTAAGCATTGTTAGTTTGTTCTTCTTGAAATATCGGATAGGTTTATAATAGTTTTGTTTAATACTTAATATTGGATGAAATTTAATATTTCTAGAAAATAATCTAAATCTATTAAACAGTATACTAAACATAAAATGAGAAAATTACAACACACAGAACGCCAACAATACAATTATCGTCTTCTGAGCGACCATTGGTTAGTTCTATAGCGGAGAAATCGACAGGTGAGACCTACTAAGTTGCTAAAATAAGAACAGTATGAGGCTAGAATATGGTAGAAGCATATTTTTATTAGCCTGGAAAGTTGTGGTATCTTCTGGTTTTGGGGTCGAGGAATACAAAGAGTTAGACGTCTCTTGCAAGACTTTGATGAAATTGGTGTGAACATATCTTTAAAAATTCATCTTCTCAATCACCATATGGATTGGTTTGAAAACCAACTTTCCATCGAATCATCAATTCTTTGGCAAGGTGGACGTTTTCATAAAATAGCTTTAACCATGGAAACTAGATATAGAGCAAAGAAACTAGATTCTATGTTAAGAGATTTATGCTTCTTGTAAAGGAGAACCACCGATGAAGAGGATAACGATGAACAAGAACCATACAATCTACTGCTTTTGCAACTTTTAGTACTTTAAACTTGGAAATTGACAGTGATAGTGATGTTTTTTTTTTTTTTTTTTTTTCAATGTGTGGTGGGTGCTTAGTTGCAACGTAATGTATTACTAACTGAAATGGCTTTGTGACAATCATATCGCCTTTTATGATGCTGTTAATTTTGCTCCCAACAGCGAATGGCAAGTCGATCCGGGATTAAATCTGAAAAAATGTCACCGTCCCTCCAGAGAAAAGCACCTATCGTCCTCTCACGACAATAGTCATCACTGCGGCCATCGACCCGTTGATTTAGCTTTTATCTAAAAAGACAAAAAAATCATTAAGATAAATAAAATAATATTATATTTTTATAAAATACCATTTTTGTAATAGTAACGTACTGATAATAATAAAATGTACTTCGTAATATCATTAGAAATACGTGTTTTCTTCAAACGTCAACAACAAAAATTGATTTTTTATCCTCAAACAAAGTAAAAACATGGTTTTTTCTATGACAATCTATAGGGCGATCAGGTGAACCTGACCCCTCAAGCAGCACCGTCGATTTGTCGCGTACATTCCCAAACAAAAACTTATATAATCTTACGTGAGATAATTCTCACAATCTAAAGAAAACAACCTAGAACAAGACTGTACCCAGCTGTTGAATATTCAAAGTGATGGTTAGCGTGGTTGCGAGGTAAGAGGTTGGCAAGTTAGTTCGCATATTTTCCGCGGGCCAGATTAACTTGGTCGCGCTTTAGAAGAAATAGCAAAATTTGTATGACAGCGCTATCTAGCGTGAGTTTTATGTAAAAATAAATATCAAAAATGGATTCCTCGACTTCAAAACAGTAAAATACCACAACTTTCCAGGATAATAAAAATAAATAAGCACTATTTTATCAAATTTTTAATGATCTTTTCTTATTAGACAGCCTTCAAAAATCACCAACTTCAAATGCGTGTAAAAAAAACTAGCACTAAACTAACAAAAAAAAAGCCTTGAGAGTTTTGTTATGGAAAACGTCAACTTTCATTTGCTTTTGGTTTCATCCCATTCCGATTTTGGTTGTTGCACTGTGTTGTTTTGCACAGCAGAATCAAGAAATCAAGTGGTTTCATCTTTATTACTTGCTCTTTAATGCTCTTAACTTCTGTATGAATAGTCGTAACCGTTTCTTTGGCAAACATACTGTTAATGAGACGCCAATATCTTGTTTTGTTATACAACATGTCGGTATGAATTTTTTCCGTCCCATCACAGCCCTACTTCACAATTATGAATTTCCAAATCTGTTGTGGATTGTAGGACCTTATCTTCTCACTAGTTTCTACATTTGACGTCACTCCAACAGCACAACTGTCACAAGTTTTAAACTTGAAAATTGCATGGACAGATGGCAATGGGACTGTTCTATTGCGATTGTTGCTCTTTTGTCTTCGGTGTGTTGTATTTTCTAAATTTCTAAAAAAATTTTATGATCTCAGTCCATCTCTGCTTGATTTCGAGTATTTGTGTTCAATTGTTTGGCTAACACTTCTGATTACAATTTTTAAACTTCTTCTCCTGAACATCTTCTGAAAGGGACGAGGCGCCAAATTCTTATACGTGGACGACCTGGTATTGGTGTGGTTTTCTAGTTTTATTTTTCGATATAGTCTCCTTGAAGATTAATACACTTTCTCAAACGTTGCTCCATTCTCTTCAAGCCGTCAGGAAAGTAGGATGTTTCGAGGTCTGCAAAATAATCATATGTAACGGCATTGACCTCCTCACTTGAGGCAAAAATCGCTGGGAGGGGGCGAACTGCAATTTGGGTAATAAATTGTATTTTTTGTAAATCTGTGGCGTACGCAAACAGATTTATAACATTCACTGCACGAGAATTTAGTTTTTTTGTCAGTAGGTCGTGCACAAAAATTACACCTCCGGGATGCGGTAGTCTGAGAACCTAATTCCATTGATGAAGCTTCTGTTATCTCTTTTCTGGCAAACATATTCAAAGCTAACTTCACATACATATTTGTGAAAATGGGTCTTTGAATTTTCAGTTTCTGTCCAAAGTTCTCTTACTTGTAGTTTTCTTTCTCGATTACTTCCAGCTCCTATTAAAATTTTAATAAAAGCTCTTCTTTAGAAATACTTTGATATTGCCTAGGCTTGTCAGGGTGTTTTTGACTACTGGCAAACTTCTTCAGACATAGTTTCGGGACCAAATAACAAAAAAGCATCCTTAATGCATATAATTTTTTCTCACTCCCGTTTCGCAAACCAACCTTAGCCTGAATGATGTTACGAGGTATTCGTCTAGAGCTTTTTGGTGGTTTAGATTTCCATTCAAATCCTGATTTAGATGTGAATGTTGTGTTAGCTTGGACACAATAGTCACTATCACTATTTTCTGAATTTAAATTTCCTTCTTCAATATCATCATCACGGGTACGGGAGGGTTAATAATTTGAGATTAGCAGATCGAAGACCGAATAAAGTTCGAGGAGAAATAACAATGGACATGATTGAAAGGACGAACACAAGTCTTAAAGGAAAAGGGGTGGCATTCATGACAGATTTCTCCAAAACTAAGTACAAGGTTTTGAAACTAAGTTACCTGGTTCTAACCTAATATAGTCTTATTTTTGATGAGGCCCAAAAGGAGTTGGTGGACCTGGAGGACATCATTCGACTGGCATTTGCAAATTCCAACCCCTCCAGTAATACTTGGAGAACACAGGAGTTTGAATTCCGCCCGAAAGAAGGTCGCTCATCCATTGCATTATAACGTTTGTTGAAATTGTCCACCATTGAAGTGAGAATATTTCTTGGCATTTCTAGCTGTTATAATGTTTGTGCTACAGCATCTAGATTATGGAAAGAAATTCTTATACGATATCACTGATGGAAGGTTTCAAGACGGAAATAACCAAAATAATGAAGACTTGAAAACATTTTTTATAAATGCTGAAAAAAACCCGAATCAATTATGTAAACTATTCACTCTCTTAATATGAAACATATTCCGGTTAATATCGTGCTTCATCGCCTTATTTCGGCCGAAACGGACGGTCCGAAAAATATTAATCAACGTAATTATAATATTCTTCCATTACCGATCCCTTAACGCTCTTCCCCCTTCCTTCCCCACTATCAACGAAGAAAATAAACCCGAGTCACGCTTACAGTCATTAACTATTAACTTAGAGAAAAAATACAGCCCATTTAATACAATATTCATAAATAAATTGTGTTCCTGACAGTTCGTAGGAAGCATTTTCGTCGTCGTCGTCGTCTACACACATACACATGCATACATACATACAGCGAATGAGCTACTCCCTTTTCTCTTCTTCCATTTCGAAAACCTAAAACAGCGGCGCCTAAAACCTGCGAGTCTAGTTTGTACAATGACTATGCAGAAAGAGCTCTCTCTATATGTATTATATAGAGGAGAGGACGGGCCGAAGAGACAAAGGGTGAGAGGGGGTGACGCACACCGTTGAAATGTGCGGTATAAATGTGTTTGTTAACCGAAATTATTATTTACACAGAAGAGGTGGTCGGTTATTTGCAGTTATTTGCTTAGCCGACCCAAACTCTCCTATACATTCTTAATGTTGGGTCAACACGGACGAATGAACCGTGTACAAGTTAACCTGGTGCGGTGGTTTTGATAGAACGGAGTGAACATTGATTTCGCGCCCAATTCATAATTCTCACAGACCAGACATTTTCACTGAAGCTATTAGCGAGCTTGAATAATTTATCAAGTCGTACATTTAGGAATTTTTTATCGCATTGTGTTCTCCGATATCAGATCAGCAGATTTCATCCTATAGATGTACAATAACCGTAAAATCGGTCGCGATGGATCGGATCCAGCGACCCCAAACCGTATTACATGAAAAATGTTTTATTTATAGAACAAGTGGCATGCAAATTGCTCCAGAATAATTGCATCTGATCCGAGTCATATATCAAGTGTGCTTCTGTTCATCGGCATCACTTCGATCAGGATACGAATATTATATAGGAGCTTATAGGGACGACGTTTTCTAGCGCCATCTGACGGTAGCGGCGGCACAACGGCCGCTTAAAGTAAACGAAGAGGGCACTCGAACGGAACTTGCTGACTTTGCTGTCTTCTCCCATTGTGAGTATGTGTGTGGAGCACGGGGCGAGGAGGCCGGCGATTTTTAGTTGAAATATGTAAATTTCCGGCGATCATCGTCTATCACAGATGCACAGATGAATCAATTCAATTCTGGAACGGATGGTTTCAATTTTTCGTGAATTAGCATATTTACACTGCTCTCTACGATGAGTGGCTATTCCTAGGATGCTTGAGTACCACGTGGTCGTGCGGAAACGAGACCTGATCTGCCCCTCAAAAGCGGAAGTGCTCTATCTACGATTACTTAGTTTAAAAATAATCAATATATGGATAAATGTGATTTCTAATTTATACAGCTTGGTGTCGTCTGTATTATCTAGTAAGGTTTAGTAAATGTAGCAACAAACGCCGATAAAAATCTGAAAAGCACTGAAACGAAAGCAAAAAATGCTCAAAATTATCGTAAGTGGAGCTGAACTGGCTTCTTTGGAGTGTACTATATGGGGATGGTGCTGTACTAGAGCACCATAGCTGAAGGCTAGCATGAAAACGCATTCTGGAGAAGTTGGAAACTCTACCTGCCGAACGATGAGCAGTACTGCTAAGAATGAAATAAAGGCGGTTTGTTAATTTGATTGAGTTTCTCTAGCAAGTTTTTGCTCTTAGTGTTCCACATCTTATAGTCGAAGCCAAAAAAGACTTGTGCGAGAGAGGTAAAAAGAATTCATCCAAGGGTAATGTTAAGGATACTAAAAAGTCTTTTGTGAAAAATGACGAACAAATCCATAATGTTGATAAGAATTGGAATGAAGAAGTGTGATGACACCAAACGTGTTTGGATAGAGGAAAAAATACATCTGAAGACACGATTGCCGATAAATTCGACGTCTACACTCGTGGGTAGCGAATCATTCATCCGGCTAGCACTAGATGTCACTGCTGTGCATCTGGATGACAGGTCTATTTGATGCTAACTTCTGACTCCCAAAAAAAAAAGACGATTAACATCGAGAAAATTACTTTAAATTCGTTTCAACCTTTGGGCATCAAAGAGTCGTAGAGAAAAAGACATCCATCGGGTTCCACTAGAAGGCGTTAGAAAGATGAGATTTCGTAGGTACTAAAAAGACTTTTCTAACAATTTTGTGATTAATTGACACAATTTTCAATCACGCGCAATTTTGGTTTCGACGATTACGTTCCGGTAATTTCGATGTCAAAGATGCACCACGCATTGGAAGGCTAATTATCGAAAATATCGATAAAATCATGGACATTGTCGAGTCCGACCGTCATTTAAGCACTGTTTAGATTGCTCAAGAGCTAAAGATTGCACAAAAAACCGTTTCGAACCATTTGAATAAGGCTGGATACAATGTATGGGTGCCACACGAAAGAACCTCATGGACAGAATTTCCATCTGCGAATCGCTGCTGAAGCGCAACAAAATCGACTAATTTCTGAAGCGGTTGGTGACTGCTGATGAAAAGTGGATCACTTTCGATGATGTCAAGCGAGCGGTGGCCAAGTCAGGATTGACGGCCAGGAAGATTTTGCTGTGTGTTTGGTGGGATTGATAAGGAAGCTTCCCCTACGGCAAAACTCTTAACTCGGAACTGTACTGTCAACAATTGGACCATCTAAAGGAAGCAATCGCCCAGAAGCCGCCAGCTTTGCCCAATAGGAGAGGAATTGTGTTCCATCAGGACAACGCTAAGGCACACATATCGATAGTGATTTGCCAGAAGCTCCGGGAGCTTGGTTGAAAGGTTTTTATGCATCTATCTTATAGTCCGGACCCGACACCAAGTGATTACCTGTTCCTGTCCATGGCGGACAATTTTGCTGGTGAAAAATTTGCTTCAAGTGAGGTTTGTGAAAATCGACTGTCTCAATTTTTTGCCAATAAGGACGAGGACTTCTATGAGAGGGGCATTATGAAATTACCTTCAAAATGGCAACAAGTTATCGAACAAAACGGCGGATCATTCTAACTATGGTAATTAAAACGTTCAATTTCATGCAAAAATAATGGATTTCTTTTTACTACTGCATTTTTGGAGGGGAATTGAAAGGTTTGCTGCAACGGGTGGCAGAAGAAAATGATTACTTAGAAACGGTTAAGCCGGAACTATACGATTTAAACGGGCATAACCTACGCTCTCTAAAGGAGAACACGTTCGGGGTATTATTTTGGCAATTTCATTGTCCAATATTCAAAGGTGTTAGGAAGCTTCTCCGTCAACGTTTTCGATGGGTAACAATCGAGGAAATCTTTCGAGCTGTCAACTTTATCGACCAACAATCATAAGCGGGAGACCTTTTATGGATTGGCAACTTTATCGCCCAGCATTCTAAGACGGTGTTCCGAAACTTGTCCGTCAACGCTTTCGACCGGCAACAACCAGAGAAAATGGGAGGGGGAGGGAAGAGCTCAGATGGGAACTGATTGATTGAAATGTTCAATCTAAAATTCGTCAACATTTAAAGAGATTCTTGCATCCCAACCGCAATACTTCTATCTCATATGGAATTAATTGAGCACAAATTTAGTTCAAGACATCTTGTCAAAGTCAAGGAGCTGTTGGCGACACCGAAGAACGCATCTTTAAGAGAATTTATGAGATGAAGAGTTTCCTGACATGGTTAAAGTTCATGATCTATGTGGTGTTTCTCCGACCAATTCTAACTTATGGTGTCCTCACCTGGTCCAACGCCAGTAAATTGCAAGTAAAGCGGCTCAGCATTCTACAGAACCGGGCAACTAATACGTGAGCAACGTTCATATCCATAGGGATTTGAGAACTCTGAATATCACCAGATTGCAAAAGAACCATCCTCATCCAGCAGACAAAAAGGCTAACGGGCATACCAGTCTTAGAGCAGCAGAAAACCTATGCGTGTAGCAGCCATAAATTAGCATCCTGATTCAAAATTGTTTATTATAAATCCTTCGAGGAAGCTTGGATGAGTACAATTTGGTAATGTGTAGTTTCGGATTTTTTCCTGCTAGCATTAAGCGTTTATTTTACACGTTGTTAATCTTGGAATCAAATTGGGTTTTCTTTTAAATGCTTGCAGTAGAAGAAATAGGTTTGCTCTAACCCTATACCCTGTACAAGCCCTTAGTGGAAGAACATGATGTGTAATCATTGACACGGACCAATCCGATAGTAGCGAAGACAATTTTCTGCCCTTAAAATCTCTTTCTAATCTCAGAAGAAAAAAATTGATAAAAAGTACCTTCATTTCTCTACATAGTCTCCTTTCAGCTCGATATCCTTTTCCCAACGATGTTCAATAGCTTCGATACCCTGTTTATAGTGAGAAACGTCAAGCTCCTCAAAATAGTCATCAACCACAGACTCCACTTCTTCATCGTTGGCAAATCTTTTACCACCAAGCAATTTTTTCAAATTTGGAGACAGAAAATAATCCCAGAGAGTTAAATCTCACAAAAAAAAAACGATTAATTTTCCTTTCTGAAGATAAGGGTAAAGTAAAGGGGAAAGAAAGATGAGGTATCACCTGTTCAAGAAGGTGATCCATAACTATTAAAGCTAGGGAGTGCCTAATGTTTGCTTATAAAAACTACCATTAAAGGAGAAAGTGCAGTTGGTTAGCATAATAAATATCTCAAAAACTAAACAACTTAATTGAATTTGGTAAAGGTTTTGCCAATTTAAGCAACTTTGTATCTGTTACCGTTTCCCGAGATCCCCATGCAGTTCATTCTTATCTTCGACACAGTGTATAGCTTGAAATTGTCTTCCCAGTTTTAGCATTGTAAAATGATTTGATTATAGAGGTTTGAATTCAATTTTTTGATGCATGCCAACACAATCGACCAACATTCGACAAGGAAAGGGGGACCGGCAACGTCGAATCGACCATCATTTACAAAAGGGGGTTTGTCTTGCTGAGAATTTGAATCGTCCAAATCAAGATCAGAAGTTAGGATTCGGTAGAAACTGATTTTTCCTTCATGTGAAGCACGATCATGTCCATAAAGGTTTGAAAATTAAATTGAAAATAACTCGTTTGTTGGGATATTTCCTTTGATGCAAATCGGATGTCATTTCTAAGTAACATACTTGGGGGACGAAATAGGAGGGTGGAGGAGGCTCACTTCTTACCTACTTCTCTGAACACAAGATGGGCTGTCGACGCGGACGATACCACTTCTTATATGACCTCTTCAGGAGACTGCAGAAATCTGTCGATCAACTTGAACGTGAATGGACTCGAAAGTGGTGTCTTTCGATACACCCCAAGAGGATGTAGTTGTCCGCTTTTCTAGAAAACGTAATCTGCACCTTTTCCTCACAAATCACCATAGAGGGATGGATGCTACCCTGCAATCTGCAGCTGCAGTACCTATAGATGGTTCTTGACACAAAGATGATGTTCCATCACCACTTCACTATGATCACCTTCAGTTTTCTGAAGGCGTGGTGATCTCTGTCTCTCCTTAAATGGTCAAAAAGCTTTCTAAGTTTTAAGCTTAAAATTCTAATTTGTACTGTGCTTGTCCGACTGATATTATGATAATGGCCTGATCTAGCCCCACCAGATTGTAGAAGTCAAGAGGCTCAATGTCCCTTCAAAACAGGGTGCTATGAGTCATCCTCAGTGCACCCTGGTTCGTGACGAACTACATAGAGATTTCAAAATGGCAACTCTGAGGGAATTTGTGAAAGTGTTAGCATTTTGGAAAAGGTTTCTCTGTTGCCATCTAGGGGAGTTGGACCCAGATAGATCTCCATTCTAGATGCGTTCAGTTTTTGTCCAAATCGCTTTTGTAGGTAATCATTAGAAGCGTCTTCAAATCAGGAATATTTCGGTGAACAACAAAATTTTCTCGTTATCATAATTTTTTAGATAGTTGTGTTTAAAGCTTTCCAGAAAAAAAAATCTTGATCAGACCGCTTTTGTCAGGTACTCAATAGAAACGACTTGAAATTAGGAAGATTTTTGAAATGGGCAGCTCTTGAGCTGCCAGAGTTTTCGAAATATTGGCGTTTAAAGTTAAAAAAAAACTTGCTCAAATCGCTTGTGCAGGTACTCACTAAAACCGTCTTGAAATGAGGAACATTTT
The DNA here is from genome assembly GCA_023690525.1 of Holotrichia oblita. NCBI lineage: Eukaryota > Metazoa > Arthropoda > Insecta > Coleoptera > Scarabaeidae > Holotrichia > Holotrichia oblita. The sequence goes on from CM043018.1 coordinate 153,148,833, forward strand.
TGTAAAAAGTGAAGCTATCTGGATCTCACAATGTTAGATATATTCGTGTTTAAGTTTTTGAAAAAAAAAACGACTCAACATAAGCGTTTTGATAAATAGGAACGTTTCTGTAAAATGCTCGTTAGAAGCACAAAGTTTCCACCCTCCCTCACCCCCTTAACAGTTATTTTAGTGTTTTCTTTTTATCAAAAAAAAATTTTTTTCATTGTCACCAACGACCTTTAAAACTCTTCATTTTTTAAGTTGAGGAAAGATAGTCGGAGCCAGATCCAGTAACTCGAATTTTAAATCACGAATTATTTGTACAGCAATGTGCCATTTGTGTCCAATGACATAGTCCTGCGAAAACAAAACACGTTTGGACAACTTTGCGCGTTTTCTCTCCATAATTCTTCACCATAGAGTGGTCAACGTCGAATAACACTTCCCAGTTATTTTTCCACCCTCATCCAGAAAATAAATCATGATTACTCCATGGCAATCCCAAAAAGCTGAAGATTTTTGAACACAAAACTGCTTAAACCTTGCAGAACTAGAGTGTCTCCTTTTAATCGATTGTGGTTTTGTTTCTGGATCGTAGAAAGGTACCCAAGTTTCATCCATAGTAACAATATGACTTAAGAAGTCTGCATCATTTCCAAACTGTCAGGGATCCATTTTGCAAACATTATTTTTATTGTACATTAAGTAATATCAAAGTTACCATTAATTTATCAAACATCCAAGCGATTAACATCAATTAAATCACATCACGCGAGTTTGCTCAAATCGCTTGTGCAGGTACTCACTAAAACCGTCTTGAAATGAGGAACATTTTTGTAAAAAGTGAAGCTATCTAGATCTCACAATGTTAGATATATTCGTGTTTAAGTTTTTGAAAAAAAAACGATTAATTTTCCTTTCTGAAGATAATCAATGGAAATTATCCCTGAAAACTGACGCCCATGACCTTAACAGCAGATGGAACCATCTTCGTCTTCTTTGGATCCAATCCTCCCCTTTCACTCCATTATTTTCACTGTTCTTTGGTCTCAGGTGTCTCATGTTTCATCCAAGGTTATGAATCGACTTAAAAACTTGCCTGAATTATTTAAATTGCACAAAATGGAACGAGTACGAATTATCGAAACGAACCGGTTCGTAGAAATGGTACACCCTCACGTACAACAACGTAACTTCATTGTAGGTTAAGTACAAGCCTATAAGATCATAAATAACAATTAATGCTGAAATATTAAACGCTAAACACACGGTACAATACACGTTTTCTCCCGCAATCGCGACGCTATCATTCTATAAAGAACAATAGCCTGCATACATGAACACTTATTTTAAATACCAACCAACGTTGGGGAACTTCGAATAGCTTCGACGAACCTAACGCATACAAACACACGATCGGAGAATTGATTCAACGTTAACGCGATACCATTCTCAGATAGAAAATACACGCACATCTACAAGCGCTCAGACAACTCAATCGTAAGTAACTAATTAAATTTTAATTACGTCTGGAGGCAATTAACAGTCAATCAGTGCAGAATTTGAGTCGAGTTATTAAAACGAATAATTAGTGGAACTACCTCTACAACCCAACCGACTCCTAAATGTATAACATTAATAGTAATATTCGAGAGAAGATGAAGGAGAGACTTGGCAACCGATCTCGACTGATACAAAACTAAAATTCTATTCAAATTCTCCCGTTGCACATCACAAAATTGGATGCAATCCAATACGTACAAGGAGAGAGAGAGAGAGCGGCATTTTGTTTTGCTTTTTTTTTTTTTGGGGGACGTAGTATCAAAAGGGGAACGTTGGATTCGGTCGCGATGATGATCAATGGGATGGAATAAAGCTCCCTGACCCGGGGTTAGATAGTAGGAAACCTAATTTGACTCGCGAGGTAATCAAATGAAACGGGAGATTTCCGGTAGCGACGTGATTAGGCCACTTGGGGGTTTAGAGAAATATGAAGAACTGTAATGGTAATTTTACGGTAATAAATCGTTATGTTGTCGAAAGGACGAAACAAAAGCCACTTTATTACTGCGAATATGGCTTCACTGTTCTATAAACTCGTGTGATGTGATTTAATTGATGTTAATCGCTTGGATGTTTGATAAATTAATGGTAACTTTGATATTACTTAATGTACAATAAAAATAATGTTTGCAAAATGGATCCCTGACAGTTTGGAAATGATGTAGACTTCTTAAGCCATATTGTTACTATGGATGAAACTTGGGTACATTTCTACGATCCAGAAACAAAACCTCAATCCATTAAACTGAGACACTCTAGTTCTGCAAGGCTTAAGAAGTTTTGTGTTCAAAAATCTTCAGTTTTTTGGGATTGCCATGGAGTAATCATGATTTATTTTCTGGATGAGGGTGGAAAAATAACTGGGTGTGTTATTCGACGTTGACCACTCTACGGTGAAGAATTATGGAGAGAAAACGCGCAAAGTTGTCCGAACGTGTTTTGTTTTCGCAGGACTATGTCATTGGACACAAATGTCACATTGTACAAGTACAAGTAATTCGTGATTTAGGATTCGAGTTACTGGATCTGGTCTCCGACTATCATGTCTTTCCTCAACTCAAAAAATAAAGAGTTTAAAAGGTCGTTGGTGACAATGAAAAAAAATTTTTTTGATAAAAAGAAAACACTAAAATAACTGTTAAGGGAGGTGGTGGAGGGTGGAAACTTTGTGCTTCTAACGAGCATTTTACAGGAACGTTCCTATTTTTCAAAACGCTTATGTTGCGTCGTTTTTTTTTTCAAAAACTTAAACACGAATATATCTAACATCGTGAGATCTAGATAGCTTCACTTTTTACAAAAATGTTCCTCATTTCAAGACGGCTTTAGTGAGTACCTGCACAAGCGATTTGAGCAAGTTTTTTTTTTTTAATTTTAAACGCCAATATTTCGAAAACTCTGACAGCTCAAGAGCTGCCCATTTCACAAAAATGTTCCTAATTTCAAGTCGCTTCTATTGAGTACCTGACAAAAGCGGTCTGATCAAGTTTTTTTTTTTCTGGAAAGCTTTAAACACGACTATCTAAAAAATTATGATAACGAGAAAATTTTGTTGTTCACCGAAATATTCCTGATTTGAAGACGCTTCTAATGGTTACCTACAAAAGCGATTTGGACAAAAACTGAAGAGGACAGGACGCATCTAGAATGGAGATCTATCTGGGTCCAATTTCCCTAGATGGCAACAGAGAAACCCTTTCCAAAGTGCTAACACCTTCACAAATTCCCTCAGAGTTGCCATTTAGAAATCTCTATGTAGTTCTTCACGAACCAGGGTGCACTGAGGATGACTCATAGCACCCTGTTTTGGAGAAACATTGAGTCTCTTGATTTCTACAATCTGGTGGGGCTAGATCAGACCATTATCATAATATCAGTCGGACAAGCACCGTACAAATTAGAATTTTAAGCTTAAAATTTAGAAAGCTTTTTGGCCATATAAGGAGAGACAGAGATCACCACGCCTTCAGAAAACTGAAGGTGATCATAGTGAAGTGGTGATGGAACATCATCTTTGTGTCAAGAACCATCTATAGGTACTCCAGCTGCAGATTGCAGGGTAGCATCCGTCCCTCTATGGTGATTTGTGAGGAAGAGGTGCAGATTACGTTTTCTAGAAAAGCGGACAACTACATCCTCTTGGGGTGTATCGAAAGACACCACTTTCGAGTCCATTCACGTTCAAGTTGATCGACAGATTTCTGCAGTCTCCTGAAGAGGTCATATAAGAAGTGGTATCGTCCGCGTCGACAGCCCATCTTGTGTTCAGAGAAGTAGGTAAGAAGTGAGCCTCCACCACCCTCCTATTTCGTCTCCCAAGTATGTTACTTAGAATTGACATCCGATTCGCATCAAAGGAAATATCCCAACAAACGAGTAATTTTCAATTTAATTTTCAAACCTTTATGGACATGATCGTGCTTCACATGAAGGAAAAATCAGTTTCTACCGAATTCTAACTTTTGATATTGATTTGGACGATTCAAATTCTCAGCAAGACAAACCCCCTTTTATAAATGATGGTCGATTCGACGTTGCCGGCCCCCCTTTCCTTGTCGAATGTTGGTCGATTGTGTTGGCATTGATCAAAAAATTTTATTCAAACCTTTGTAATCAAATCATTTTACAAAGCAAAAACTGAGAAGACAATTTCAAGCTATACACTGTGTCGAAGATAAGAATGAACTGCATGGGGATCTCAGAAACGGCAAGAGATACAAATTTGCTTAAATTGGCAAGACCTTTACCAAATTCAATTAAGTTGTTTAGTTTTTGAGATATTTATTATGCTAACCAACTGCTCTTTCTCCTTTAATGGTAGTTTTTATAAGCAAACATTCGGCACTCCTATGGGTAGCCTTATTAGTCCTATACTAGCTTTTATAGTTCTTGAACAGGTGATACTTCATCTTTCTTTCTCCTTTACCTTTCATCTACAAATATGTTGACGACCTGATGTGTTCCATTCCCTTGAACGAGGAAGACAACATTCTCTACATACCATTTCAATAGTTTTAATGAGCACATATAATTCACCATTGAACTTGAACGGAACAGATTCATCCCCTTCTTCTGGATCAAAAAATAATACTACCATTATCTTATTTACGTTTATTTGGGTACATTTCTACGATCTAGATACAAAGGAACAATCGATGGATCCAAGGCCTTTAAAAATCTGCTGAAAAAGTTCTTGCTTCAGTTTTCTTGGGATTGCCATGGAGTAATCATAATTGATTCTCTAAAGGAGGGTGGAACAATATCTGGGAATTAATATTCGATGTTATTGACCCCACTCCACGAGAAAAAAATATGGGGAAGGGAGGCAGAACGTTGTCCAAAAGATGTTTTGGCTTTGCAGGACAATGCCCTTGCACACAAATCCCATGTTTTTAATAAACTTTAAACGCAAATACTCTGACAACTCTGACAGCTAAAGGGCTGCCAATTTCACGAAAATATTCCTGATTTGAAGACGCTTCTAGTGAGTGCCCGCAAAAGCGATTTGACAGGACAGGATTCAAGAGTGGAGGTCTATTTGGATCCAAATCCTCGAGGTGCCGAAATCAGCAGGTTCTCCGACTGAGCAATTCATTCGTGCTTCTAGCCGGTGTCATAGCAAATTTTGTCAGAGTTGGTATTTCTACTTCTCTATGGAACCAGGGTGCGTTAACGATGACACATAGCACCCTATTTTGGAGGGACATTGAGCCTCTTGACTTCTACAATCTGGTGGGGCTAGATCAGGTCATTAATATCAGTCGGACAAACATCCTGTAGGTTAGAATTTTAAGCTTCAAGCTTAGAGAGCTTTTCGGATATATTAGGAGCGACAGAGCCTGCCCTATCTACAGAAATCTTGAGGTGATCATAGTCAAGTGCTAACGGAACGTCTCCGATAACTCCAAGGTAATATCCGTCCCTCTATGCTGATTTTCGAGGGGGGTAGATTACGATTATGGAATAACGGACAGGCGTTTATTGAAAGCCGTTACTTTCGGGGCGATTCATAAAGTTGGTCAACAGATATCTTCAAGGTCGTATAAGCAGCGGTATCGTCCGCGTAGACAGCCAGTCAGTTCAGCAGTTCAGAGAGGCAACGATATTAGAAGTTGACATCCCTCAACAAATAAGTCAAATTGAAAATCCATGTTTTGCGAAATTTAATGTTATTTCCAATTTAATTTTGAAACCTTTTTGGTGATGACCACAGGACCATGCTTCACGTGGGAAAAAAAACCGGTTTCCTTCTGAACTTCTACTAAATCCCAACTTCCGATCTTGATTTGGACGATTCGAGTTGTCGAAAAGATAATCTCCCTTTCGTAAATGACAGGCGATTCCACGTTGACGTTTCCTTGTGAAATAAAATGTTTGCTCATGGCATCCTAGAATTAACTTCAAATTAGCCAGATGATTCTTATAGCCTATACATGTCTAATAGTTCTGTGTAGACAATTAAATGATATATTGATTTATTTAATAAAATACGGGGTGTTCCATAAGAAAAATCAAAAACGACTAAATTTCCGGTTAAACCGGAAGCTGATTTTATGAGTTTGTACTCGTAAAATACTTGAAATATGCAACTGTAACACTTTCAACTTCACTGGCCCTGTATGCTGACTGATTCTGGCTTGAAGTGGAGTCAGCATATAAATAATATCTAGATTGGAGATTGGAGAATTCCAACCACTTCCCCCTATTTCGTTAATTCTTCTTCTTCTATTCTATAATATTTTAAGTTTGTCCCTTCAAGTAATTTTAGTGAGATTTCATTGCATACCTTATTATCGATACAACACCCTATCAGAACTCAAACTAAACGTAATAATACGAGTAAAACCCGAACATTTCAAAGAGTTGACCTTCCACAATCTCACCGAACAAACAAAATAATCTCGTCGAATATCCCACTGGCTAGATGTAACTTAATTCGACGGTAGTACTATGTGGGTACATCATACAAGAAAAAGACGGAAATAGTTTCAAATTTCATTTAAGATTTAATTTGCGTACACAAAGATAGATGTGCATTTACGTACGTATGCAGCGAGCACAGGGTTCCCCTTATGAGTTCTAGTTCCAGAGCGTCAGCCCTTATGCACGGTAACAACTAAGGATCCAGTTAGCGTATACGTCGGACGTCGCAATTAAAACGGCTGCGCTTTTGTTAAGCCCAGTCGCAAACAATGTTCGCGTTCTTCCATCTATATAGGCCGTCTGTGATCCAGAGCAAAATGGACAGAAGCGATCTCTCTATGCTAGGGAAAGAGAGACAGAGATGGTCGGGTTTTGATTTATAAGTACCTGAAATCTTCCTGTAATTAAAATTTCTATTTTCACGCAATCAATTTTCGCTTTTGAGGATTAGATCTTCGCTTCATTTCAATTGTTTTAGTAAGTTTTTTTTTTTTTCATCTAATAAATCTCCTCGAGTGTTAAAAATAGGGAACCTATCCTTATTGGCGTTGGCGAAATATCATTAGTTTTCCTCCGGTTTACGAAATGGATTCCAGCTCACGTACGAAATTTCTCTAATATATGGGAAGAAGTTTGATTGATAGAAAAGAAGTTGTGTTTTACCCCACGCCTAGTTCCCCAAGCCAACTTGATACATACATGCGACGAGAGTTGAGAGACGTGGACGTTCTTCCACCCCTCCGATTTGATAAATGTTCTACATCAACGAGAACGACTCTGATTCGACATCTGACATAACATTCATTGAGATGCCGTAGATGTAATATTTCTTTATTTTTATTAAGTTTAATTCTCTAATTCTCCTCACTTCCGGAAACGAGAATTCAATGTTACCCAGGAGGAAATCCCGAGCAATATTCCTCCCTTCCTCCCAAAAAACATTTCTATACAACAACACGGTTTTAATAGGAAATCTGTTTTAACTGAATGTAACATTTCCTCGAATACAATTAGAATATTAGATTAGCAAACTCTCGGGCGGTAGATAAGATCCAACTATCTGCGTCTGCGATTGTGGAATGCTCTTAGCTTACGTTTTCGGGGGGGAGAGGATAGGAGGACTCTCGCCCGTTTCCATTTCGCTCTCCAGCCAACGCTAAGTGAATTCAAACTTGATCAAGATATCTTAATATTGTTTAATGCAATGTAGGTTGATGTACATTACTGCTTTTGGACTTTGATTGTATCTAACAAACCCTTTATACCCTTGCCTTGTCTTGTTTTGACTTCTAACTACATCTCTCCGATCTGTATATACAGGCAATATTTTCTCCGTTTCGATTGTGTTTATTTACGACTAGTTTATTATAGAAGGCACTAATTCTATTGTGATCCGTTTTGAATTCCAATGATGATTAAAGGAGATAAAATATTCATTGTATAATATTAGATTTCAAATTCAAAACTTGAAACTGTCTTGTCTATTTTTTTGACTTGTTTTTGACTAACTTTTGGCTTCTAGATAAAAAAATAACCTCACTTCAACTTTTTAAACTACAGAATATCCTCTTTTTGTCTCAAAAATCATACAAAATGTGCGTATTAAGGAAGATAAAGGGAAAACTTATTAATAATATATAAATATTAAGGTAAAAATTTTCGCTTATAGCTTTTTCTGAAGTGTTTAATCTGTGAACATTCTCGATTGATGCTCCAACAATAGTCAGCCATGATATGTACATCCCATTTACCTTGATACCGTGCCTCCATTACCTTCAAATCTTGGTGGAATCGCTTACCCTGCTCATCACTCACTGCACCAAGATTTTTCGGGAAGTTAACAAGATGGCTATTTAAGAAATGCAATTTGATGCTGCACCCAAGCATTTTGAAGCTCTGTCTTTGACAATGTTTTTGAATGCTAACCAAGCATTCTTTTGAAGTTCTGTCATTGTTCTCATGAAATGTTCATCTTTGCCTTTATCTTTTCAAATGGCAGGCTAAGAAATGCCGAAACGAGTCTCCTTCAGTTGGTAAAGCTTTAACAAATTGTTTCATGAGACCAATTTTTATTCCTTTTTTTGACCCATTTTGCCTTAATAAACTAACAGAAATCTTGTAGTTTACAACGACTTTCTGTGACGTGTGACTCTGCTAAAGTTTTAATTGAAAAACGCTGCTTGAAGTGATCCATCTAATCTACAGCCCACCAGCCATTAAAAAATGTATTAGTACTTTCGAACTGCCAACACGGTCGACCAACATTCGATACGGAAAGGGGACCGGCAACGTGGAATCGCCCGTCATTTCCGAAAGCGAGTTTGTCCTGCTGACAACTTGAATCGTCCAAATCAAGGTCAGAAGTTGGGATTCGGTAGAAGCTCAGAAAGGAACTGATTTTTTCCCATGATCATGAAGCATGATCTTGAGGTCATGACCAAGAAGGTCTCAAAATTAAATTTGATAAAACATAGATTTCAATTTGAATTATTTGTTGAGGGATGTCAACTTCTAATATGTCTACGCGGACGATACCTTGAGGAACGATGCACTGATCTGCAGGACTAACTTTGTGAACGGCTTTCAATGAACGCCGAGAGTGTGTAGCTGTCCATTATTCACTATGATCACCTCTAGATTTATGAAGGCGCAATGGGATCTGTCTCCCCTACAGGATGTTTATCCGACTGATATTAATGACCTGATCTAGCGTCGCTAGATCGCAGAAGTCCTGCGAAACCAGGTGCTATGTGTCATCGTCAACGCATCCTGGTTTGAATCCAATTCCATAGAGAGCTGGAAATACCAACATTTTGAAAAGGATTGCTCGGTCGGAGAAGCCACTGGTTCGGTATTAAGGGAATTTAGATCTAGATAGACCTTCATCACTCGTTGTGCATTCTGGATGCGGACGTTTGATTGCTGCGACGATCGGGCTCCACACGTACCACATCAGATCATCAGTGAATCATGTGGGTAGAACGAAGCCAGAACTCGGTCGAGATTGGAAGTCTAAGGGACCCACAAGATCTTATCTGCCTGATAAGTTCCAGCTAATCCAGTTCAAATATAAGCATGTATTTGAACTGGCAAATATGGAGTTCCCCAGGTCTCAATTCCAGGACCGCTGCTGTTTATAGTGTACCTGAATGATCTTTCTTCTAACATTAGTGGTGGTTGGATTTGTTTAGATGCTGATTGATTCTGGCTTGAGGCGAATATCTAGATTGCAGATTGGAGAATTTCAACTTTTCTCCTTATTTAATTTATTGTCCATCTTCTATTCTATAATATTTTAATTGCATACCTTATTACCGATACACAATCTCACTGGACAAACAACTGGCTAGATCTAACTTAATTCGATTGTAGTAGGATGTGGAAGAAAAAGAGGAAATGCTGATTAGTAACGGAATTACACTTTATAAAATGATTAATCATATTTTGTGAGAAACATATTGCAGCAGAGATATTTATTTCACAGATAAATTTATATTCACTTTTCCCTTTATACAACCCCCCGGACGAGAAACAAAACCAGGAGAAGAATTTAAAGATTTAAACCAACACGAACAAATTTCACTCAAAACATAAACGTCAGTTATAAATTATCAGATAATAAAACAGAGGGTATTTTCAGACTTTCAGCTCGGGCGTTGAAAAATGTAATGCATAACATAGATATAACGTGAGGTCGTCAGGTTATAACTTACGTTCCTGTTTCTCCTGTTTTTTTTTTCGTTTACCCACTGAGTTGTTTCCTACACTGCCATTCCTTTATGACTTTTCATACACATATAAACACATATACACCTTATAATACGCGGGTGTATATTCATGTTTCTCAATTTCATCCTGTCCGCAGCTGTACTGGATCCACCGCTAAGTGAGCAATAAAGATCTCACAACAGAATTCCTCCATTCGTAACCGTGAGGGGAGGAAGGCATCGCATCGCGTTTATATTATTTATATAAGTTGATGTGTATTTTTCAGGTGCGTTTACGTTTTCAGTCGAACACCTGAGGTCCCTCTTCGACCTCCTCCTTTACCCCCCTCCCTCACTCCGAAAAAGTTACAGGTGTAGATGTTGTACTCCCGGGTACCTACTTGTAATTTCCTATTTAAGTGTAAACGATGATTATACCGTTTCCCCGTCTTGCCCGTGATGTTTTCCTTTCTCCCCCACCCCCCACCCCCATCATCATATTATAAGAGCCGAACCTCTTAATGTTGTTCCCGCTTTCCTCTTTTACTCTCGCCATTTCACATTACTTTTAAATATTCAGCGTACGTCAGGACGTCTTCTAAAAGCATTTGGCCATTAAAAAATTAAGCGTTGGCTTTCCAGTATTATATTATTATTTTATGCATATTTTACTGCGCGGTAAATGGGGAGAAAATCGGGTGTACAGTGAAAATATAGTTCTCTCAACGGCGGCCCTTTATACCGTGTGCAAGATCATATTGCTTCTTCTAACTGTAAGTATGTCGTGGTGTAAAGGGGTTGAATGCGTCGAACACTTACTGGAAACGGCGGGCAGGAGGACGGGGGTTAAGGGCGGACGATTCCCTCTACATCGACATCAAGAAATGTAATGAATATCACGATAGTATTTCTGTTATTCCGAATTTGTTTTGTTCCCCCTTTTCATGGCCATTAATGTCTAAATTAGAAATGATTTACATTCTATAAATCTCATCGATGCGATGGATTTAATTTTATGTTACTGGATATAAGAAGGCAATTAGAAATTGGAATGAAGGAAAACTTTGTGGACACAAAAAAAGAATCAAAATAACAAAGCGGTTTGTTCAACCTCTTTCGCTTTCTCCCTGAAGAAGGAAGATGTTTCAAATACTTTCACAAATTTAAAAATCTGTGGATAAGCCTAAAAAGATGGAGAAAATTGGATTTTAGCAAATCCTGATATCATATTTGGATTCAGCACATTAAAAAAAGCCTCTAACTCCAAGACAATTTTGCGAAAGTTAAAAACAATATGAGTCTGTCTTGTATTATAGATTTAGAACGAGTTTGGTACCCAGATTGGAAAGAATGTCACAGAAGAATTAGGAAGGAACCTAGGAACTCTAACAAGATTGGTCCTAAGCCTTCCAATCCTCATGTGGTAGCCCTTAATGGCTACGAAATGTGATGAAAACTTAAGGAAGATGTTGTCCTCAGAGAGGTTAGATTTGATATTAATCTGCTGGTCCCTGCGCGATCACATCTTGGACTCTCTTCACCACTCTCTTCTGGGGGATGGTCGGTCCAGATCCAATCCAGTTGTCCCCACAACGATGGGGTTGGTGGACGTGGAGAGCCTCTCAAAGAGTTTCGTCTCCAGCTAGGGAGGGGCATATTGATTGATGTTCCGGACGAACCTGAGGACGCCAGTAATCATACGCGATATCCTGTTTTGTTGCTCTTTGAGATTGACAGTTTGAGAATCAACTTAGCGACACAGAACTAAGACAGTGCACCATATATGAGGATTGGTCTCAGGAAGACGAGATATGTCATCAGTGTGATTTTCAAAAGGGCTTGCTTCTTTGGCACTTAAATTTAGAAAAACCTTTATACTAGTTGGCTGTAGATTATGTCTCTTTCGATTCTGAATTATTGATCTCCATCCTTGTGATCGGAGAATTATATAGAACTTTTTAAAGTAGACTGTTGGGATAACCATTGTTAATGAAGATGTCGTACAATTTGTTAATGTGTCTCCCCAAGTAGGGAGTCTCAGATAATTTGGCGTCTCTATTTTTCATGTTTTTCACCATGTTAATTTTAATACTAAAAAAACGATAGGAGAAGAAGTTCGTACATCTTCCGGAGAAGCTCAATTTTGTGTACCAATGCAGGCTAATATGTTGATTAGAGTTCCTCACCACCAAGGTGTCTAGAAGGGTGAGGGAGGATGGAGAGGGAGGGAGCAAATTGTTTGAATTTGTTATATAATCCTACCTCCACTTCAGAATCAAAATAACAAAGCGCTTTGTTCAAGATCTTTCTCTTTCGCTCTGAAGAAGGAGGAGGTTTCAAATATTTTCATGACAAATTTAAAGAACTGTGGTGTTTGATAAGCCTGAAGTGATGGTGAGAATATGCTGGGGAAAAAATAATGGATTTTAACAAATCCTGATGTCATATTTGGATTCACCACATCAGAAAAGCCTCTAAGTTCAAGACAATTTTGCAAAAGTTGAAAGAATGTAAACCTGTCTTGTGTCTTATAGATATTTATAGACCGAGTTAAGCATTCCGATTTAAGAGAATGTCTCAGAAGAATCAGAAGGAGTCTAGGAATTCTAACAGGCCTAAGCCTTCTAATCCTCATGTGGTAGCCCTTAATGGCTACAAAATGCTCTTCACCACTCTCTTCTGGGGGGTGGTCGGTCCAGATCCAATCCAGTTGTCCCCACAACGATGGGATTGGTGGACGTGGAGAGCCTCTCAAAGAGTTTCGTCTCCAGCTAGGGAGGGGTATATTGATTGATGTTCCGGACGAACCTGAGGACGCCAGTAATCATACGCAATATCTTGTTTTGTTGCTCTTTGAAATTGACGCTTTGAAAATCAACTTAGCGACACAGAACTAAGACAGTGCACCATATGTGAAGATTGGTCTCAGGAAGACCAGATATGTCATCAGTGTGATTTTCAAAAGGGCTTGCTTCTTTAGGACTTAAATTTAGAAAAACGTTTATACAGGGTCTGGCACTGAAACTTTCTTTTTTCAAAGGTAAAAAATACAAGTTTACTTTGTACATTTTAAGATTCTCTTTTATTAGCATTATGCACTAACATGGGAAGTTTGATATTAAACAGTTTTAAAAACAATGTTTGGCAAGTGTCCACCATTGCTATCGATGCTTTATTGTAGATGATTTCTGCAGAGTTGCAGGACGGTTGTTATAGAGTTTCGATTTGAGGTAGCCCCACAAAAAAGATCACATGGTGCTAAATCTGGCGATCGTGTGGGCTACGAGATGTTGTTGGAGATACGTCGCCCTGGAAAATACTTCGCCAACAGCAATATTTTTAAGAGCTGGCAGAAAGAAATTGCCAATCATGGCTACCGTGCGATGGTCCTCCTCGCAAAATGTGGCCAAATAATCCCGATCCCCATTAACTTTCCTGGGATTGATATTGCTCCAATAACAAACATATATTTTGTTTATTGACACACCCTGAGATGGGAAAATGTGCCTCATTACTGAACCACACAATTGCGAAATAAGAAAATGTGTACAAGTTGAGGTGCAAATGATGTCTCTCTCGATTCTGAATTATTGATGTCCATCTCTATGACCGGAGAATTGCATAGAACTTTTTAAAGAAGACTTTTGGGATAACCATTATTAATGAAGATGCCGTAGAATTTGTTCATGTTTCTCCCTAAATAGGGAGTGGCGAGTTTATTTTTCATGTTTTTTTTACCATGTTCATTTTCATACTAAACGAACGATTGGAGAAGAAGTTCATATATCTTCCGGAGAAGGTCGGTTTGGTGTACCAATCCAGGCTGATATGTTGATTAGGATTGTTTAGAAATGTGACCGAATTGTCCATCTCCATCTCAACTTGAATTTTAATTTGTTATTGAAGGAATTAAAGGCGTCAAGGATTGCCGTGATATTATCTACCGGAGCTGCCGTGATGATGTCATCCACATATTTGAAAAGGAATGGGAGACTGAAGTTGATGTGTTGCATCGAAACCGCTATCAACTCGTCCATCACAATTTAGGCTAGAATGGGGCTCAGAGGACTACCCATCGGAATTCCCGACGTTTGGCCGCGATATTTTTTTATCAAAGACGAAGGAAGATTAGTCAAACAGAAAAAGGATAATACCAAGAAACCTGTCTCTATCTATATTTGTGTGATGAGTGACGTCACTCCATTCTCTAGTAATAATGTCAATTACTAATTCCTGAGGGATGTTAATAAAGAGTGATCACATCCAATGAAATTAGGATGTAACAATGACGACAATCGGAGAGCCAGTATTTCATTAATTCTATCAAAGAGCACTATCACCAAGTGTCCAATCATTTTGACCAAAAAAATATCATTTTCTCCTATAGAAACTTTGAGAATCCTTTTCCACCCCCTTAGGGATTAAATTTAAAACAAAAACGCTGAAGTTGATGTCTCACTAATAATCTCAGAAAGTATTAATACCAAATTTCAAAACAATTGAGTCCTAAAAATATATTTGTTTTAATTTTTTAATATTTACAAACTTTTTGTGACCTCCTTTCACTTTGTTAAGGATTGACCCAACCTTTATCTTTGGCTTGTTCATAAAACGATTCCCCAATTGCTGTGTTAGCGAGAATTACCGTTTTAGCATTTCATGAAATCGCTTCGATAGTATGCCTGAACCTAAACCTAAACCTGAACCTATTCTTCATTTTCCTGTATTATGAATGAAAATCTGGTATTCAACTTTATAATTTTTGTTTAGTTCGTTCGCCAAATCTATGAAGTCCTTCCGTTTAGCGATAGCCAAAACTTGCTTCGCATAATCTTGAATGGATGGAAACAAAATGTTCTTAATTGTGGTACCATCAACGCAATCATCGCAAAGAATTTCTCTTTCGTATGGTTTCAGTTTGCGAAAGTGTCCACGTTTTTCAAGAGAGGATGTGGTAACACTTATTCTAGTCACCCCCTTTAATCCGCGAGTTTCAATGTTAGAAAAAAATGCCAAAAAACGTATTTGTTGAATTGTAATAAACAAAAATCTCCACCACCCCTTTTCAAAAAAAAAAAACAGCTGAAATACCTTTTAAATTTAAATGCTGAAATGCTATTTCAGATAGAAATTTGACGACACCCCATTGACCATCTCAGAGGTGGAATTTCGGTCGGAGGTCATCATTCTCCTTTCCGAACCATTGTTCTTGAGCCCCTTTGTCTCTTCGATAGCTCCCTCTAAGCTGGGTGTTTGTGAGTTCTGACAATAATCTTCACTGCCCAAGGCGACCGAATGAGGGATGGTGTTGTCCTCCCAGTTGTCTTCCTCTGCGTCCACCGCAAGGGCACGGCGAACGTTGACCAAAGGCGGGGGCCTGTCGAGGTCCAAGTCGGCGAGTCTACTAACAATTGGATTTCCCGATCTCGCTATTCGTTCTGCTAGGCTGATGATGTGCCTTCTAATTGATGGTATCCCAAGGTCGTCGCGTAGCTGTTGGTTGCGAACGTACCATGGTGCCCCTGTTATTAACCTCAGGACACCATTCTGTAAGACTTCTAGCCTTTTCAGGTGGCTCTTCGCCATACTCGACAAGGGCAACGCCCCAATTTCGGTCGCCTCAAAATGCCTGGTTGTGAGGTTTTCTAAGAGGAGAAATCCACCTTCAACCGACATCTCTGTGACTGGTGAGAAGCTTCCCATTTTTTTGACACTGCTGTCAAGTTCGTACATGCGAGGTCTGTCTTTTGTATCAGCTCCTTTTTGCTGGAAAATTTTCTTGAGCTTGAAATTCAACACCACGTTTCTCAAACCGATTCTAACCTACTGCAGCACCTTCAAGTTTCAGACTTAGAGACTGGATGGGCTTCAGAACATGGTAGTAGCTTCATAGTTTGTGTTCAATTTACAAATCCAAGACGTTGGCCAGATCCAGATCCTAGAGGAGCTCTCTCTAGAGTGGATCTGAGGACCCCATTAATCCAACATCTTGGGGAGGTGGATCCTAATAGGCCTTCACCTAGAAGAGCAAGACCCAGTCACCATTTTTTGCTGAAGATGTCTTATTCAGCCCTTTTTAAGCTGCGTAATGCAAAAATTTAGTAAATATTCAAACACAAACATTATTACAATTATTGTTTATATCTGTCGCCTTTGTTTGAAAATCACATCCAGTTGATTAAACTCCCAGCAAAACAATGCAAATAAACTGGGCCTGTAACGTACAATTAACATAATCCCTGAAGGTTAGAACAACTGACTTAGTTCGTCAAGATTTTAATGAAACAATAAGACAAAAGGGGACGTTAGCGCTAGCGCTCCACAGCTACAGCTAAAACACCAGGATAAGAAGACATGACATTTAATTTCCACTGAAGGGAATTAGCTTAGAAATGGCACATAATTTCGCCGTGCCCGTTTTCGAAGCGGTTAATTGAATCTTTAGTTCGTACGCGTTCGTGCCGTGAGGATCTAGCGAGAACCGCATCTCTCCTAGGTTATTACCTCGAAATTAGAATGTGATCGGTCAAACTAAACAATATTTCTCCTTGTAATATTGTTTAGTTTGGCCGATATATTTATTACAGTTTCTGCAGTTTAATTTAATTGATGATGTTCAAACAGAGAAACTAGAAGCTCTATAATGATTCTTTTATAATTCTATACGGACGAGTAGGTAGGCACAAACCGAATCTATGTTTACGATTCAATAAATTATAGAAGTGACTCCTAATTTAGCGCCTAGTCATAATGAATCCGCCGTCTTGTATCAATTTATTCCGATCAGAGAGAATTCAATCGAGTCCCTCTCGATACAAACGCGCACACACACACACACACACACACGCACGTAGAGAATCGGGGTCCCGGCCGAGCTACCGTTTTACATTTAGATTTGTATCTTTATTACTTGAGTTAAATTGTCTCTATGACTAATCAAAATCTGTTGAAAGCATCCACAATCAACCATCTACATCGATGCTCGTATCCGACGATGAGCTTCGCGAACGAGCTACGCCTGGCTGCCTGCTTCTTTTACCATAGTTTAACCCTTCTGTGATATAATCATTACCCCGGCTCTTATTCTTGTTTCATTATTATTTAATTATTTTCATTTCTGCGTTAGACATGTTGGTATATTGAAGGGGGGAAGGGGAAACATGCTAGGGAGAAGACGAACACAGAGAGAGAGCAACATACTTATATTCGGTTGGTCTCTGAGATCGATCATTTTACAGGTAAACGCCTCAACGTATAATGCTAGTAATGATTTGCAAAATTATGTATATACCTCTATATACAGGGTGTATAAAAGCCAAATGGAATAAATTTATTATTTCGATATTCTTCAACGTGAAAATGCGATCCCTACCTTCAACCCTCTTCGAATGATAGGTAGAACTCCCATTTTTTAATGGGAGGTATAGGCTTGTGATAATCGTTTGAAATTCTCTTGGCTTGTCTCTGGCACTGTGGCTTGTGCACCAATTAGATTAGGTGGCATAACGGCACCTTTATCTCAAATAATAGAAATTTTCCAAAGAAGAATCTTCTAACTCAATCTAAACGTTTAATAATAGTCACAGCTTGACCAAAAGGAAAGATGCAGTCAACTTTGTAAACTTGCCAAAGCAAAATTCTGAAACCAACAAACACACTCCCAATAAGTTCAACCAAAGTTAACCAAATTTCTGATCAAATCCTCCAAAATCAAAGCCAATCATAAATATTCACACAAAGATCAAAATTCTTTCGATCAAATCTAATCAGCCAAAGTCCTGCTGAGATCCTATCCACCCCCCAATTCTGCCGAGACTTTTTCCACCCCCTAACGTTGCTCGGGCCATGATCACCCTCCGATCGTAATGGGGCTCTATCCACACCCTGTGTTCGCGTCTCTGCCAACCCCTCACTCCGGCTGTTACCTGTACCATCCCCCTATCTCCGGTCTAGCTAGCCCCTTTCCACCCTCCCCCCCATATGAGGGACTGTTGTTCCAACCCCCTGATTCCCCGAGGCGGCATTCAATAAAACCCTGAGCGGCAGGTGTCCCTTCTTGGGCCCCACTTTATTTATAATTTACTATTTGGGGGATTTACCAAAAATCCCAATTGTACAACGGTCAACGATACTGCGTTCTATACCACATCCAGCGAAGAAAACCTGGTACATCGTTGACTACAGTCGGCCATCGATAACATCTTGGATTGGTCTTCCAAGTTGAAACTCAGCATTCACCAATTAAAATGTGTGTATTGAAGACCCCCCACCTGAAAATCTTGTGATTGATAACTTCAGGCTTCCCTCTAGCCCTTCAGTCAGATATCTTGGGCTACTGTTGGGACTCGAGGATTATTTTTGACGTCTTGAAACGTCACAAAACCGCCCACTTTGCTTGCTCGTATAATTTTTTGAGCCAGCTATCAACTAAGTCGACGAAAAGGGTTGAAAGATCTGAGAATCCACTTGTGCTGGTAGTGTGGGGCGTAGATCCTGATCGTTCACCACCAAGGATACGTAATGATCCTAAATTAGAAGAATCCACACTCCCTCGGCATGAAGAGCTCTCATCTAACCTATCAAAATACTAAAAATTGACGACCTAAGCCTAAAAAAAATCCAAAAATTCCAAAACCAACATTAAGACAACTGTTTGCAGTTGCGAAACTTACTTTAAAACTAACTCTTCAATTAACACAATATAGGACATAAATTTGGCCCCCAACGTAGGGGTTGGGCGCCAAATTTTACTACGTTTTCTTATAGAGATAAATTAAATCTAAATCTAGATAATTTAATATCACTATTAAATTATAGAATAAATCTAGAATACTAGGTACAACAACCATTCTTAAGGTCGACCGATGTAATATCGAAGCACAGCGACCGGTCTCGACCTGGGGCTTGCGTTAGTGGGTATTACTTTTAAAAAAGTTCTAGAATCGCACGTCGACGGGTTCGTCTTAATGAAGGTAGAAGTTGCGCGCCCCCTGCCGGTTTCGCCATTAACAAGGGGTCCTTAAAATATCTCCCGACGCCGTAAAGCGCCTTTTTCTCCAGCGACTTATTGCCAATGCCCGTAATTAAAACAGATGTTTTTCTCTTCCTTCTCGCTTACTAATGCTAGTTTCTCTTTCCCCCTTCCTTCTTCTTCTTCCTCCTTTTTTTTTCCAATTTCGGTATTCCAATTGCGGTTCTAATTCTTCTGTTTCGGGATATCATCAGCTGTTGATAAAATGATTGTGTTTCGCTCGGTATAATATACATAAATGATAAAAGGTTTTGAAGTAAAAGCTTCCCTATCGACGCGACGGTTTCGGCGCTCACAGTACCTACAGCACAGAAAGATCAAATCGCCATATCGCATGCTATACGAAACAGCGCCGAATGTAATGCATTTATAATGAAGCTAAAATTGCAGTTCGCTTTACGAGTATAATTGGTTGATTCATTGCGCATAATTTTCGAATTTGTGTGTGTTTTGGTACCGTTCATTTACATTTTTATTTGTGTGTTCCACAGGTTAAGGGAGGAACGGGGAGATCCGGACAGGCCGATACCGCTCGACCAGAAAGTTAGAGACCTCAGTCCTAGAAACGGTAAGAGCACCTACTGTACATATAAAGAACGTTTTTGTTTAGATACCTACTGAGTTAGAATTTATGAATGAAACATGGATGTATTTCTTCAAAATTCGAAAAGACTTGTATTTCCAATTTGCTCCATTCCATTTCAAATCGTTTTACAAAGAAAAATTCCTAAATTTTTCCAATTTATTCAAGTATAAGTTTTGCTTTGTCTTTGTTCTTTAAAATGCCACAATTTTTTTTATCGGGAGTGTACAAAGGACACTTTTTTAGGCATCCGTTCAAAGAGCAAATTTTTTACATTAAAGGGACATAATCCTGTATCACAAAATCCATTTCTTATTACCTTTATTTGCGTTTTTGGCAAAGTGCCTTTCCAATTTTCAGTAGAAAAATTAGGCAAGACAAGAGTTAGACGTAAAATGTAGTTGAGCCTCAGATATGACAACGAAATGAAGGTATGATATATCACCAATTGGTGCTCTTCTTTATGTTTTAGCAAAAAATCTGTTCCTAATATACCATGAAAATTAGTATCCAAACTATTTACTGCTAAAAATTTTTGACTGAATAAATAATACAATAATACAATATAAGTAGGTGAACTGTGTGCCTCCGGACGCAGTCACTCGACGTGGACACGCTGTATAAGCTGTAGTTTTGTCAGAAACAATCTGTGTAAAGCTAGAAAATTGTCATAATTATGACAGTTTGACAGGTTTTAGCTGTCAAAACTACAGCTTGCCTCCATAGTTTACCTACTAATGTCTTCCGGATTTTTGAAGCTTATGTAGCAGGATTATTCAGGTTTTCTACAATGTTTACCATTCAAGGGAATTTGTATCAACATCAGGGCTCTAACTTAAGCCCACTTCTATTTATTTTATACTTGAATGATTTACTTATTAATCTTAAATGCCCCGCGATAGCTTATGCTGATGACGTCAACGTTTTCTCAGCTATAAAAAGATAAAGATGATATTCAGAACCTTCAACATAACCTAAATTATGAAAAATTTTATACTTTGCCTTTGTTGTTAGCTGTTTAGAATATGGTTCTGTTGTCTGGTTTCCTCATTACGTATGTATTAAGCGAATTTAATTGTTTTTTTGAAATATTTGTACTTTAGATCCGATCGTCAATATCCCTCTGGTCTTCAATCTCTAAATAAAGTAAATTTGCTGATATTTCTTACAAAGACGTTTTTCACAATTTCACATATTAGGTATATGTTTATTATCACTTTTTATACTGTTGGGAAATAAACAACTATTATTATTATTATTATTTCTTCAGTTTCGGTGTCACCTGATGAACCTGACGGTTTCAATTCATTTCTTCCGACAGCATCAGCGAGATTTCGAGGTTTCTCCTTTCCGGAGCTTTTGAAGAACGTTTCAAAGCATCAGGTGTTAGAATGCTAAGTTTTCACTGAAAAGTAGACAGCACTAGGAACTCATCAACAGGAATCACATCATTTTGCATGGCTCCATTCATCAGAAGCCAACAGTTTTTACCTACCATCACCAACTACATATTGGCTTTTGCTGAATGAGTACAATGTTCTGCCATCTAATTTTTCATTTGCTGAGGCTTAAGTCGACCAGTGACATCTGAAGATCGGAAGTGTTAGTAGGTAAACTATGGGGACATCAGACCAGTCAATCGACGTGGACACGCTGTATAAGCTGTAGTTTTGACAGCCACAATCTGTGTAAAGCCAGAAAATTGTCATAATAACAGCGTGTCCATGTCGAATGACTGCGTCCGTAGGCACACAGTTCACCTACTAATATAATCGAACTCATCCCGGTAAGATCCTGAAAAGGTCAACATTTCTAATTACAGTGGAGTCCCAATTATCCGAGTTATGGTTATCGGAGGCTCTGCATTATCCGTGGTACCACTGCTTGCCATCGGTCATGGCACGATTGTTGCAGGGAAGATCTTACATTACGTTATTTAACATAGGGACTTCCCTTGCTGATCTAATATCTGGCAGGACTTCTAGAAAGTACATATTACTAAAGCGTGTAGTAATTGGAGACGGAACGATTAAAAAGGTAGCTGTTAACATGGGTGTTGGTGAAGTGACAGTGAGGGATTGGAGGAGAAAGCGTAAAGATATTGACAAGTGGATTTCATAAAGGGCATCAGTTAGTCGTAATACAAGCAGTGAGCATGAAAAAACTTCAGAAGC
Organism: Holotrichia oblita; assembly: GCA_023690525.1. NCBI lineage: Eukaryota > Metazoa > Arthropoda > Insecta > Coleoptera > Scarabaeidae > Holotrichia > Holotrichia oblita. The sequence continues at coordinate 153,170,796 of CM043018.1, forward strand.
ATTATTTATTTGGTTTACTCAAATGCGAGAGAAAGGTAGCATATTGACTAGTCCGATTTTACAAGCAAAAGCTTTAGAGTTTTACGATCTTCTTGAAGATGGAGCAGGATGGAGCAAGTGTTGGTTGGTTGGATCATTGGAAGAAAAGGTATGGTGTGAGGCAACTATGCATTTCTGGAGAAAAACTGTGAGCTAACAACGCAGATGTAGCACCCTTTAAAGTAAAACTGCAAAAGCTTACTGAAGATGAATTAAGTTAAGTGTCCAACAACTGTATAATTGCGACGAAACCGGATTGAATTACAAGATACTCCCAAGAAAAACACTTGCTTCTAAAAAAGAACGGTCTGCTCCAGGGTATAAGAACAGCAAAGACGATTAACGGTTTTGATTTTTTGGAAAGTCAAAATAAGTGTGGAGACAATAAGCTTACACTTTTGGTTGTGGGAAAGTCAAAACGGCCAAGAACTTTTAAGAATGTTAATGTTGCAAATTTGCCTGTTCGATAGACAAACCAAAAAAATGTTTGGATGGATTCTTACTTGTTTAAAAATGGTTTCACGAAAAATTTGTTCCGAGCGTGAAAAAGTTTTTCGATGATAATCTTCCACATAAACCTATCTTGATTTTAGATAATGCTCCATCTTATCCGGACGAAAGTGATGAACTGATTGACGGACAAATTGTTCAACGTAAATATACCATTAAATGTTTATTTATAGAAGACGTTAGTTTTCAAGGTTATACAATAAATTAATATTTATTTTGTGTCTAGTATTTGTGGTTTTTATTTAGAATTAAAAAGTTGTTGACGATGGATGAATAATTGAAGAACTATTTGGGCAATTGCCATCGTTTGTTGGATGATGATAATCCGACGTTTCGGTGAGGGTAGCTGTTTGTCTCTAGTGAGCTCATAGTCAGCTCAATGTGTAAACTCCGACGTAATATCGTTGCTCCGCTACAGTTTCAGCATAGTGCTGTATATAAAGACGGTGTATGAAGACGGTGATCGACACTTCACCGAAACGTCGAATTATCATCATCCAACAAACGATGGAAATACCTCAAAGATTTTTTCAATAATTCATCTATGTTGTAAAGGAATAGATCAGATATAGAAATTGGAAAACACATTGTTCTCAATCCGAGTTTTTGCTTATCCGAGGTACCACATTTTCTCGGATAATCGGGGCTCTACTGTACTTAACCTTTCCAGATTTTTTCGTTCTTTTCTCATTGTTATGGTGGGACTTCATTTTTTAATTGGATATTGGTGAATGTGTTGAGCTTCCAATTCATTCAGTTCAGGTTCCTGATTATTATAGCTTTCCCGTAATGTCAAACTTCTTTGACAACTTCATATCGAATAGATCTACCACCACGAATTTAATAAATGTCTGTCTCCTAATATATTATCAATATATATAATATATATATAATATATATATATAATAATAATATATATATAATATATATAATATATATATCAAGAGCTGTCAGGTCAGGTGATCTAGCTAGAAAATTGATTGATCCAAATCTTCCCATCCATCTTTCTCCGAACTGATCTGTCAACCACTGCCGTACCAAAAGCGTCGCATGAGCAGGGCATCTTTGATCGCCAAGATTAATTATGATTATCTATATTAATTTCCAGATAGCAGGTTATCTCAATCAAACTTAGCAACTTTAGACTCAAAATTTTGTATTTTAATTAATTTGAAGTTGTTAAACAACTTTTTCTGTTAACAGTAAATTTTAAAATGTAATAAATGATACTCTTCTGTTGAAGCATTTTCATGTTAACTTAATTTGTGGATGTTCTGTACATTTAATCTTCCAGTGAAGAACTCCTCATTTAATCTTTGATTTTCCGATGGTTTCGATGGGTTTTTTTTGTAACACCCTGTCTGTATTTCTTCAAAAATATTCGAAAAGACTTGTATTTCCAATTTGCTCCATTCCAATTCAAATCGTTTTGCAAACACAAATTTTTATTCAAGCATATAATTTCGTTTCAAAGAGCACATTTTTTACATTAAAGGGACATAATCCTGTATTAGAGAATCCATTTCTCATTACATATTTGCGTTTGTGGCAAAGTACCTTTTTAATATCTTCAGCTGCAGTAAATGAGCGGAGTTTGGGTATAGAGTTATAGAGCAACTAACTCTATACTATTTTCAGTAGAAGAATTAGACAAGACAAGAATTAGATGTGATTAAAAAAACTATAATAATTAATTTCTACAATTTTAAATTTTTTGGTCATAAACTAAATATACTTATTTCAGATGTATTTATAAAATGTAATTGAACCTCAGATATTATAACGAAATGGAGGGTTTTGGTTCAAGCATAAAATACAATCGAATTGATCCTAGTAAGGTCCTGGAAAGGCCAACATTTCTAATTATTTAACCTTTTCAGATTTTTTATTTTATTTTTTCTGGTTATGGTGGGACTTCATTTTTTAATTGGATATTAGTGACTGTGTTCATTCCAATTCATTCTGGTTGTTTAGTGGTCTAACTCCTCGCTTCTTATAGCTTTTTCATAACGTCAAACTTCTTTGCCAACTTCATATCGAATAGATCTACTACCACAAATTTAATAAATGTCTGTCTCCTAATATATTTGTCAGGGCCCCTCGTTATTTAATATAATTTTCGTTATTATTTCAGACCAATATTTGCCTAAAAAGAGATCTTCAAATTTCTCGAATGTGGAAAAAGAACTTTCAATTATTGAAAACCAAATAAATGCATTATCAATTAATTTAATGTTATTAATCTTTCAATTCCTGAAATAAGTATGTCCAGATTTAATATGTGTCAAAATACTAAGAATATTGGCATAAAGAAAGATAAGGAAGAAAGATAAATACATAAAGGTCACAAAATAGATATATTAATGTTATTAATAAAATTAGAAGAATTAGATTCATTCAAACTTGAATTTTGCTTTGAATTTGAATTGACATTAATTGTTACTTTGACACATTAGAAATTGACATAGACTAAGTTTCATTAACTTCTAAAATATTCTAAAATATTCAACCTATTTTCGAAATTATTTTGACTAGATATCATACCACCTAATCTCTTAAGAATAGTAATCAACTTCAATATTATCCCCACTGTCTCCATCAATAGATCTAGCTTTCCAACTATTGGATAATATTAAAAATATGTGTAAATCTAGAATGACTTGATTTGAACTGATTTTTTAAATGAAATTGATTGAAACTTATTGATTTTTGCCAATAAATCGTACCTTAAATTAATGTCTAAATAAAAACAAAACTGTAGCTCTGTTCTTCATGTTTTCGCTACACTTGAATTTTGAGTTTGCTTAAGTTTGAATCCGTAATTATTATATTCCCCAGGGGCTGTTAAGCACTTTTACACTTTAAATGTTTTTAAAACTGTTATATCTTCTTCATGAAAAAAACCTTTTTACTTTTTCTTCTCTTTTCTTTTCGTCTCCTTTTGTCCTTCTATCTTTTTAATGTTTTTCCTTCTTTTAAAACTTTTGACTTTCGATCTTTTTAATGCCTTTCTTCTCTTTTAAAGAAATTTTCTTTTCTTCACTTTCATTTTTCCAAAAACGTTCTCCCCTCTCTTGTTTTTTCGTAACCAGCATGTAGCATGTGTATACGTGTAATTTTGACAATTCAATCTATTCTAAATTTCCAATGTTTAATATATTACTCTAACTAAATAATTTTGATTAACATCACCGAAATGATTTCTCTTTATCTGCAAAGTACGCCGAAACTGCCTCCTTGACTTCATCATCGGCAGTAAATTTTTTACCCCGCAGCTCTTTTTTTCATTTTCGGAAACAGGTAATAATCACTCGGCGCCAGGTCTGGGCTGTAGGGTGGGTGATTCACAATTTCGAAGCCCACCTTATGCAGGGCAGCTAACGCAACGCGGCTCTTGCGGACGGGCGCGTTGTCGTGCAAAAGCAGCACACCTTTCGTCAATTTTCCCCGTCTTTTCTCTTTAATGGCTTCTTTTAGTCGCTCTAATATTGAAGCGTAATATTCTCCGGTTATAGAAACACCTTTATCTTTATAATCAATCAACAATATTCCTTCCGAGTCCCAAAACACCGTTGCCATGAGTTTCCCAGCTGATTGTGACACTTTAAATTTCTTGGGAGGTGCTGTGCCCTTTTTATGCCACTGCATTGAGTCTTGTTTGGACTCAGGTTCATAATGATGAACCTGATGAACAATTCGACTCAATACACCATCCTTGTCTTCATTACAGAGGTCCAAAAATGCACGCGAACACTCTACGCGCTGTTGTTTTTGCGGCGGCGTGAGCATTCTCGGCACCCATCTTGCGCTGATCTTAGTCATGCCGAGATGATCGTGTAGGATTTTAAAAATTGTTGTATCGGATACTCCAACCATTTCTGCGAGTTGTTTCTTCTTCAGTCGAGCATCTTCGAGTACAATTTTTTCAACTTTTTGGATAAGTGCTGGTGGTGTGGTCACCTCAATGCTCCTGCCCGGCCTCGGGTCGTCTTCAAGGGATTCCCTTCCTTGTTTAAATAAACTATGCCACTTGTACACCATGGTTTTTCCTGGACAAGAGTCGCCGTAAACCAATGACATCTCATTCATTATGGTCGCGACTGATATTCGATTTTTTCCATATTTCACTTTTCACTCCTGATTATGTTACTTGGTTGACGATAGCTCAAAGACTAACTGTCTAATAACAATGAAACTTCGTATTTGTACTAATTATGAGTCGCTGCACAGGCCACGCCCCCAATGCGCATAATCATCCCCCTACAAACCGCTCATTCCGCGAATATAAAAACGCTCCCTCGTAGGTAACAATATTTATAAAAAATGACCTCTTGGCACCTTCGCAATGTTATGCTTTGGCTTACGCTGACGATGTGAAAATTCACCAAAAGATCTGTTATGATGCTGATCGCCGCAACTTATAAATAAAAGAACTCACTCTCATACATGAGTGGTGCATGCGAAACGGTTTGAATCTTGAAAAGTGTGCAATAGTTTCATATAGAAAAGTTAATAATCACATCTTTTATGACTAGCCGAACATAGCAACTCTATTTTCCGTTCAGCATCTACTGTAAAAACAAAAGGAATCTGCAGTACAACTTGAACATGTCCGAAAAAGGTTCCACAAATATTTGTGATATAAATTAGATGTCACCTATCCTTAAAGAGATTTTGATTATAACCAGCTTCTTCTTCGACATCATATCACATCCTTGAAACAGTTTTTTCGTTCAAATTAAAATTATTTCCTAAATTTTTCCACAATTTTTTCTTAATCTTTTATTGAAAGTGAAAATTTCACATGTCTTCATCAGAATTGTACAAGAGACATTTGTTTTAAGGAATTTATACCACATATTCCGTTTGGAAAACTTTGGAGAAATGTTGTTTTACCCAAGTTCTTGTCAACAACTTTCAGTAGTCTTAATTTTGCCACACAAAAGGACCTATAGTAAAATAATAGAGTTTTGGTCTGAATCTGTACAATTTTTAGCACAAAACTTAGACAAATGAAGAGTTACAGTCCATCCAAAGAAATAATTAGTTCCTTATAAATGAAAACAATCATAGGAAGACTCATATTTCCAACATTTCCTTCATTTGATTCATTCATAATTTTCATTTTTAAACGCTGAAAAAATTACCTGTAGGTACATTTTTAAACTGTACCTACACACATCTAATTTTACGCATTCTTGATTTCCTCCAGTTCATATCGGATACATTCGAAGATTAACGCAGCTATTAAAACCGAATCGTAAAATTAAAGCCGCGCATACGGTGAATGTCGTTCTTGTCTTTGTCCGTCTTTGACATACCATTCCACCGGGGAATATTTGACCAGATAAACTGCATTAATTAATCGCGAAGGTCGGCCATTAAGCGTGTGGCACAAGAACCTTTAAGACTGTAAAGTCGTAAAATTCGTCACAAGAGAATCTGCGGCTCTGCGGAGAAATGAATTCGTTTTCAATTAGATATGTCCTTATACTCGTGTAGTTTATTTTTAATTTAATTCCGACAATTCAACACTATATACATATATAATATGTTCATACATACATATATGTATATAGAGGAGAACCGAGAACGTCGGTTTTATTTCGCCATTTTACGACCTCGATTTTATTGGTTCACTCTCCGCCGTCGCAATAATAAAAAAAAATAAACTAGAAGTAACAAACACCTGCGATGTAATCTAACGTTGAATATATACACAGAGAGAGCCGGGGTCGTTGCGATTTAAATGGCCCAATAAACAATAATCCAATAAAGTGGACGTTGTGGAAAAATTAAACAATATAGACCTGGAGCGGACGCGTCCGGCGAAGGAAATAAAAAGTTAACTACTATCACTCGTGATTTTAATTAATGACAGGCTGAAACCGGTGTAGGTAGGATTTAGACGGTTTCCGGGGGTCCCGGAACTGTCCGGGCGTGTACAACTCCGTACGGACAGAAGCTATAAATTACAGGAGGATAGGGATCACAATTAAATACATATGTAGAAATTGAAACGGATCGTTTTCTCCCGGCAGTTTTAATCTCGAGAGTTTTATTCGGGGATCTGTATTGTTAGCTTTAGAGATAGATCAATTTATCAATTGTTCAAGATGTGATACGGATGGTTTAGATAGAGAACAAGACACATGTTGCAAAATAAAAATGTAATAATACCATCGTGTATTATAGACAATAGCTTATCTATTAATCCGTAAATTGTATTTCCACATTATGTCGTTTCACAAAACTGTTCGATTAAAATTTTTCAAAATTTCAAACGGAAAAATAAACGCGCCATTTTTACGTCACTAGCCTAAAATCATGGGAATATTTGATTATTAACAGTTGGGGAGGATGAACAAACTCAAGTGAAGGGTGAATCACCTAAAATTTTCAGTTGGGAACACTGAGTAATTGGCAGCAATCATAACGCGAATTAGCTTCCATATAAATTGTTTAGGGTCCGCCAGTACACCGATGGACTTGCTCTTGGCATTGATGGGGTCGATTCTTCGGAGACTGTTGCTGAATATCTCACCTTCTGTATATCAAACGCGATATCTGCATCTACCAGACGTTCCATCCCAAATCCGGATACTTGGCTACCAGTGGAGCTTAGGACATTATTACGGTGCAAGCGCCAGGCTAGGAGAAGGGCTAAGCAGACCCTCAACCCGAGTGATATTCGTGCCGCCAATCATCTTGCGGCTAGGCTGAGAGACGAGCTGAGAACCTACAAACAAAATAAATGGTGGCAGTCGGTTTCTTCGGTTATTCCGGACGATGGTTCATTGTGGAAGTTGACTAGGGCACTTAAAAAGAGTGGCGCCCCAAAAGAGAGCGGTCCGCTTCGGGGGGATGCGGGTATTGTTCACTCCACGGAGGACAAGGTTCGGGTGTTCTCTGAACATATGGAGAATGTCTTTGCTGGTGTCGAGGGTCAACCTCAATACGGCCCTTTACACCGTGAGGTTGCCCTCGATGCTGCGCGTATTTCTGTTGAGCGTGGTGAGCCGCTTCCCGTGGTGGGTCTAGATGAAGTCATGCGCCACATCAGCATCCGGGAGAACGGCAAGGCTCCAGGAGCCGACACCGCATTAAAGCGATTGCCAGAAAGTGCCATTGATGCCTTGGTCGTCTTGTTCGGTGCCATACTGAGCCTGAGAACGTTTCCGTCCATCTGGAAACAGGCGGATGTTGTCATGCTCCAGAAGCCTCGTAAAGATCCGCAACTTCCATCTAGCTACAGGCCGATAAGTCTTCTGTCTAATCTATCCAAGCTAGCCGAAGCCATAATTCTTGAAAGGTTGCGTGACGCCATCAGTGAAGGTAACTACCTTCCTGATGAGCAGTTCGGCTTCCGCAGAGGCTTGTCGGCTGACTTTCAACTCCTCCGACTGACGGAGGAAGCGCGGAATGCTCTGGAGCAGCGGCATTCGACCGGTGCGGTGTTTTTGGACTTTGCTCACGCCTTCGACTCGGTATGGCACGACGGCTTGTTATTCAAGATGCGGCGTCTGGGCATCAACCCGAAGCTAACAGCCCTCGTTCAGTCCTACCTATCTGGTAGGACTTTTAGGATCAAGAGGCTTGGCGAGTTCTCGACCGCCAGATCTATACGGGCGGGTGTTCCTCAGGGCTCCCTTCTGGGACCTGAGTTGTTCATTTTATTCACTTCGGACATACCGCGCTCACCACATACAGAACTAGCAATATACGCAGATGACACCGCGTTGTTTACAACTTCGCGCGATGAAGCTCTGATTTGCCGCCGTTTGCAGGATACCGTCGATGAGGTCGTGGAATGATCTACAAAATGGAGATTGAAGATCAATCCTTCGAAGTGCGAAGCCTTACGTTTCTCGCGTAAGCGAAACCCTCCTCCTACCACCATTGTCATACAGGGCGAACATCTACCTTGGAGACCCCATGTTACATACCTGGGTTTAACGCTTGACTCCAAGCTGATTTTTAGGCAACACTTCTCGAACGTCATCTCCAAATTCTTACGAGTGAGGGCTGTCCTGTATCCGCTGCTCTGCTATAAAAGCTCTTTGAGTATAAAGATTAAACTTCTGATATATATGGCGTTTCTCCGGCCGACTCTAACGTACGGAGCTCTAACTTGGTCCAGTGCTAGCATGTCACAAATTAGGCGTCTGAATGTGTTGGAGAACCGGGTGCTGCGTATGATTGTTTCGGCACCCTGGTTCGTAAGCAATGCACAGATACATAGGGATCTACAACTTCCAACTCTAACGGAGTATGCGCTGGCACTGGCCAGAGGAACGTTTGACAGGGCATTTCGGTCGGAGAACCCATTAATCCAACATCTAGCAGAGCTGGATCCGGACAGACCTCCTCCGCGAGTGGCGACCAGGCGTGTCCTGCAGATGGCGCAATAGCCCCGAGCTGAACACTTGACCGCAGTACCTCACGTGGCTTGGGAACCACGCACCCCAGCGATACAAAGGTTAAAGGAACAATCGCTCCAACCTTGGGATAACAGAGGCTCTAAGATTCCATTAAGGTTATGTATACTACGTCAGTAATCTACAAATATGCCGAAAACCCGATGAAAATCGCAGGTAATAAATGCAATAGAGATATAACAAAATGACAGCAAACGAAAACAACCAAATGACAGAAAGCACATATTTGTTCAGCGTAGCCAACTGTAGAATGTAAAAATCAAGTAAACAAGGGATTTTTATGCTACCACTACACTTCACTTGAGAAAGCTCGCGTTGTAAATATTTTATTTGGCAAATCTGAAATATTTTTAGGTTAAAATTACTTAACTGAATCAATATTAATGACTTTTACCCCGCCAAATTGTTGATACATTTGAATTTAAAAATCGCCCATACCAACATAAAGTTTTGAAGTATTTTCTTTCGTAAAATTGACGACACTGCGATAGTTTCAAATTGTACTTCAAATTGTGACAGGTGTCAGCGACGAAGCCGACAACATTTATTTATTGTATTTATATTTTAACTAGCTGACTCTGCAAACGTTGTTTCGCCTTCAAATTTTATTTATATTTAAATAGCTGGTCCGGCAGACTTCGTTCGTTTAGATATTTAATGTTTTTAATTGGAATGTCTTTGTTTTAATAGGAAAATAATAATTTTTATTTCGGAGATATTTCGGAAATTTTCTTGGGTATTCTTCTTGTTTGGTCGGAGACCAGTCAGAATTGGTGCGAATCATCGAAATCGGTCCAGGCGTTCTTGAGTTATAAACGTAGTAACTAACGTCACTCTCTTTTATATACAGGGTGTTTCCTAATTGAATGTTAATATTTTAGGCGACGATTTTTTGGTCCATTTTAAAAAGAAAACTTCATATGAACATATGACCTAAACGTCTTAACTTTTGAGATACAGGGTGGTAAAGTTTTTCAAAAATAATTAGTTTTTCATTAATTCCTGTAATAATACTTTAGATATTTTAATGAAATGTGGTATACGTGTACTATGTATCAAGAGGCATTATTGAGTGCACCACACTTTTTTTTTTATTTCACCAGTGGCGTTCGTACGGAATTTCCGCTACCTATTTTAGATGTCAATTACGACAGCAATCTATTTTTACATAACGATTATAGAAATACATTTTCATGGTTGCTAGTAGAAGAAAAAGAAATATACATTGAAGTTGCAGTCAGACCAATACAAAAAAATACTCTATGGCACTGCTGGTCCTCTACGTGATTATGTAAAATTTGAAAAATTGTTTTGTTCCCCATTGGGAGCAAGTAAGATTAGTCAAGAAACACTTCATGAAGTGGTTCCTCGTGATGTCATTTCCAAGTTTTCCACTGTATGGACAAAATTTTCATCTATTTTATAATATGGCCTTCACCCTTTTCCAGTTAGTAAAAATCTACGAGACTACAGTACTTTAATAAACAAATTCTCCATTTCCAAAAAGTTTGGGATTAGTACAAGGTCGTTGGAGATGTGAGGGGCAACGAAATTGCCGATGGTCTTGCAAAGAAAGGACTGACCATTGAAGCCATTTTGTGGTCTCACCAAGAACCATATAGTGGGAAAATGGAAAAAAAATCAAGACAATCAAAAGAATAGATACTGGCCATGGCCGTTTGACGAGGTACCACCTCACGAAGATGAACCAGATAGACAAGGTGATAAATGCCGATTCTGTTCGGAACGTAGCAAGGCGTAGGTGCAATTGCGAGGCGGTGGCCCGGCAGAGGCTCCACAATCTCTTCCGGATAGAGAATTTAAGTTGATATTCAATTCTGACAATCACAATATCAAATTCGTTTGCTCTTGAAGGCTTAACAGACGAAAAGGGCTGCTTCCCCAATTGCTAAACATCTTTTTAACTTTCGGGGCACCTTATATTTTACAAAGCGATAACGGATGATTGAAATATTGAAAAAAAAATTTCCGCCTGAAGGTGTTACTGTAAATAGGTATCCCCAGCATGAACAAAGTTACCAAATGAAGACGGAGAGGATGAAGGAGATGAAGGCATACTTGTAGAAAAGGACAAAAGATTCGAATCGATCGGAGAGATGAAAGTCAACACCGTGCGGCGTCATTTCATACCTGAAGTTGACCATAAGGTATATTTCGCTTGGTTTCCGGATTTTTTAGAGCTGAAGGCGATTGTTGCGAGCTCGAGCAGCCAAAATTGGGCAAAATGTTCCTGGCAACCTCCTAAACACCAGTAAAAAAATAAAAATTTGTTTTAAATCCAAGAGGTTATGTACCAGACGGTATCAAACAATCTGAATTGTAATACCTACCAGAAAGAAAAACTTTTTTTGACCATTTTCGAGGGGGTGGCCCGGCAAAATCTCTTCCGAATAGAGAATTCAAGTGAATATTCAATTCTGGCGATGACAATACCAAATTCGTTTGCTTGAAGGCTTGGGACACAAAAAAAGCTGGTTCCCCAATTATTAAACATTTTTTTTTAACTTTTGGGGCACTTTGTATCTTACAAAGCGTTAACGGTCGTCCATTTCCGAACCAGATGATCGAAAAATTAAAAAAATTGGGTTTTTAATCTTATTCATAATAATAGCAGCAGCATTTTTAGGTTATGTTTTACTTTGAGGACAAATATCATTTTGAGGGGATACAGTTATTACTAACCTGTGATCTGCTATTTCTTACTTAGGATTGTACAATGACTTTGGGGGGGATTTGCTGTTGATAATGCTACTTTAACTCGATTTTTTACTTTTTCAAAAGTATTCTAAAGAAGTCTATTTGACCACAAACATAATGGTATGGTGGTCTGAGTTTCTGAATAGTTTTCAACGCAATGTTGTCTCATTCTTGTACCAGAACACCCACCAATTCTTCAATGATCTTGACATTGAAAATCTGCATCCCACTCGCTGCTCCAAAACTGCTTGTAATGGATCAATTAGGTTAAGGTTAGGCGATTGTGCTGACGCTCTTCAATTCAAAACTGAACCTTTGCGAGTGTGTCTATGAATGCGTTATCATCTTAGAGTTTGGTAACATAATATGTTAATCACGATAAGAACTCTATCATTGAGGATATCAACATATTCATCTGCAATAATCTGGCTAGTCAAATGAATGATTGGACTAGCTGGATACCATTGATATAGCGGAGCCTCCTCTATGCTCCACTGTAGGAAGCAAGCAGTCCGGATCGTAGGCGTTTTTGAGGGTTCTCCATGATTCATCAGACCATACCACGTTTGCAGCATAATCCTGGGTTCCATTATTAAGGGTTTTGCAATTGCAAACCTTCCAAGAATGTTAGCTTTGTGAGTGTTAAATTCTGCTGACAGTTAATAAACCGAAGTCTATCAGATATTTTCTTAAGAATCACCTTCAAATTATAGTGCTGCAAGGATGCAATTTCTTGATGTTTAATTTTAATTTTTAGGTTCACCCACCGACGACCACAGTCCCGTATTAAACCTTTCGAAAAGCGGCGGTGGAAGTGCCGGTTCGCTGGGCGACGCCGACCATTCCGGCAGCGAAGCCGACGGTCCGGACGCTCCACCATCTCCCCGTTCACCAAGGTCAGCGGCGGAAGATGAAGAAGAGGATAACATGTCGGAAGCGGACGACGAGGACGAGAAGGATCAAGGTAAATGACGTTTCTCTTTCTTTTGTTTATTAATTTTTCACCATTTAATCGTTTAAGATTTTACTCGATTCGATTGCCGCCACGTATACGCACACCCATAATGATAATTGCAGAGTAGAGGCAATTTTACGCGAACGTATCAAATATACTCGATAACTTTCTGTTTCCTTTCTTCTGGTGACGAGGAGAACTCGGAGCGGACCGGTTCTCCGGCCGGATTGCCATATTTTAACTCTCGTCTTTTACCGCGAGAACGAGCTAAGTGTTTCACTTTAGGCCCGCAGCTAAAAGAACTAGACTGCGACTAGACTAAAGACGGTCACAGCCGTGAGGAATTGCTAATTGCGATATGAGTCCGAGTCGCTTCTGAAACACTGTAGAAGAAATAATTATCTTTTAATACGTTTTCGTTCCTTCGAGTTCTTCTTCTGTTCTTGCTTCGATGTAATAAAAATGGAAAGTTGGAAAGAAATGGACGTGTGTAATGGTTATTATTATTATTATTATTATTATTATTATTATACCGACACTTGCTGATATCTCCGCGAAGACTGAATTAATAATGGGTTATAAATAATAAAACTGCTCCATATGCTGCATTTGCAATAAATTCTTGCAAGTTTTGGACGTCTGAATTACGGCCGTTTTCATCACTTAGAGGATCTAAAGTTTCCATTTCTTCAGGAATATTACAGGAATAAATAATTCAGAAGACTACGAACTGACTGCAAGAATATGATTACATCTTCCTACAAAACCTATCTAGGAGACGTTGAAGAAGATATTTTTCATAATTCTCGTGTTGCTTTTATTCGCTCCGAACAGGGCTCAACTTTGACGAATGCTCAAACATAAACTAACATTCCTTTAGATATTTCTGCAGTTTCTAGTCATCAATCGTTCTCATTACTACCAGTGACAGAAGATGAGGTCATCAAGATAATGGCTAATGCTCCAAACAAGCACACGGCTGGGGAAGATAAACTTTCAAGCTTCCTTTTTAGAGATGGTAAATTCGTCTTTCCGAAAATCATGGCATTATGTTATAAAAATTGAGTCATTTTGGAATGTCAGTAGGTAAACTATTTAGCTGCCAAAACTACAGCTTATACAGCGTGTCCACTTCGATTGACTGGTCTGATGCACCCATAGTTTACCTACTAATGTCTTTGCCGGATTTTTGAAGAATTCGAGCTTCTTCTTTTCCGGAGCTTTTGAAGAACGTTTCAAAGCTTCAGGTGTTAGGATGCTAAGTTTTCACTGAGAAGTAGACAGCACTAGGAACTCATCAACAGGAATCACATCATTTTGCATGGCTCCATTCATCAGAAGCCAATAGTTTTTATCTACCATCACCAACTACATATTGGCTGATGCTATATTTTACGATCAAATTTTTCGTTTGCTCAAGCTTAAATCGACCAGTGACATCTAAAGATCAAAATTCATCACCTTCAGAAATATTTCCATCCAGTTCAACGAGATCAGTAACTTTGTAAAATGAAAGATGTTTTTCAGACCAATTAAACCAATTAAGGTGGCTGCATTTTATCCTTAGTGCAAAGACGAAATATTAATAAAACTCGCTAAGGCTTTCCCAAAGTTCCACTGTAGTCTTTTGGTGTCTACTTCTTGATCCAATGAAGACATGATTCGTATTCTAAAAGATGATCAATTTAAAAAGTTTTTGTTTTCTGTCTCTAATTAGCTTCCAATCGCTTAGTATTTGAAAATCAACACTACTTGCGTTGAATTACTTTTTAAAAGCAACAAAGTTTGTTTTAGAGTTGTTTAGATAAATGTAATTGCAACGAAACCATTGCAAATTGTAATCTGTCCATTCCGTACAGATTCAATTTTTCCTAATCTACTTGTACAATGATTAGATGCTTGTTAGGATGGAATTTTCCGAAATTAGCAAAATTACAGCAAAGAGAAAAGAATATCCCCTTGTGGTAACATCAATAGAACTTTTTTGTTTTTTGTTTTAATAGACCAGATAAAATGCCAAAAATAAAGTCCTCTTGTAGAAACTTCGGATTATGCTTGGTTTCAGCAAAAATCCGGGTAGGTCAACACTCAAATTCTACGTCACTGGCGGAATTGTCATTTTAGGACAATTTTTCGACTATTCTTCAATACTTTCTATGTAAACAACATATTCATTTTATTTTGTGGAACTTTGAAGACTCATCTCGCAAACGGTGCGATTTTGAATAAGGCTATTTTTGGTCGATGATCATTATTTGACGCATAGTATCTCCAGTTAAAATATTTCCTATTATTAATAAAGCACCCTGTATAATAGAGTAATTGATTGGATTTTTCACGCCGAAAGCTGTTTCATGGGCAAAATTTCGTCTAGGATATGTCCAACGCATTCCTCTGAGATGCTGAGATGTTGTCTCTACTATCTCTTTCAGCTTCAATCGGCGATCGATTAAGACGACATCATGAATCTTGTCGATCATTTCATCGTTAGCAGTAGTTTTTGGGGATCCACTGCGTGGTTGGTCACTTGTACTTATGCGGCCACGTTTGAATTCGCTCACCCAGAAGCTGAAGCTAGCAAAATATTTCGAATTTTCAGAAATGTCCTGATATAATGGCTAAAGCTGAAAGTATTTTGAATAACTATAAAATTAATTACCAAAATACAAATCAATTTTTATCCCATTAATGACTTCCTATCTTCATATCTTTCGGCTATATTTTTTTTCCGGGCTTTTTAATATTATTCAACACCCATTAAATGTCAATTTCTTCCAAAATTTCATTGCTAACCGATTGCTTTCATGATTTATTTTGTGGTCGTCGGTTCGTGCATGCAGATGTAATAGGAACATGTGGAACTCCAAAACAAATGTCCGTGTTAACGCCTTAGAGGGGCCCTGATGGATTACAACGCATAACTCTTTCTGAGAGGCAGGGTCCGAATAAGTTTGTTACTCGTATAACCTTAATGATTAATTATAATGATTTGTATTGTATTTTTCTTGTTGATTACCAAAGCTAAATGACTCCCTTTGTTTGTGTGTGTGTGTGTGGAAGTGTAGATTTACGCGAATAATAAAATCCTACTTCAGTTATATAGTTTCTACTAATTATAATTCCACGTTCTTCATCACATCATCAATATTACGATCACTTCCACAGAACCATTAGGAATTTCTCGTAATACCCTTACCTCACATGAAAATCTAATTAGTGGAGGTGGAATTAGCACCATCTAACAAAAGAATCGGTCATTAACGACGATTATATACACCTATAAGGTGCGTTAGATGATTGAGCACGTATCAACGATGTATTAATGACGACCTGGAAACGTACCTGACCTCTCAGTTATTATTCTAAACCGAAAAGGTTGACAATTTCGAAATTTGGTTTCATTTTAAAACAAACGATTATTTCAGCAGGTAACTACATACCTATAATACGAAAATAGATTCTTCGGAGTCGCTGTTACCTGCTCTTTCGAAGCTATAACACCTTCGTGCGCCAATGATATAAGTTTCTCGAATAATGAGAAATAAATCTTCTTTGATTGTTCGTGCGTGTGGACGGAGAACCTTTTTAAGAACGGTAAAAATATCCACGGCTAATTTGTTTGTTTTAAAGTATCCTCTCGTGTGTGTTTGTGTTTGTGTAGTGGTTATCCCTAGCGCGTTTGTGTTTAAACTTTCGATTTTCTCAAGATAGATGAGCTGGATGCATGCTCTTACCGCACGGCCTTTTTTTTTCTGACATCTTATTAGGTTGAGCGCACGGTTTAGTGTAGCCTTATGCATTTAAAATATGTATAATAATAATGATATTATGGAATATACAGGTACAACAGACTTCTACCAGTTGGTTCCTGTTAAAATTTGAACAAGCTGCGTCATTTCGTTTGTGTTTTACAGCC
The DNA here is from genome assembly GCA_023690525.1 of Holotrichia oblita. Classification (NCBI taxonomy): domain Eukaryota; kingdom Metazoa; phylum Arthropoda; class Insecta; order Coleoptera; family Scarabaeidae; genus Holotrichia; species Holotrichia oblita. Next base: position 153,187,372 of record CM043018.1, read on the forward strand.
ATTGTTAGCAGACTACCGCATAATTTGAGTGTGGTCATTAAACATTACTTTTTGTGAAAAAAGAAAACCATCACTCAAACCAAGTCTAAGCTTGATAAGTATTATGGGAACTCTGCACCATCAATTTCAACGATAAGAAAGTGGTTTAACGAATTTCGTTGTTTCCATGCAAGCACGGAAGGTGCCGAACGTTCTGGACGCCCAGTTCAGAGGTCTCTACACCCGAAACAATTAACAAAATTCACGATATGGTGTTGGCCGATCGGAGATTGGAAGTGCGAGTGATTGTGGTAGCCATAGGCATATCACATGGCTCAGTGGTTTCAATTTTGAATGATAACTTGGGAAGCTTTCCGCAAGATGGGTGCCGTGTTTGCTCACAATCGACCACAAACGCAAAATGACGGATGAAACGTTGATGCACCACAACACACCAGGGACAAAACAGTAGTCAAAAACAGTGGGTGTCTCGGGGTGAATCAGCGGCAAAGAAGTGCCAAAGTGGGTTTGTCAACCAATAAAATCATGGCGACCGTTTTTTGGGATGTACAGGGTGGCCAACTAAGAATGTCGCTCGGCCATATCTCAGGAGCCGTTTACAGTACAGCTTTGGGAAAAAAATATTACTGACTAAAGTTACCCCGAGAAATAACTGGAAATTATTTGAAATAGCGTAGGATGACCGCTAGAGGGCGTAACTGATCACCGAAAATTTCAATTCTTATTTTACGCAAAATTTATCAACTTAAAATCGGAATCTACTGAAAATTTTGCATATTTTACATCGGACAACTTTTTTGTATTTTGTCAAATAAGGAGAGGGGCGGAGAGGAAACTTTCTATTGAAAGAACGCTGCTTATAACTTCGGTTCTGTCGAACCGAATTTTGCAAACTTAGTCTCGTTGAAAACAGCATTACTCCTTCAATCTAATCCGTACAAATTATAACCAATCTAATAAGTGACATGCATGCTAGAGGGCGCTGCTTAAATTTTTTCGGAAATTTTGTTTTTTTCTCGAAAAAATTAAATGGAAACATACATTTTTGACAAAAAATAAAAAAAGTAGGCTAAATTACCAATAAATCAGCGAAAACCGGGTATCGCTATCTTTTACCAATCCGAAGATATCCGTAGAAACGTGTCCGATGGTAAAAATTTCTTCTATAAATTTAAATTATTCTGCTTCCCGTCAACGGAATTTAGCAAATTTGGTCTTTGTCAAGTTTTGACATAACTGCTGAAACTAAAAGCGAAGTACTTTTTAGATTATTTTTCGTTAATTTTTTGGAAGGGATAAAATAATTGGAGAAACGTTAGACAAAGTATCATAAATTATAAACAGAAAAGTGGTAATCGATTCTTGCACCGAATCTTCAATAAGCATCTAAATCTATCGGCTTGCAAGATGTAACAATTGCGAAAATTCAATCCAGCTAACAATTGGTGCGCACAGAGATTTGGGCAAACAGAAGCCCAAATCTCTTCGATGACTCTCGCAAACACAGAATTTCTTTGAGACTTTCTGGATGATTTCTTGATTGCGAATAGTTTTTGATGTCGCTGCTAGGTAATCGCCCTTATAAGATCCGTCTCAAGATCGTTTAGCTCTTTATCCCATGTTGGTTTTTCGACCAATTTTGAGAATTTTTTATTTTAACAACCATCTAATTTGTTTCAGATCTGGATGAAGGTGACCTTCCCCATCCGGCCGCCCCTGGTAGCGATTCCCAACAAGCCGCCATAAATTACTCGACGTTAGCAAACGCGGTGGCGTCGGCGAACGGACCCAGTCAGGATCCGAGCGTTTCCTCGACGGAAACGCTCCTGCGCAACATACAGGGTCTACTGAAGGTAGCGGCGGACAACGCCAGGCAACAGGAGAGACAAATCAACTACGAAAAAGGTACAAACAGCAACATGGTGTATCTGTTATCGTTGGCCCAGTATTACATGTACTTAGCGGCAACGCAAAAATGTTAAGATTTAAAAAAAAAAGATAGAAGAGTACATGATCTTATTATTAGATTCGATTACGTATATATATATAATATACATATTTATATACATAATATATAATTTAGTGAAACAAAAAAAAGGACGTATTTTGTGTGATTTTTTTTTTGGTTTTGTTTGAGTGGAAATGCTTTAATTTGATCGCGCACAAATTTTTAAACGTCGCCATTCTCATTTCTCGATATGCCAGGGGGTTATTTAAACGAACACCCTGTATATCTCACGCCGATTTCTACAAATTTCTAAATCGGAAAAACAAAGACTTTTAATTTATTTCTAGTGATGTAAGAAGATGGCTTCGTAATATTTATTTAATGGTATCGTCATTCATGTGTACAATGTAAGCAATTAAAGAAGCTTGGTAAACGTGATAGAAATCGAATAATGAACAGTGTGAAAGCGTAGATTAAGTTGGGAGAAATTACAGAAAAAAATGCAGACACTGAAGTCTAATACAAGATTTTCATCTCTAGTTGCAGTAATTTTAGAGTTACTTTAAACGGAGACATTTTAAGAAGATCCTCCTGTATATAATAATATTTGATAGATTATCTCGTAAAGTCAGAATATACTGGGTTTTCTTGAATGAATTGTTTTTCCTTTCTTAAACAAGAAAGGTGACAGAATTTATGTTCCAAAAAAAGCGATTACAGTTTTTAAACCTAATCTTATAATTTAAATTTAAATATTAAAGAAAAGTTTTGCAAAAACTTGTCCAAACAGGAAACCAAAATAGAAATTTTTCCTTTTTTTGAAAATCAAACCTTTTACAACTTGTTCTGATTTTGTTTCAAAATTTTGACCATCTCCAGCATGGCAAGTTTTGTGGAGTATCAAGACTGAAACTTATTTGTCTAAAAGTAGTGTTTAAATTGGACCACCCCTCCCTCCCCCTCTGAAGATCGTTCAAGATATTCTGAACTTCGCTCATTCAAAAATAAAAGAGAAAAGCGTCCGTTTTCATTTTCGAACATTTTCGAGACTTGCCTCAGGCTGTTCTATCTTTGTTCAATATTTTTCCCAGATTATCAACAAATATTGAGCTGCCTCCTCCCCCTTCCTCCACTGTGTCCTCAAGTAACGGCCATTCTGGTCGAGAGTTTCCAAGATTTGCGGGGTCTTTCACGAAACCCGTTAATTCTATTGATTTTAAAATATCTTCCCGAAACCCAAATTCCTCAAACTCACAAATTTAGGCAATAAACGAGGAAATTGAAGTTTTGCTAATCCAATCAATATTTACTTCTCCTAAATGAAATAAATTCTAGCACCCTATTTTCAAAACTTTGAACTTTCGACACTTGTTTCGGGTTTTCAAAATGACTTGCCTTTTTCCCCCGTCTTTTGAATCGAAATTTTGCAAGTTAAAGATGTCTGTAGAATTGTTTTGTGTTGCAAAAAATGTTGCCAACCTCTCCCACAATAATTTACTTCTTGAATATTGTTCCAAATTTGCTTCATCTGTCACCCGCACACCCTACTGTCTTTATGAGTTATTCCTGGTTGTTCAAGATCATCTTAGGAAACACTGAAGTAATATAAACAAAGCTAGAAAAATATGAAAAATTGTAAGATTACTGTTCAAGTTATTCTGAACTTTGGTCATTCGAAAATTATAATTCTTCCATTTATAGTTGCTCAAATAAAAGAGGAAAACCAAATTTCTTCTTTCCCCCATTTAATTTTCAAAAATGTCCGGGAATTGCTGCAGGTTGTTCTAGCTTACTTTTTTGAGTTTAAGGTTATTCAAAGAATTGCCAACCCCTCCGCAATCTCGTTCCCTTCCTGGAAAATTTTAAAGATCGTTATAACACTAATTTATTTCGAAGATTTGCTTCCCTCTCTAGACAATAAGTGAAATTTTGCTGAAGCTTCAGTTGCAGCTACTTCTTATATTTTGCGAGATAGTTATTAAAAAAGAAGCAGGTTTAGCCAGGAGGGTGGGGGCAAGCTCTCCTCTCCTCTTTAAGGCAAACATCTACGAGTTCTAGATTGTTCTAGGTTTGTTCTATGCTATAACAAAACTCTACCTATTCCACCCCGCCTCCCCACGCCCACCCTTCTGGGAAAATTTTCATTTAAAAAATTGTTCTCCAAAAGTTCTCCAATATTGTTCCAAATATTTTATCCTTCCATACGACATAAACAAATTAAATAAACACAAATTTTTTGCCGGCCTGTCTTCATAATTTTAAACTTTTGACAGTTCCTCGAGGTAGTCCAGAATTAGTTGTTCGTTTCCCCCTCCTTAGAATCGAAATTTTTCGAGAATTGTTTTATGTTATAAAAAAAATTTCTAACCAGTCCTACAATTATTTCCCTCTTGTGAGCATTGATCCAAATTTGCTTGTGGCACATAGATTATACAAAGAGTCCTCCTCTTTCTCCACCCCCTTCTCTCCCCTACCTACGGCTTTATTTTTGAGAGTTATTCATGCTTGGTCAAGGTCATCAAAATTTGCTTGTGACACATAGATTATACAAAGAGTCCTTCTCTTTCTCCACCCCCTCCCCTTCCCTCCTTACAGCTTTATTTTTGAGAGTTATTCATGCTTGGTCAAGGTCATCAAAAACAACAAAAATTCGAGTTTAAGTGCGGTAGGAGGGGAGGTGTGGAGTTTTTTTGTTAATTGTTTTGTGAAAGATGTGAAGAAGGAAATTAAAACTTGAAAATTAAGGCAGACAAGTTTTGTTTTTCTCAATTATTATCATCCACGATAGAAATATAAGATTTTGGAACAATTTTTTGAATTCTGAAACAAAATTTGAATCTATCGTTAGCAGAAAGTGGCGGAGGTAGAATTTTACTTTCGGTAAATTTTTAAATATTAATTTATTAATCATGATTTGTTTCCAACAAAATTTTTTTGGCGCCCTACGTTTAAAACTTTCACACTTCTTCCAGTTTGTCAAAATTCCAGATTTTTCTAGATAACAAAATTTTGCCAACCAGTCGCACAATTATTTCCTTCTTGAACATTGTTCCAAATTTGTTTGTTCTATGCTGTAATAAAATTGTACCTATTCCACCCCCTTCGCCCTTCTGGGAAAAATTTAAATTTAAAAATAATTGTTCCAAGAGTTCTGAATGAACAAATGAAATAGTCCTCTTCTTTGTCCACCCCTCACCCCTCCATGTGGCTTTGTTTTTGAGAGTTATAGTTCTGAATATTGTTCAAAATATTTAGTTCTTCCATGTGGCAAAAGAAAAAATTTCTGGTCCCCTACCTTCAAAACTTTAAAGTTTTGACTGTTGTTCCAGATTGTCCAGGATTACTTGTCACCTTTTCCTCTATTTTAAGTAGAAATTTTGCGAGCTAAAGATCGTTTAGTGCTGTAAAAAAGTTCTGTCAACCGATCCCACAATTCTCTCCTTCTTGAACATTGTTCCAAATTCGCTTGTCACACGTAAATTATACAATTCCCCTTTCTTCTTCACAAACAAATAAAATCCGACTTGGAGGGACGGGTGGCGGAGAGGAGGGGGAGGGGGTGGAAGAGGAAGTCCCTGTGCGTTTTCGATTGTTACTATCCATGATAGAAGTTTAAAATTTTGGAACAAAAAGAAAATTTTCTACTTATCGGTAGCTAGGGGCGCGGGGAGGGGGTCGAGAGGGGTCGATCGAATTTTATTTTATCTCCGCATCTTTTGAGAAGTTTCTAAAAAGAGTATACTAAATTAAAGAATTTTTTTTTTGTAAAATTCTGAAAACTTTTGACGAGAATTAAGAAAGAGGAAAAATTTTGGAAAATAATTCGAACAATCTTCAAAATTTAAATTTATCGGTAGTTGAAGGGAAGGAGTCTGGATGAGAAGATTTATTTTAAACAAATTCTGCCACCTTTCACAAAAAAAAAAAAAATTAAATCAAACATGAAAAAGAAAACACTGTAATATAATAAACAATTATATTATTTAAAAAAATGCAAAAAAAACAATAATAAAACACAAACAAAAAAAAATCCGACTTGAAGGGACGGGGGGAGAGGAGGGGGAGGGGGTGGAAGAGGAAGTCCCTGTGCGTTCTCGATTGTTACTATCCATGATAGAAGTTTAAAATTTTGGAACAAAAAGAAAATTTTCTACTTATCGGTAGCTAGGGGCGCGATGAGGGGGTCGAGAGGGGGTCGATCGAATTTTATTTTATCCCCGCATCTTTTGAGAAGTTTCTAAAAAGAGTATACTAAATTAAAGAATTTTTTTTTGTAAAATTCTGAAAACTTTTGACGAGAATTAAGAAAGAGGAAAAATTTTGGAAAATAATTTGAACAATCTTCAAAATTTAAATTTATCGGTAGTTGAAGGGAAGGAGTCTGGATGAGAAGATTTATTTTAAACAAATTCTGCCACCTTTCAGAAAAAAAAAATTAAATCAAACATGAAAAAGAAAACACTGTACCTAATATAATAAATAATTATATTATTTAAAAAAAATGCAAAAAAAACAATAATAAAACACAAACAAAAAAAATCCGACTTGGAGGGACGGGGGGAGAGACGAGGGGGAAGGGGTGGAAGAGGAAGTCCCTGTGCGCTCTCGATTGTTACTATCCATGATAGAAGTTTAAAATTTTGGAACAAAAAGAAAATTTTCTATTTATCGGTAGCTAGGGGCGCGGTGAGGGGGTCGAGAGGGGGTCGATCGAATTTTATTTTATCCCCGCATCTTTTGAGAAGTTTCTAAAAAGAGTATACTAAATTAAAGAATTTTTTTTTGTAAAATTCTGAAAACTTTTGACGAGAATTAAGAAAGAGGAAAAATTTTGGAAAATAATTCGAACAATCTTCAAAATTTAAATTTATCGGTAGTTGAAGGGAAGGAGTCTGGATGAGAAGATTTATTTTAAACAAATTCTGCCACCTTTCACAAAAAAAAAAAATTAAATCAATCATGAAAAAGAAAACACTGTAATATAATAAATAATCATATTATTAAAAAAAAAATGTGTACATATTAATTTCGATTATATTTAAATATGTAATTTGAAATTTCAACTTAGACTATCGTAGATTATTATGTACAATGTACATAAATTTTGAGTAGAGTAATTTTTTTTGTGTCTTTACTTATTATAAACGAACAAAAAAAAAAATCAAATATTTTTTAGTTAGTGTCGAATTATACATAAAAAATAAAATCTATACATATATATATATATATAAATATATAATGTAATGGAATGAAAAAAAGTAATTTTTACAAGTATTAGAATTACTGATGTACTGTATGAATCGGATAGTGTTAAATTCAGGATTCAGTGATGGAATCTAGATATTCTGTTCGCTGGAGACTTTGCATAATATTCACAGTGCCATTGCACACAAAAAAGTGTTATTTAGAATCGTAGATGTTTATTAATTATTTTTAAGTTAATTTAACTAAAACAGGATTAAAAAAAAGATGCGTTCTATCTCCTATTTATATATTATAATGATTATATCAAATGAAAAATTTGATATATTTAATTTTATTTAAAATAAACCTGTAAATTTATATTTTCTTTCGTTTTTTTTTTTTTGGAAATATTAAAATTCGAATATATCAAAATTTTCATAATTACACGGAAAAATTAAAATTAAATCAATTTATTAATAATTGAGATTGAATAAATTTCATTGTTTAGCATTAGGTTTAATAATTATGTGTGATGATGTACATGTTATTCAAAATTGAAAATAAACGAAATTAAATCAAAGATCACCGTGTTTGAATGGTTTTTTCTTTTATTATTATTATTATTTTTTAATATATTAATACATAAAGGGGGGATTGCAATACGGGATTGGCAAGAACGAAAAAAAAAAAACAGAATTGCCCCCAATTTTTTAATCTCAGTATTTTTTTTTGTGCTTGTGGTACCCGTTTAAAATATTTTTTCTAATTTATTTTTTTTTTTGTGTTTTTGAGTTTCTCCAAACTAACAGAATAACTAAATTCCAGCACTGATTCCGTTTCCATTTCGTCGAGATTTAATGGCGTTTTTTTTTACAGTAGCGAATATAAATATTCTGTTGAATTTAAATACTAGTTTGATCTAATTATAGCATAGATACATCCCAAATGATATCCCCCCTTTATAAAAAGATCCCCGCAAAACAGAAGATTATATTTTATACAGGGTGATTGAATGCATTATATACAGGGTGTCCAAAATTTAATTTATTACTGGTTGGAGCAAAGAAGCGTTCTCAATTTTGAAGATGAACACTAAACAGTTCAACCAACTAAACACCAACAAGTTTTGACTAAACACAGATGCGTTTGTGTGTGTTCTACTTCTGCACCATGAGATCCAGTGAAGAACTTTAAAGATGAATAACAAGTAGAAAAGTTCGAACAAATTTATTTTATTATTTTTAAAAAAGTTTTAAACAAAATATATTGCAAATGATGGTCTTCACATCCCACTCTAAAGCATTTTCAAAGAACCAAATGTTACATGACTCAGGAACTATAAAAAAAAAACATTTATTGAAGCACAAAAATCAAATATTAAATAATACTGTAGAAAAAATCATCAAATTCTTCCTCGCTCTTTTCGCTGAGATCCTTGCTGTTGGGTCAAAACCTGATGAATTACACCTAAATAATTTTTGCTCAGCTCTCCGCCCAAAAAAAAACATTTCCTTAAACGATGGGTTATTTTTTATTTCATTACAGACGAAGCTTAAATTGCAGGAGGCTTTGAAAAAGAATACTCAATGCTTTTCGATCTTAGATTTTCCAATTTTGTAAAGAGCAAATCAAATACCAGAATACAATTGTAGGTGCAACATTAAGAAGAATTATGGAGAAAAATATGTCGTTCATTGGCACATCTTGCTGCTAAAAGTTTACTTCCAACCTCTTGTCTCCCAAGGCTTGCTTTCGCATTTGGAATAGAGTCGCATTTGTGCTGTTGTCCAATTCTATCAAAATTTTCCAAATCCTCGATTCGATCCACTTGAAATAGAAGAAGAATTTATAAGAAATTTTTAAGATTCATTCCTCATTATAACAACGTCGAAAAGACCTGCCAACCCCCCTGTCACAGTCTCTTGAGGATTGTGAGAGCTGGGTGGTGGTGGTAGATTTTTCGCCAAACACGAGCTCTTGGAAAACGAAAGAAAAAGGGCAAATGCAAAAACATAGAAGAGGACGGGGACAGGGAAATTTCTTTTCCTCAATTATTTCATTAAATAGATAGTTAAGGCCAAAACGTTCAGAATTTGAAGGCTGAACAAATTTAAGAATAGACACGTTAGAATAGAAAATCTGATTTCCGCGCGAAACAGACTCTAATCGCTCGGGAGTAACAGTGTTGAAACATTTTAGTTATTTATGATTCTGAAGACGATCTTAATGCAAACGAAACCCGAAGAAAAAAAAAGTTCAAACGTCATTCAAAGGTGAAACATGCTTCGGAGAGGGGATGGATGAATCACAGTAAATTATGGTTAGCGGAAATATATGACTTAAGCGGAAAAAAAACTACATCTTTTGGTAATTCCCAAGAAGACTAATCAATAATAAAGCAACATAACAAAAATAGGAGTCATTGTTGATAATTGCCCTTGCACATCCTCACAGTTTGCAACCTAATCTAAAAAGACCTACCAACTCCTGTCACAATCCCTTGTGGTGGTGGTGAACTTTGCGCCAAACACGAGCTCTTGGAAAACGAAACGAAAAGGGCAAATGCGAGCAATTTTAACTGAAGGAGGTTGGCTGCGCAAAAAATTCCTATTTTGGAACAATTTTTTGGGCGAAAGTTTATGGTCCCGAATTGGAAATTTGATCCACCCTCTTTGGTTGGAAATTGCTCATCTAGTACGAGATGCTGTTTCCTGATTGCTGTTTTTTTCCCTATTAGTTTTTTATGTCCGGAGTGTTATTCAAAATACGCAGTTTACCTTTTCTTCTTCGTTTTAGGTTTGTTCTTCTTTGTAGCTGTAGGGGAGATAGGTCTTGGATTGTTTTATTACGCGCATTTCCATTCCTTAATATCTTATGCTCTTGCTGTCTGGGGTGCTTCATCGGACGTTGCGATTGTTTTTAAGATACAAAAACGAGCTCTACGTACAATATTGGGAGTAGGTCCTAGAACAAATTGCAGAGAATTATTTAAAGATCTAGGAATAATGACTCTCCCATGCATACATATTTATCAACTATGCATGTGTGTTAAAGATAATACCTTTGATGTGACAAATATCAACCGGTATCACAGTTATAGTACTAGAAATATTCATCTGCTGGAGGTCCCCCGACATAGAATGACTAAAACGGAAAAAACCCTAAATATATCTGTATGACGTGTCCTATGCTCAAATGAGTCGACAGGATTAATAAAGATATTATTATTATTATTATTATTATTATTATTATTATTATAAGCCAACATTATTATTCATTCAAATTGTATCAGTTGTGTGAAAATAATTGCAGAAGTGATGTCTTTGATTCTAATATTTTGTGATAAGCTTCGCATAAGAACTAATTTCTTTTGATTATACTCATTCAATTTTGAATGAAATTACCGACGAAGAAGACCTCGATGACGACTTCCAAGAGGATGATAATCTCTGGTGTAGCTGATTCATGCAAAGCAAGTAATGAATGATGAATCTGCCCCGTCAACTTCCAACAAGAGAAAAATAGGAAACGGTACAGAACAAACAGTAACCCGAACTTGGGGACGTCTTCGAAATCAGCACTTCTTCCTGCTATTAGTTCGATAAATTTGGTCACGTAATCTTAGAAGAAGAAAATAAAGTTAGACGTAGATGCAGGCAATATAAAACCACAACAATTTACATGTGTAAAAAGTGCAATTGCCATTTACATCCTACTTGCTTTGACATGTTTTTTAGCCACAGGGTTGACCTTGCGATCTGTCAGATGAGTAATCATTTTAATTATTTATTGTATAAAATAGGGCAGTCGGCCAAGAAAGTACTACTTTATACTTGTTACATAAATAACTATTATAATTTGACATTTCATATAATAATGACATTGACACTAATGACATTTCTAACCGAAGCCAGATAGGTTATTGAAATTATTTTAAAATAATTTTTAGGAGTCAAGTTCCTTTTCATAAAAGCTTGTTAGTCTTGCTATAATATATCGTACTCATATCTAAGCTTATAATAAATAAAATATATTAAAGTGGAGATAAATTAAAGCAGGTAAAGCCAGTACATGCAAAAAAATAAAACAAAACTTTAAAACCTCCACTGCTTAGGATCGATATAGACCGAATCGAGAACCAATGTCGTAATTACCGTATAGAGGGTCCCTTAATAATATTTGCCGGTAATTACCTTTTTTATTTTTACCTTGTTTTATCATCCACTTTCGATCTGAAACCGTCCAAAAATTTCAAAATCGCCTCCTTCCTATACAACCCGTAGTTGAATCGTTTAATAATACCTAAAGATACATAATTCGATCAATAGTACTGTGTAGTGAGTCGGACGAGATTAATATCTCGGAGATATTGGCCTCTAGGAACAATTAGGCGTTGATGTGGATATCGTCCAGGTGAATTCTGATGATTTTCGCCGGCTGTCTTGACGTCCTGGTGCAAATCGACCGACTGGTTCTCTCTCTATGTATATGTATCTATATGGGGTGATTGTTTATGCATGCAAGGCAGTATTGGGAGGCGAGCGAAACGGATATTTCAAATTATATAGTTTTTCTCGTTTGATTTTTTTTTGTTTAGGGTCAGGTGGCCCGTTCCGAACTATACTCGTCCTCATTTTAAATCGTGTTCATTTTTTTTTGTAATCTTGATGAAATAAACTAAATTAAGGGTTGAATAAAAGCTAAGCTGTTAAATTACAGTTTTTAGTATGTTAATAAAATCGACAATAAATACGTGTGCTTGATATCCTTTACACAGCTGGAAGAATCTTTGTTTTCTTTTTTGTTTAATACTGGAGGGTATACTTATATTGTCTATATAGAGTGAGTGCATTTTCGAAAGCTAAATCTTGTCATCTTGTAGTCGTTTATGAACATTTTTTGAGGGAAAATTCTCCTTGGATGTGTCCAATATGTTTAAAATTTAATATTGAAAACAAAATCGATCGTTGTACAGGACGAAGAAGGGAAACATCTCCATCTTCAGAAGGCTATCACGATGATTGAGATCGTAGAAGGTTTGGAATAAGGCTTAAGTTGTACAGTAGTTTGGCAAGTTTCAATCTGTCACCTGTCAAATTTGCCAAAATTGTGTGGTTGCACATAGAGGATTAGTCGAACATAGAGCGAGGAAGACAATCCATTCTATGGTTTCCTAGTTGCTCTGCTCGGAAGTACACGATTGCCCTTAAGCTATCCAGCCGTTGAATTCTTCACATTGACTTTCGTTTCCATCCCTTAGAAGATGGTCGTTATTTAAGAACTGTCTGAGAGGTCTGAAAATAACAGAAGAGGAAAGCAATGCTAGTTCCATTTAGAAGAAAAAGGAAGTTAGATTGTCTAGAACAGTGGTTCACTTTTCACTATTGAGGACCACTTCGTACCCTTCAGAATCTGAGGCGGACCACATACGATAGAATTAAGATTTCCACAACAATTACATAGGACAAAGGTTGGTTTTAAATGATTCATGAGAATATTGTTTTTTTTTTGCAGCCATTCATAGTTCATATATGTAACAGAAATTGGATATCAACATAAAATCAATCGGCCATCCCTCCAAAAGTATGAAAACTCTTAGTTAAAATTCAATTGTTTCTTTTCTATATTTATCAAGAAAATATTCAAACTTACTTTGTACATTCGTTTGAATTTATTACTATTTGCTCATATTGTAATATGATGTTAAATTAAAGTCTTGAAATGAATCCTAAAGTTTTATCAATGTATTTTATTAATTACAAACTTGCCAAATTTGCATTCTAATGACTTGACCTTGATTTTGCATTCCACCTGAAAGTTTCTCAATATTCGGCTTGAAAGGGGTCAATGCCAGTCTCATTGGAGCATTCAAATTTAATAAGCGATTTCCATGTTTATTCTTGATAACATTTAAAGTCGAAAATGCTGTTTCACAGAGATAAGTGGAATGAAAAGGAAAAAGAAGTTTCAGTGCCTTTTCACTGAGTAGTGGACTTTCATCAATCAATCCAACCCAAAAGTCTGCAACGTTTTCAGAGTGAGATTTCATCACTTTGAAATGGGCATCAGACGATATTTCAATAAGTTGCTTCTGTTCACGAATAGATCGATTATTATTACTGCAAGCTAAAAGGGATCAAGTACCCACAGATTGTTCTTCCTTACATCCGTATCAACCGGGAAGTGCTTCCCGAAATAACTTTCAAGTGATTCAACGTAGGGCTTAACCCCTGTATGTTAATTTTCTTTATTTAAACCTTAATTTTCAGAAATAAAATCTGAAAACAAGTTGAACATTTCAAACGATCCTTTTCCAGTTTCAGACTTCCATAACAATAATTTTTTCTTGAATGATTCGATTTTGTTCCATAGGTCAAATGCAGTTTTGATGGTCCCTGGAGGCCAAGATTCATAATATTGAGTTGTTCGAAAATATCGGGCAAAAAAGCTAACCTAGCGATGAATTCACCGTCACGTAGTGTTTTGGCTAAATCAGGTTTTTTTTTCATCAAAGAACATACCTACATACTTCTTCTCTAAGTTTATAAAATCTGGCTAAGACCCGGCCTCTGGACAGCCACCGAACTTCAGTATGCAGAAGGAGATTCGAATGAATAGATCGCATGTCCTCGCATAACATAGCAAACAGTCTGGAGTTGAGAGCGTTACTTTTTATAAAGTTCACAGCCTTTACCACAGTAGTCAAAACCTCATTTAGTTCAGGACTCAAACCTTTGGCAGCAAGCATCTCTCTACAAATAATGCAGTGTGTTGAAACAATATCACTGTTTGCTTCTTTCCTGATTAAACTTGGCAAACCTGTTTTGTGTCCTGTCATTGCCGTAGCACCATCGGTGCAAAGTCCAACACAGTCTTTCCAGGAAAGGTTTCTGAGTTTGAAATATTCGTCAATGGCTTTAAAAATGTCTTTGCCTATTGTGTGACTTTGCAACGCAGTTGAAGTCAGGAACTCCTCAGATAACTTGATACCACCGCTAGTGCCGTCAACACGATACTGCAAACACACACGTTAGGAGGAGTGAAACTCACCGCTAAAAAAATTGCAGTTGCATGTTGAGTAAACCAATTTCGGTAGATGCATTAATTTTTGTCCAGATTCAAGATTAAAATTTATTAGATGTTTTGCTTCGCGGACCACAGGTTGAGAATCACTGCAGTATATAACTATTGCTTCACAGAACTAAACCGATAAGTGCTTCCTTTAAAAGTTACTCATGCATAGACTTTATCTGGTGCAGTTTGCAAAGTTTGTAAAAAAATAAAATCAATAGACCTTTTTAAAAACAATTTTATATCGACATACCACGAAACGAAATCACAGAGACCTCCGTCGATAACTTTACGACTCGTAAAATTCTCGAAAAACCTTTCGCATACGAAGAATGCAATAAATTTATTAATTTAATCGCTACTCTCTACAACGAGGGTGGGGGGCCCTCCCAAACTAAAAATATTTCCGAGTGCATCTCCTTCCTTTTTCTCCTGGATTTCACCCATCCGTAATCGGAATAAATACTAATGCGTCCCGTCCGAAAAAAAAAAGATTAAGAAGGAAGCCTAAACGGAGAAGGAGAGAGAGAGCGAACGTAAAGGAAGAATTACAAGCGCAGACCTAATAACTGGCATTGGCAGTAAACTTTTTAATAGGGGTCGGGGATCGTTCCTACATTGTATTTATGTACGGGGTGGATGACTCTCCTTTTTTTTAATGTTCTTCATTTTAAGAGTTTCGCGTTCGATGGTAAAGGTGAAGTAGCAAGGAGGAGATGATGATAGTAAGTCTAAGTAGGAGAAACATCGGCGGTAAGTAATTAAATAAGAGACAGTGAATTCCTTTTAGAGTTCATTAGCTATTTCGAGAACGAATTGGGTTTGATGATGAGTTGGAAAATTAATTTAGGAGTGATTTACGCCGATACGATATTAGGGGATCGTAGTACATTTGGCTCAAGAAAAAGTTTAAATAAAAACATGTTATCTAGCATATATTTTGAGCTCATTATAAATATGACTTTTCGGATCATTTATCTGTAGGTATCCGATAAACGAACAACCAGAAGCCTTAGTTTTATTGGAGCTTTGTTCTCATTATATATGCACATTGTTCTTGCATCATACCATCCCCTCGATCGCCAGTGCAAGAGTGCAAGATAGGAAACCATTATTCTAACGAGTTAAAGCGAGACGGCGAGGATTGAAGGAATATATGCGTGAGAGCATAATTCTACAATTATAATACATATATCTATGTGTGTGTGTATTATGTGCATGTGTAGTATGAAATGCCAATCGGTCAATTGCAGGTAATAAGGTGGCGGCCATCTTTGGCGCTGCGTCGAGGCAATTTATTCGGTGCCATTATAATCTGTAAACGCGATTCTTCCAGCTGCATACAAGAGTTGAATACAGATTAGCCGAAGCGTCAATTATAAATATGTAGTAGCACACGGGTACCAACTACACTTTTCTTCAAATACTATGGATGTGTTAGGTTGTGCGAATCGAATGAGACGCAGTTTCATTTTAATTGTGCTGTCGATTTCGCTATAGAAATATATTTTTAAAATTATCCGAACTGTGACATTTAGATCTTGAAGATGTACTCATGTTAATGTCGAATGCAATATTTGTAATTGTTGCTTAGAGTTACCAGACTCGATCGAGAGACGAATCGATTTATTAGAGCTCTATTTGCACGATTTGAAGCTGTGAATTTGGCATGATTACAGTGTTCATCTAACATCTGCAGAATAACGACAATTTTCAACCATCTTTAGGGTACGTTTTATAATCTATAACACTACTGACTCTCTACTCTGAATCATCTTTAGAGTGAATAGCACGTTAATAAAGATTTCTAAGATCAGCAGATGATATTCTGCCATTTTTTCATAGTTAGACGCCTGCTTCCTAGTCCTGAATGAACTTTTATTATAACAAATACATTTTAAATTACAAAATATGAACGAAAGGCTCACATAAAAATATTTTTTAAAAATTGTTATCATGATATAAGGCCCCTCTTTCTTGTACTACTCGCATTGGTGAACATTTTGGAAACAATTGCGTTTGTCGCTCAAACAAAGTCCAACATCACATATAGTGCACCTCCATTTACTTCTGTGAGACTCTGCTTTAGTAGTGCATACTGCACAACGTCTTGATGTTCCATAGATAGGCATATGAGCAGCTTTGTTAGTTCTTCTTTCGATTGGAACTTTTTTTTTTATAATGTTTTACTACCTGCAATGACTTTCGCCCGTTTTTTTTTGCCCAAATATTTAGCACTAATTAATCACCATCATTTTGTTTCAAATCAAGTGATGCACCACTACTTCATTTTCTGGACAATATGTAGGCATTTACAACAGCAGTATCTATAAAATGCCATTTTTTCGACATATCAGCCTTGTCAACAAAGCCCATGTTCTTGTTATAATCAGCTACTAATCTTGGCACATCCTCTAATGCAGTGGTTCTCAACCTTTTCACTATTGAGGACCACTTCGTACCCTTCAGAATCTGAGACGGACCACATACGATAGAATTAAGATTTCCACAACAGTTACATTGGACAAAGGTTGGTTTTAAATCAGGTTTTAAATGATTCATGAGAATATTGTTTTTTTTTTTGCAGCCATTCATAGTTCATATATGTAACAGAAATTGGATATCAACATAAAATCAATCGGACATCCCTACAAAAGTATGAAAACTCTTAGTTAAAATTCAATTGTTTCTTTTCTATAATTATCAAGAAAATATTCAAACTTACTTTGTACATTCGTTTGAATTTATTACTATTTGCTCATATTGTAATATGATGTTAAATTAAAGTCTTGAAATGAATCCTAAAGTTTTATCAATGTATTTTATTAATTACAAACTTGCCAAATTTGCATTCTAATAACTTGACCTTGATTTTGCATTTCACCTGAAAGTTTCTCAATATTCGGCTTGAAAGGGGTCAATGCCAGTCTCATTGGAGCATTCAAATTTAATAAACGATTTCTATGTTTATTCTTGATAACATTTAAAGTCGAAAATGCTGTTTCACAGAGATAAGTGGAATGAAAAGGAAAAAGAAGTTTCAGTGCCTTTTCACTGAGTAGTGGACTTTCATCAATCAATCCAACCCAAAAGTCTGCAACGTTTTCAGAGTGAGATTTCATCACTTTGAAATGAACATCAGACGATATTTCAATAAGTTGCTTCTGTTCACGAATAGATAGATTATTATTACTGCAAGCTAAAAAGGGATCAAGTACCCACAGATTGTTCTTCCTTACATCCGTATCAACCGGGAAGTGCTTCTCGAAATAACTTTCAAGTGATTCAACGTAGGGCTTAACCACTGTATGTAAATTTTCTTTATTTAAACCTTAATTTTCAGAAATAAAATCTGAAAACAAGTTGAACATTTCAAACGATCCTTTTCCAGTTTCAGACTTCCATAACAATAATTTTTTCTTGAATGTTTTGTTCCATAGGTCAAATGCAGTTTTGATGGTCCCTGGAGGCCAAGATTCATAATATTGAGTTGTTCGAAAATATCGGCCAAAAAAGCTAACCTAGCGATGAATTCACCGTCACGTAGTGTTCTGGCTAAATCAGGTGTTTTTTTCATCAAAGAACATACCCACATACTTCTTCTCTAAGTTTATAAAATCTGGCTAAGACCCGGCCTCTGGACAGCCACCGAACTTCAGTATGCAGAAGGAGATTCGAATGAATAGATCCCATGTCCTCGCATAACATAGCAAACAGTCTCGAGTTGAGAGCGTTACTTTTTATAAAGTTCACAGCCTTTACCACAGTAGTCAAAACCTCATTTAGTTCAGGACTCAAACCTTTGGCAGCAAGCATCTCTCTACAAATAATGCAGTGTGTTAAAACAATATCACTGTTTGCTTCTTTCCTGACTAAACTTGGCGAACGTGTTTTGTGTCCTGTCATTGCCGCAGCACCATCGGTGCAAAGTCCAACACAGTCTTTCCAGGAATGGTTTCTGAGTTTGAAATATTCGTCAATGGCTTTAAAAATGTCTTTGCCTATTGTGTGACTTTGCAACGCAGTTGAAGTCAGGAACTCCTTAGATAACTTGATACCAGCGCTACTGCCGTCAACACGATACTGCAAACACACACTTCAGGAGGAGTGAAACTCACCGCTAAAAAAATTGCAGTTGCATGTTGAGTAAACCAATTTCGGTATAGATGCATTAATTTTTGTCCAGATTCAAGATTAAAATTAATTAGATGTTTTGCTTCGCGGACCACAGGTTGAGAATCACTGCTCTAATGTGTCATCCTTATTACGTCGCTTTGTCGTAAGAATATCTTCTTCAGAAGTCTTCAGAAGTAGTTGGCTGAAAGTTTTTGTTTGCTCTAATAAACTGATTTTGAGTAGCAAACAGATTTGTGTTGAATACAATTGTCTCGATCAGTTCTTCGGAAAACATACACATAAAAATATCTAGAGGACGCTCTAAGGATTCATCCAAAGGTGTGTCAATAGCATCTTCAAAAGCGGCTGGAGATTTCCGACAAAAATTATTTTTTTCAGAGTTCTTTCAGCTGTACGACCCAATGGTTCGTCGTGACTATCAATCTCATTGTCATTATCATCAATTTTGTTATCGTTGTTATTATAATTTGGATTTTCTATATTGTTTTAATCTCGTCCTCATCTGATAAATAATCGTCAGCTAGAGATTCTCCATCTGTAGGATTGACAGCTAAAATCACATCTACTTTGCTATGACTTAGTGCTTCAAGCTTAACAGTTTAGCTCTGACCATATCCTCATCATACTGTATTTCCTTGCTTGTTAGCCAATTTTGAATATCCACCTTTCTCCATGACGGCTCCATGGTGGCTTTTCAATTTTTCGACTATGATATGATGCATTATCTGTAACTATAACAGGTAAATAGTTTAATATTCGAGAAAACCATTCTTCAAAAACAGTAGCATTCATTTCATCATGTTAATCAGTGGTTTTTTTTAATTCAAACAATAATAAGCCATCACAACTTCCAATGCGTAACAAAATAAGACGACGTCCTTTTCCAGCTGGATTTTTTAATCCTGTTGTCAGTCTTTCGTTAAAGGCTTGTCTACGACTGTGAAAACTTGTGTCAGTCCACTCTTTCTGTGCTGTATTATATCGGCTATAATTTTCTTGTAAGCACCAAGCAAGACCAACTATAAAACTTTTAATTGTATTTATTTCAATATATTGCTTGTATATTACTTACAAATATACCTGGTAACTATTATTGTAGAGCTCTGAAAAGAACTGGTAGAGTATACAGTGTGGTCATAAAGTTTGGAACCAAGCTTATAACCGCATTATTTTACATTTTTAGGAAAAACGCTCGGACAGGTAAATTTTCTTTTTTTAAACGCCATCTTTTGACATACAATTTTTTTCTATGACGTCATTGGTTTTTAGAGTGATGACGTCATCAACCCTTTTTTAAATGGCAACCATATTATTTTTTTATCGTTTTTGGTAGATCTTTATATCCTCCAAATAGTGATATAAAACAATTGATATGTTGCATCATAATTTTTTTTAAATAATATAAATTTAGAAAAAAATAAGAAAATTTTATTTGTGTACAAAATTAAAATTAAATTTACAAAAATGCATCTGAACTTAAATTTATTGTAACAGTTAACGTAAATTTTCAAAATGGACCCTACCAACCAACTGACACTGTCCCAGCCGAGTGTAAATGCTTTGCGATCAATAGTAATCTGCGTTATTCGCTGCAGATCAAAACAACAGAAAAAACAACCAACAACCAACAACCAAAGCGGATCGTAAAAAGCACATGTACTATTACTATAACACTAAACACTTTAACCCACTAAACACCAAACAAGTTTTAACTAAAACACCGACGCGTTTCAACAGCAATGCTGTCATTATCATGCTGTTGAAACGCGTCGGTGTTTTAGTTAAAACTTGTTTGGTGTTTAGTGGGTTAAAGTGTTTAGTGTTCTACGTCTGCACCAAGAGATCCAGTGAAGAACTTCTCATGTGTTTTTTCGATTCTGCCTGATGATGGGAATTTCCCGAAACCGGTAGCAAATTATTTGTTAATATAGAATCTTGTGAGATATAGACCAACCTTTTTTCCCTTCTATTTGTGATCATCTACTCACACGAGTCATCATGTTTGATTTACTTTTCATGTTATTATGCAAAAAATCTACAAAAACAAAAACACGCACTCTTTGCAAGATCCTCTTTATGACATTCTTTCTTCTTTTTATACAAATTATGTGCAACACTAATTTTTTGAAATTGTTTCTATGGCGACAACGTTGTTGAATTCTTTACTTCTATTTTTGACGTTAAATTAGTTAGACATTGCGTAAAAATTATTCATTTTCGCTAATATCGAAATTTTAATTATGGTTGGGTATGGGGACAGATAAAGAACGGATGCAGAAACATGCAAATTGTTTAACCATGAACATCCTGATAGACCTCCAATTGCCAGGTCTAGGGTGACAAAACTAGTTGGAAAGTTTACCGAAACTGGATCCGTAAAAGATCGGCCACGGCAAGGTAGACCTCAAGTAGGAGAAGATGTGACATTAAATGTGCTTCTAGAAGCAAGGCATAATGTTTTCACCAGACAACTTGCGTTAGCCAATCAGGTGGCTCACTCATTTGTCGTCAACTTATTCAAAAAAAGAACACTATCATCTTTACAAAGTTCAGCGTGTACAGGAATTAGATAAGGATGACGAAGATCATCGACTGCAGTTCTGTGAAGACGTAATATTACGTTGTGACCAAAATGCAAATTTCTTGTGAAACATCGTCTTCTCTGATGAAGTTACGTTCTGCCTAAATGTTGGAGGATATAAAGATCTACCAAAAACGATAAAAAAATAATATGGTTGCCATTTAAAAAAGGGTTGATGACGTCATCACTCTAAAAACCAATGACGTCATAGAAAAAAATTGTATGTCAAAAGATGGCGTTTTAAAAAAGAAAATTTACCTGTCCGAGCGTTTTTCCTAAAAATGTAAAATAATGCGGTTATAAGCTTGGTTCCAAACTTTATGACCACACTGTATAATGAAATAACAGAGAAATAATAGAAACAATAACAAGACTTAATCATAAACAGTTTCAGGTGACAGAATCTAAGCAAGATCGATACAGTGTAATTTCCCCTTGCTTTCAACCAATGAGAATTCACTGTCGTCAAAGTGGTCTGTTCAGAAATTCGTCTCTCTCCTTTAAAAATAGACTAGAGATTTTCACCAACACACTCTCAAACACTGCTTCGATATTGACATTTGAACGGCTTGTTTTTGGACGACCGTTGTGTTTAGAGTCTCCAACTGATCCAGTCTCCCTGAATTTTTCAATTAATCGTTAATACAGTTGACGAGGTGAAAACACTATTTTGACCATATTTTGTGTAAAATTTTCGATTGAAAACACGTTATTGTATCGCATAACGCTTCATTTTTATTAACACTAAACTCTCAGCTGTTAAATTGTTCTTTTTTCAAGGTTGGCAACAATTTACTGCAAAAAATGGCGACAAATTCAAATCTTGCATTAATTTTTGGATACCTTTTAGCAGTTTTAAAATAGATGGTCCCCATCTGGTCATTCGAAAGGGGTTATTACATTAAAATCACGTTTATAGAGTCTTGTGAATTGTAGAAGCTACAGAATTCCACTTTGATAGTGTGCAATGACAGACAAAAGAGTAATTTACCAACACCATTATTACGTTGTTATTTATGTTGGTCAATCTAACAAGTTCAATTATCACATTTGCGTAGTGTTATACTTCTCATATCATGTAGCAATATTTATATATATATATATATACATATATAAATAACGATTATAACATGAATACATTAGACTCCTAAGGTTGTACCAACTCCAACCGACATCCAATTTCATTATTACATACCCGCAAAATGTATTTTAATTACACGCGTAGCTACACGTCTAAACGTTAACATGCACGTATTCTTTTATTGTTCGGACTAGATAAACTAAACGTAACCATAAATACGAAGGAGTCGGGCTCTCTATAGCAGTATCGGTAGCGAAAATAACGACACAAGTTGTAGCCGATGGCATCTGAAACAGTAGACACTCTCTCGTTTAGTTGTCCACCTACACTTACACACAACAACTTATTTTAAATACGATTTCCATGCACACTTGGTAAGCGCAGGAGGCATTAATTGGCGCGGATTTGTTTCTTTGGGAACCGGCATTATTAGAATATTTAAGCTAATTGCTATCTGTATAGAGATGTAAGATATGAAGAGAATTAATTTCGAAATTCACCTCTAATTATGATTAAGTAAAGATGTTCGTATATTAGAGTTTTTATGGATTTATTTATGCATATGTTTGTTTATAATGTATGCATACACAGATGCAATTTAAATCTTTTTTTTTTTAATATTGTAATTAAAATATGTTAATTTATCGAGTCTGATTTTAATTTTCTCCCATGTTTTAAGTGCTTCAAATGTGGTATGAAAGAAGAGAAATGTTTGAGTCTACACCCAACATGTATCTGAGCAGAAACGTTAGAGGTGACAATACCATCAAGAGCCAACCACCGAATACAACCCAAAATTGAAATTATTACAGTTAAACATTGGAAATTAAAGTTCGAGAAATAATCAACTGAAATTAAAGAGAGTTCAAGCCACCGTGCATTAGTCTTCTGTCTCCCTTCTTTTTCCTTCTTGGATAGGCTCTTAGTCTGGATTTTTTGTGCTGTGAGGCTTCGCCGTCCAAAATTAACTAACCTTGCGATGATAGGGTCTTCTTAAATGTCTTCTTCTTCATCAATGGCCAGAGCACGTCTGATGGTGATCATCGCAAATTTTAGATTGTTCTCATCCATTTGATTGTACTTTTTCTATAATGTTCTGAGGCTAAATCAGGCCAAAATAATAACGACCTCTTGTGAATAAAAATTTTATTAGATCATATACAGTTTTAAGATTGCTTAATTGATTCTCGAATGACAATTTAAACTGATTAATTTGATTTGCAAGATCTACTAATAAATCAGATCCATACTTTTCAACTAATCTCAGAGCAGATTCATCTAGCTCGTATATTTTGAGGAAATATGCAAGAAAATAATCTTGAAATTTCATGTAAATTTAAAAAACGTGTGTTTCATCCCGACTTAATTCGCCTGCCAATTTTGGAACCCTTCTTCTTCGCCTTTTCTCAAACACAGGCCGAACTCCCCAAGATATCGCTATTTTCTCGGCATTCTGTAATACCTCATCAAAATGTTTGTACACTTGCTCTTCCATTCCTGCACTCGTTTGACCTTCTAATATTTCAAATCCTATAAAACTCTCATGTAAATTATTGGGCACACCACTTTGTCTTTGACTTTGCTGATCGACTTTTCATATATCTTGAGTTGAATCAGTTATGTAAGAGAAAAATGAAGCATCTTTGATATCTTGCAAAATGTATTTTATTGTTTCTCCCAGAGCTGAAATTATTTCATTTTGTATTTTTGGACTTTGTGCTTTTGAGACGTTTCCATTCGGTAATACGCAAAATCAGTGGGATATTTTTCTTTCAGAATATTCTCTAAATTTGGCTCTGCCACGGCCGACGTTTCTTCAGTATCATTTAATGCATTTGCATACTTGCAGTTGTACTTATAAAATATTTTATATATCACTGTTGGATTTAAAGTGATTTTAAGTATTTGCTTACCTGGTGTGGCTCTTGAAGAGTAATCATGTACTATATTCTCATCTGGTAACGTTTTAGAACATTCAGTAGAGGTAGAAGGAGAATCAACTTTAATTTTTGAAAAGTAATACGTTGCTTTCGGTAGCTTTGATAGCTTTGTTTGTAGTTCTTAGGTTTTTTTACGCTTTTGAGCTCGACTAAGTAGTTTGTTCGTATTTGTGTGTTTTGTACTCTTTTGTACCACAAACCAATTTCAAGCTTCTTTATAGTATCTTTCCTGACTCCAACTTCTTTCATACGTGTACTAGATTAATACATATTGCTGAATCGAATATTTATTTTATCATAGGTACATTCATATCATTGCTGATATTAGAATTTAGTTGCTTATTGCAGTTTGAATCGTTTCTAAATTAGTATTTAGTTGGTTTTTGAAATTTGGATTTACTTTGTCTCATTTTAATGTAATTTTAGTTAGTAACTTAAGGTCTATTATAAATATGAAAATCGGAATCTACTGAAAATGTTGCATATTTTACATTGGACAACTTTTTTGTATTTTGTCAAATAAGGAGAGGGGAGGAGGGGAAACTTTGTATTGAAAGAACGCTTATAACTTCGATTCTGTCGAACCGAATTTTGCAAACTTAGTGAAAATAGCATTACTCCTGCAATCTAATCCGTACAAATTAGAACCAATCTAATAAGTGACATACATGCTAGAGGGCGCTGCTTAAATTTTTTCGGAAATTTTGTTTTTTTCTCGAAAAAATTAAATGGAAACATACATTTTTGACAACAAATTAGAAAAGTAGGCTAAATTACCAATAAATCGGCGGAAACCGGGTATCGCTATCTTTTACCAATCCGAAGATATCCGCAGAAACGTGTCCGATGGTAAAAATTTCTTTTATAAATTTAAATTATTCTGCTTCCCGTCAACGGAATTTAGCAAATTTGGTCTTATTAGAAAGGATTTTCATTGGGCTATGTCTCGTAATTCAAACTGTTGAATATTGTTTTGTCAATTACCGCGAGAGGGCGTTAAAGAAATTCAAATACGTAAATTTTGTGACTTTTGAAAAGAACAGTACATGTAAAGTTATATTTATGCTCATATTATAAAATAGTGAATTGAAAGCTTAAGATTTTAGTAAAAAGCACAACCGTATAATACAAATAAATAATGCAGAAAAACAACAAAAACTAAATCTTGATTCCAACTTTCACTCTACAACGAGTAGATAGAACTACTGTCTCTATTTCTGTCTTAGAAATACTTTGAACGATATTTCCAATTTCCACAACCAAGTTGTTACAAGCGGTAGATCGGAAATAGACTGGCGCAGCACAGTCATCATTTTGAAAAGCATATTGTTGCAAATTGCAAGCGACATTTCTTCTATTCTGTTTTCTTTACCGCCCTCTTGCGGAGACAGAAATAAAGAAAATATTAAACAATTTAAATCGCTAGCAGTAGGATTAGGAAAATCCATGATAGTCCATTTTTTTGGCCGCCAAGCATTCCACGCACTGTTCTTTTCAAAAATCATAAAATTTACGTATTTAAATTCCTTTATCGCCCTCTAGCGGCGACGGGCAAAATATAATTAAACAGCTTCAATCACTACACATAGGACAATAAAAATCCTTTCTAATAAGACCAAATTTGCTAAATTTCGTTGACGGGAAGCAGAATAATTTAAATTTATAGAAGAAATGTTTACCATTAACACGTTTCTGAAGATATCTTCGGATTGGTAAAAGATAGCGATACCCGGTTTTCGCTAATTTGTTGGTAATTTAGCCTACTTTTTTAATTTCTTGTCAAAAATGTACGTTTCCATTTAATATTTTCGATAAAAAGCAAAATTCCCCAAAAAAATTTAAACAGCGCCCTCTAGCATGCACGTCACTTATTAGATTGGTTCCAATTTATAAGCGTTAGATTGGAGGAGTAATCCTGTTTCCAACGAGACTAAGTTTGCAAAATTCGGTTCAACAGAACCGGAGTTATCGGCGTTCCTTCAATACAAAGTTTCCCCTCCTCCCTTACCCTTATTTCACAGAATACGAAAAAGTAGTTCGATGTAAAATATGCAAAATTTTCAGTAGATTCCGATTTTCATATTTATAATAGACCTTAAGTTGATAAATTTTGCGTAAAATAAGAATTCAATTTTTTTGTGGTCAGTTACGCCCTCTAGCGGTCATCCTACGCTTTTCTAAATAATTTCCAGATATTTCTCGAGGTCACGTTAGTCAGTAATATTTTCTTCCCAAAGCTGTGCTGTATTGTGGTCAGTCATGTTCATTGTTGACAATAGAGTTCTTGCCAATGCCTGGTGAACTAAAATATAACAGCTCTTGAATATGCGTTCCCCGTCAGCATCTTTTCTGGGGACTCTCTTGCGTAAATGGTGCCAAGAACATCCTGCAGCCCACTACCATCCGTTATGTATCTAATAGCCCCCATAAAAGATATCAGTAGGTGGAAGCCACCTAGGCGCACTATTACTGACGATAATGGAGATTCAGTTTTGCAAGAAGCCACTATCAAAGGGATAAATCACTGACCTAATATCCTCGCGGATAATGGCAGTCGCTCTTCTTTTTCGTCAACATTCCTGGACTCATACCAAGACTGAGTTAAAATTTTATAACCTGTATTTTGGAAACATATTACAGGTGGCTTATTTTTACCGCTTCCGTTAGTGCTAATAATGTCGTCTTCATACTTTGTTTTCAGCTTTTTCATCGGGGATTTATGAGTTGGGACAAAGCCTTCGAAGTCTTCCAAAATTTCTGACAAACTGAATTGGCATTGGTCTTCATTTTCCTCCATGTATTTGCAAATATAGTTAAATGCCAGAGACACATCTTCATCTTCAGTTCGGCCAACTGACAATCCAATCTTTTTTCAGGAACTTTATACTGCAGGAGCGGTGGTACCTGGCTTCTCATCCTTCCTTGCTATACTTCTTTTTATCAATGTTTCTATTCCTCTTTTTTTTACTAGAGTTGAGGCCTCATCATATCACAAATTAAACACTTCGGGTCATTCATGTTTGTCACTTTCTTTCGAGTATAATCAACTTTTTAGTCGCACCAATCAGAAAGTAAAAAAAACAGACTTAAAATTGATGCAAAATTTAGTGTTTCAAAATTTACTGAGTTAAAAAACTGAGACAGTTATATTACGTAGAATTTTATTCTCTACAACTTTTATTCCACGTGTTTTTTCAATAGTAGTATCTGTTTTCAAGATATGTGGTCTTGGAAAGCCGCTTTCGTTTTTAACATTCGATTTTGGCTATACCACTAAACCGAATTTTATTTTTTAAATGTTAATCGACGCATAATTTAGTCCTCTATATTTTTAAATAAAATGACATTTTCCGTCCAACTTTTTCCAGCTACAACCAAAAAAAAATAAAAGAAGGTGCAAAAATTTGGCGGTTTTTCGACTACTAAACGTTAAGCTCACCACCTGGGATGGTGCAAACTCAGATTACACGCATTTAGGACCAAATGTGGTACAAAACGGTTTTAAAATGATTTCCAGCTTGCTGGAAATTAATTCCTCAAAATATATTATATTCGATTATATCTCTAAAAGTAAAGAGGTAAAAAATGTTTAGTTTGTGGTACAAAACTAGTACAACACGATGGCATAAGTGAAATTTTGAAATTCCGACGTGGGAGCGCTGGTATGTCCTCCTGACCCCCCATCTAAAATTAAGTATATCTTCTAAACGGGCGAGGTACAAAATTTGTAATGTTTGGTACAAAATGGGTACAAAACTTTAGTCCAGAAAGAATTTTAAAATTCGGTTATGTGGGGGAGGGAGGGGGAAGGGGCTAGCTACATGTAACCGTAGGCCGACGCGTAAAAAATCGAAACACTTGCTTGAATAATAACTAATAACGATAGACAAACAGAATAGAATGTAAGGTTCCTTAAATAGTGACGAAACCATAACCTCAGCTCCATAAATGTGTTGTTTTTGATGATGGTAGAGATCACAACGACGTATCTCCATACTTCGGGGAAGTACCTCTGGAGTAGAATGGCGTTGGTGATTTGGGTCAGATCATTTAGAATGTTTCGAGTCACTTTACCGGACTTGTAGGCTTTCATCACTTGTTCATTCCTCTTCCATTGTATGGGGGACTCCTAAGGAATCCTCAATTTGATTTTGCAGCTCCTCGTCAAAGGAATCATCGTCATGATTATGTACCTATGCAAAATAGAAAAAATAACCTCAATTTTCGACTGTATCGCTTTAGAACTTTATAAAGCAAGAAACTTCCAAATTCGTCAAATATTAATAAAGGTACTACTTCGAAGCAGATAAAATAGAAAGTAAATTTCTTATTCATACATGTACGTTTCTACATAACTGTTTCGAAGTAATACTTATTCAATTTTGGATTCGCCGGTGACGATAGCTAGCTGAAACGGTAGGCTATACTTGCAAAGTACTGAAGTATTTAGTGTGTTTATGTTGCGAACACGTTCGACAAGCTTAAGGCCTAAGTAAGCGCCGCAAGCTTCCGTACGCGAAACGGAGAGAAACGCAAGAGAAACAACCGATTCGGTTCGGGTCGAGATGCCGTAATCTAAACAACCGAAGGCGATGTGATTCCAATGCTATACGCTTTAGAACAATCGACCAGATAAATTCTCACCTTCACCGAATTGCGAATTATCGCAATTAGAATTAACAACAAACAATTAACGATCTAAAATTAATTTTAAAACATCTAAAGCGAAGCTAAGATGCGATTTTCTTGAATTTATAATTCGAAACTTATCAAGTTCGAACGCGAGCTTTCAAAGCTCCCTGTATATGGTTAGGTGATAGCAGGTCCGCTGTAGAATTATTACAGAATCCCCCCACACACATTACAAGATTAATTTCTTTTCGGTCCAATAATTCAATTAATTCAAAGCTGTGCAGGGAATGTTATGTTAAGTAAACTCCTCGCGCAAGGCTTAGAGTAACTAGTTTCGGAATTAGCATCGAGCTTCCTTCCAATGGAACGTTCCAACCCCTTTTATTAAATGCTACCTATACAATATATATATATATATATCTATATTAGATTTTGATAAATTTAAAATCCATTTTCTACTTCTTATTTACTTCGATTATAATAATGAAATTAAAACATTATTGCCGCCGGCAAATCTATAAATGTCGGCAAATATTTAGATATCGTTTCGAGTGCTCTTCAGACGATTGTCTGTCCCTTTCAATAAAAGCTCAATTCGGGTATTCTTCAGGTGTTGATTTAAAATTTCAACGAATGCGAGAACACCGGGAACATTTTTCTCGGAATAATATTTTTCTTTCATCGACTTTTGGATGTATTATATATATATATATGTATACAGAAGCGACGACAGAGCAAAGTAGGAAATGGATCCTAACATGCGAACACTGTTAAATATTCATCACGAGACCAGGAAGAACGAGAGATGAGAGAAGGAAATGAATCCGAATAATACCCCAAGAAAGCCCCCAGTTGTGTACCTGTGTAAATTTCATTTTAATGGAATAATCATTTGAGCAAATATTTGAATGTTTTTGATATTGAAATGCAACGCAGCTATAGCAGCAGTAGCGCTGGATTCCGATACTTACTGCTTATTCCACTCTCTAAAGCGAAAAAGAACCGAAAAGTCTTTGTATGCACAGCATTCGTTTCGAAATTTAATCAAAAAATTATATAAAACACCGTCGGCGTTATTTCTCCCTCATCCTTACCACCCCCCTCACCGTCCCTATCGTACTGTTTTCTCGCTACTGCCGCTGATGATGATGATGACTGCTGTATAGTCGAAGAAGATCGATTGGTGAGGGCGGGATGAAAAGATATGAAAGGAGGAAATTTTCCTTAGTTATTGGTGCCGGATAAGTTTTATGTAAATCGAGAGAATGATTTGCATTTTCGGTTTGAAGGAAACCAGCAAGCGAAGATGGTTCTTCTTTTTGTTATTATTAAATGTCTATTAAAAGAATTTATTTTAATTTTTTTTTTTGATTTAAAATATTAATTTCGTCGTATCTAATCGTAGGTAAGTTTGCTAGAAAAATCTGAAAAGGTGGAATTAAATATAATAAGGCTCTATCTGGAGGAGCAGTCCTTAATATGATTCGGTAATGTATTGTTCTTTGTGTTTGAAGCATTTGGACCCTTTCAGGTAAGAACTTGAATAGGAATACCCTATATAGTTTCACGAATTCGAATAATAACAACTAAAAAGCTATAGAGTACCACTATGAACATTCATCAGACTCAGACATGTCGGAGAATGAAGATTCAAGAGTTTTTAAGGTTAATCTAATACTCCGATGAAGAAGAACTAGTGTTTGATATTCAACCTTGTTCTGATTTACATTACGAGCTCTCCTATTGGCAAATCAGATTGCTTGCATTTGATTTTGCTCTTCAAATATCGGAATGCAAACTGCCTGCATCATGGAAAGTCAATAAGAGTGCTGGTAGGTTTTTTAGCTTTTTACTGTTTAGTTAGGTAAGTTTCTTTAACACAATTTTAAGGTGTTGAATGACTTTATGGTTTTATGTTCCGACACAAACAGCTATCATTAAGAAAGCCAGAAAATACCAGTTTAATGAGAGCTACTGGATCCAACAAGGATCGTGTTAATGTATTCTTTAACAATTATTTATCGATTTTGGAATTTTTAACTTGGATGAGACCGGAGTCCTAACAACGATTAATATTGTATCTACCAATGGGATAAAACAACTTGGGCAAGTGTTTTCAGGAGAGCGGGGAGGAAGTGTTAAATTTAACACTTCCGCACAGCAGAAGGGCACAACCGTAAGAACGACGGCCCAACATAAAGGCTCTACAAGTAAGACTACTCAAAAGGGTAGGAAAAGAAAAGCTAATTGTGACGTCGAACAAGACTACCCAAATACCAGCGAAGATGAAGTAGATGAATCCGGTGTTTGTCAGGATTCAACTGATGACGAGAATTTAGACCCCACAATTATTGCAGAAGCAATATCATGAACCAAACTGGAACGTGTTAAAAGTGGGAATGTTTCTTTTGGTAGATTTCATGGGAGGTAATAGAAGGGCAATCCATTATAAATACGTTTGTTGCATACAAGAAATAGACCAGGATGACGGAGATATAGTTGTGAAGGGATATAGACGAGCAAACAACACTTCCACAGAATTTTTGTCAAGGAGAATGATGTGAGCTCAATTAAATTTGAAATGATTGTAGCTTTATTACCAGAGCCAGCTCTGGCATATAGAGATCGCAGATTGGTAACTGTTTTTCCAGGCGCAGTGGCGGTCTATGAAAAGTAACTGTTTCAGTTAGAAGTTTTTTCAAGAAGTGCTCTTTAAGAATTTCAATTTTTATTTCGGGGTAAATGTAAACGCCCGTTTGGTTTTCTAATAAAACAACGTTCAAACTGTCTTGTTTTGTTTCATTTCGCTTTACCCCTAAAATCAGACAATTCTCACTAGTATGTAGTGAAATGTTCGTTTACATTTTCCCCTGCGAGCCGGGGTTAATGTAAATATGTAGGAGTAAATGTAAACGCGAAATTATTAAACAACTAGGTACATTTCCGACTTCTTACTTCAAGGGTAATTAGCAAACATGTGTAAGAATTCACCACCCGGACCTCGTGCAATTTGTTTTCTAAAAATTATCGATTTTACGCCAGTAAAGTCAGACATGCAAAAAGCTTTTACAATTACCCCAAGTGACCCTACTCTTGAGCGATTTAGAACGGATTGCTTGGGATGCATTTAAAAGTGTGACAAAGAATTTCTTAGGAAATAAAAAATCTGAAGATTACGAGGAAATTGTTAGGTAGTGAACTTGTTAGAAGTTTCCATTCACACCTGAACTTCTGGGGAGGAAAGATTTCATCAGGATATTTCCACCATTGAAAAACGCTATTAGAGTAAGTGAAATAGTGAGATGCTTGCTAACTACTGTTGGACTTTAATTTCGGAATGTTTTTCATCCCAATATAAAAGAAAAGTGAAAAGAAAGACTTTCTAAATACGTCCCAGAATAGCATATACTTAGTTAGTGTTAGTATTGTACGATCAATATGAATTTCATTCATAAATAAAACATTTTTGTCAAAATAGTTGTCGACACTAATGGAATAGAATTTATTAGACATATATTGTATCAACATTCACAGATTAAAATCTGTTATAATTATACTTAACAACGAGTGTTAACTATATCTACTCGTACTGGTTGCGAAACGTTTATGCAATCGCAATAATTCATTCCGTTGCACTTCGTAGACGCTAACACCTACTATATACAGACATGTACGAAACCGTGAAATATCACACAAACCCATAGCCTATGACTCTTTGCGTCGCGGCAACCACAAATCGACCTGCATCAATTAAACAATTATCCTGTCCTTACAAATCGTCTTTAATCATACATCTGCGGCCCCGTAAGTCATTCTAAAATATACATTTGCCCGTGATATCCAGCGCGGATGATGCTCGGTATCGTGGTAATTTCCTCCAAGCAAACGGTATATGTTCAATGATTTTAGGACAATACTCCATTCAATTTCATTTTTGATAAATTTATGGGTTGCCGCGGTTGCGGCTTGTTACGTTTAGCTGTTCGCCGTTCTCAGTTGTCGGTCGCTTTCGTATTGGCAGTTATTTTACGATTTTCAACGTTTAAAAGACGCGGTTGTATTTGTTCCTTGTCATCATATCAAAATATCAATTAATTACAACAGTATTTATTTAATCGGATTCCTGAACACGTTTTTTTGGCGACTCGTAGCGCAGGGATACCACAACTAACTTGGCATTCGCATAAACATTTCCATCGGTTGGAAATAATTGCGTGTTTGAAAACATAAAATTTCGTTCATTAAAAAGCCCCGTGTACACGTGTAAATCGAGTTATAGATAAGGATTTCACGATCTCCGCTTTTAAGTGAGTTGTTGTAAGATAAGTTCTCGATGGAGAGATAGCGTTCGCTTTTTTAACCATCGCGTTTCGTTCTTCTCCTAACATTTCTTACAGTTTTTTCTCTTTTTCTTTTTTGTTTTGTCGTCCGGCTTCTGGATCGCAAGTGCTCTCTTACTCTGTTCAACGTAACACTATTGCGAATGAGGAACGGTAGCTTTCGCCGAGATGGAAGAAGAACAAGATTATCTCGATGACCAGATTAAAACGGTCACCGACTACTGGGATCTGTATCTTACTGTTTGCAACCTCATTAGGGGGCGTCACATTTGCATATAATAGCTCCTACCCGTCCATATATGTAAGTGCACCTAACAAACACCATGGTAGAGCAATGTAGTTCGCATATATATCACATATACGGGCGCATATTTCCATGATTTAATTAAATAGTACCGATGTATACGATCGCGATTCAATTGATGTCTTCATATGATGTTTATTGTTATTCAATATTTTATTTTATAACCTTTATAATACCTTAATGTAAAGGAATTATTGAAATATTGACATAATCTGTCAAATTTGACACTTTCAACTTCAACCAGGCCGAGTTCCGTAATAATTGTTAGATGTCAGGTCAGTAGTCGATCTGTCATATGAATTCTTAATCATCGCTGTCACATTGACAGATACTACAGTGATAAAATAATATCACCAGTAACCTCCAAAATACCTTAAAGACCGCTTCACAATGTTAAAATTTAGTTAAGATTTCATTACTAAACGTCAAAATAATTGTAGTTTCCAAATTGAATCGGGTTCAAGCATGATTTTAATTAACCGGAATTTATCCTCAATGTCAGCATAGTTCGATCGAACTCGCTCAAGCTCTGTCATTTAAAATATACGATTATGTTATGATGGCGATCTTTTGGAATCGATACGGTTTGCAGCAGAATTTGAGAAGGCTCGAATAATGGACAATTTAAATTTCTCGAAGAAAACAGAAATTTCCCAATAGTAATAACCATACCATGTATATAGGACGTTCAGCGAGAAATGGGACATCATTGTTGTTTTAATTAAAGGCGTCACTTTCAGATGGCGCCATCTAACTTAATTTTTTAAAGTGTGAATTGACTATTTTGTGCTCGTTCTTTCTTCTTGGAATCCGCTACAAATTTCTGATAATCTTCCTTATAATATTTGCCAACCTACCCGTTGTGCTTTTAAGGATTTTAAATTTTTTGTTATGTCTTTGGTTTGTGGAGATAATATGTCATCCTGAACATATAAAATTGTGTTTCAATAGATTCTAATAGATCTCTTCATTGTTCAATTAAAATGAGTCAAGGTTCTATTAAGAACTTGGAGTTTGAAATACGTTTAAAAGTTATTTAGGATAAGCTTAACAATTGTCCAGTTGTGAACACAATTCAAGTATAACAGAGACAGAATTCTTTCTTCTGAGAGTGGTGATAGTCAGCGCAGTCACTCGACGTGGACACGCTGTATAAGCCGTATTTTGACAGCTAAAACCTGTCAAGCTGTCATAATTATGAAAATTTGATAGTTTTACACAATTTAGGCTTGTTTCAGTTAATGCACTACCACACGTTCTAAACACTTTATTATCTGCCCCGTGGGCTACCGATTTCAGACTTCCAACCGCTTTCTACAGTGGCGTAGGGAGGACCCAAAGGCCCCTATAAATCTAAATAGATCTGAGAAAAATAAGTATCTACTGTAACACTGCACAGAGTTACCAGGTTGGGCGATTTATCGTAATTTGTACGACTTCTGACACAAAATTGCAACAACTTTTTTGAAGAAACCGCAAGTCGCTTACGTAGGCGATTTTAAATTTTTCAGGTTGTACTTAATTTGATTAATTTTGTTATTTACTGTAGAAATATACATCACAAAACATTATGTGTTATGAGGAGGGAGGGGGCGTCTTTCGCGCTTCAACTGTGACAACTGTCAGAATTTGGATGATTTAATAGTTATTTATGAACCAAGTACGTGAAATCATATTTCGCGAATGAGTGACCAGTTTAAAGCGCGAGCCGTGGGTGAGCGCTTTATGGACACGAATTCGCGAAATGTTTCACGCACGAAGTTTGTACAGGGTGGTCAGATAATAAAATGCAAAGTGTTGTATCTCTAAAACTATTCGCCGTAGAGACTTGCGGTAAAAAAAAATATTACTAAAGTGGGCAAAAGAAGACCGTGGAAAATATTTTCAGATTTCCAAGATGGTCGCCAGGGGGCGTGAGCAGCATCTTAAACTTTTAAAGTGATTTTTCACAGAAATCTACCCAGCAATTGCAGTAATTGCAAGAGCATATCTTCTAATAAAATAGGCAATTGGTTTATCAGAAAATCAAGAAACACGGCAAAATAAATGATCAAATAAATAGGGAAATATAATTGAACATTGCGCAACCAGTGAGGATTATTGTCAGACCAATAATGCATATTATGCAAATTAACGTTTCCATCACTTCCAAAAAGCATTTTAATGCTTTTAAACCTTACTTGTGTGTGCAAACAACATAAATTAGGTAGATTGCCTCTATAAGTATAATTTGTTGACGAGTTGATTTTAGAGCCTACTACACGTTCCTTTTTTAATTTTTTGAACTAAGAAAATACTTTTATTACTTAAAAATTATTAAATTATGACATTTTATCATAGAATCTTGAAAAAAGACAAATAAATAACAATAAATACCGGTGTAATAGCGTCTTTCTTTTTTCCGCGATATTTCAGGCTACGAATAATATATCGAAATACGGTTTCCACTAGCCTATTTAGGTATCACTTCGCTACATTTCTACGAAAAAAAGTCATATTATTGCATTTAATTTTTTAGAGAATTTTGCAATTTTCTGGTATTATATCAAGAAACGCGCTCTAGCGGCATCACTAAGAAATAGATATATCACAGGTATGATAAGTTTGATGGTACAATAAATGCTTTTTCCAATGAGACTTAGTGTGTTAAAATCAGTTCAGTCGTTTAGGAGTTACAGCTGTTTATTTAAAAAAACATTGAATTACTCTCCACTACTTTATTTTAATAGATAGATACGTCAAAAAGTGTTAAACAAAAATTACTTGAATAAAGCTTAGCTGGATGGATTTCAGTGAAAAATCACTTTAAAAATTTTAGATGCCCGTTACCCCCTCTGGCGACCACCTTGGAAATCTGAAAATATTTTCCACGGTTTTCCTTTGCCCACTTTAGTAATAAAAATTTTTACCCCAAGTCTCTACGATGAATAGTTTCAGAGATACAATACTGTCTTGTATTTCACTTAAGTGAATTGTGTGATACACAACATTACTGTTTATTATTATACTTAGTTAGTTATGTGAACTCAATGATACACAACATTCCAATTTGTTATCATTTATTGAACTGACCATGTTGCCAACCTCCTATAAGTACCAACCATGACATCCTTCCCTTTTAAGACATACATTCTACCTAAACATTACATAACATAGTCTTTACACCAAATGGGTTTAACAATTTTTCTTTTTTCTGTAACTACATTTTGATCGTTAGACTTATTTATATTTTGACTACTAACTGAATCATACTCAAGCTCATTTTCGGTTTGTATGTTATTTGTGTTATTATTTTGAGGCGGTTCTTCTATTTCTACATCAGGTTTTTGTTCTACAAATGGTATGTTTGTCTTTTTTAAATGTGAAGAATTCCTTCTTAATACTCTCCCTGACTGGTCCTTAACTATATATGATCTTGGAGCGTTATGCTTTTCTATTATCTTTCCTGGAATCCATATTTTGTTCTCTCGTAATGCCACAAGATCTCCTGACTCGAATTCCTTTCTTTCTTTCGCCCCTTTGTTGTAGTATTCTTTTTGTCGTGACTTGACTTCTTCTAATCCTATCTCTACATTCCTTTGTTCTTTGATCTTCAATAAATTTTCGTTGGTAGGTATAGCAGTCCTTAAAATTCTGTTGTTTAATAATTCAGACGGTGAGACTTTTAACCCTTTTACTGGCGTAGTTCTGTATTCTAACAGTGCTAATTCTATGTCAACTCCAGCTTCATCACATTTCCTCAGCATACCCTTGCATATGCCTACAGCTCTCTCAGCTAATCCATTAGACTTGGGATATCTAGGACTTGATGTACAAATATTGAAGTTCCATTCCTTTGCAAACTTCTTGAATTCATAGCTGCTATACGGCATATTGTCTGAGACTAATGTGTGTGGCACGCCAAATTTGCTAAAAATAATCTTTAATTGTTTTACTATGTCGCCGGCTGTTTTTGATTCCATTGGTACTAACTCAATCCATTTACTATAATAGTCTACAACCACAAGATAAGACTTACATCTGTATTCTAAAACATCACTTCCAATTTTGGCAAAAGGAATATTTGGACGTTCATGAGGAATTAGTGGTTCTTTCATGTTTGCTCTACTGTACTTCAGGCAAATAGGACATTCTTCAATATACTTCTCAATGTCCGTGGTCATTCTGGGCCAATAAAATATTCTTCTCGCTCTAGCTTTGGTCTTCTCCATCCCAAAATGAACTTTGTGTAACTTTTGTAGCATTAAGTTTCTTAAATTAGTGGGTACAATAATTTTCTCATTTAAGAATAACAACCCATCTTTAAACGAAATATCATTTCGTAATTTCCAATAGCTTTGTATTTCTTTTCCTTTTATAGATTTTTTATATTCTGGCCACCCTTCACTACAATATCTGATGAGCTCCTTGAAAACAATATCATTTATAGTTTTCTGTTTTAATTCCTTTAATCTCTCATCCGATATGGGATATTCAAGTTCCATAGTATGCACAAACTCAAGCATTTCTGGATCTTCTTTACTTTGAGTTTTTAAATATAATCTAGAAAGTAAGTCAGCTACGTACATCAGCTTTCCAGGTAAGTATTTAATAGTTATATCGTATTTTAATAACTTTAGCCTTATTCTTTGTAAACGATTACTCAATTTACCTATTGGTTTACCCTGTATTGCTACTAAAGGTTTATGATCCGTGAATACATTTATCTTACGTCCATATACAAATTGATGTAACTTATTTAAAGCAAAAGAAATCGCTAGATATTCTTTCTCAATCTGCGCATACCTACGTTCTGTTGGTGTTAAGCTTCTTGAGCAAAATGCAATTGGTCTACCCTCTTGCAAAACACAACCTCCTAGACCATTTTGACTTGCATCTGCTTGTACTGTTATCGATAACTTAGGATCAAATATCTTAAGCGCTGTTATGTTAGCAATTAATGTCTTAATGTCATTGAAACATTTTGTATGTTCTTTATCCCATTTCCAGCTTACATTTGTTCTAATTAATGATCTCAGTGGTGCCGTTATTTCTGACAATTTGGGTAAGTATTTTATTAAATAGTTAACCATACCAAAAAATTTTAATAATTCAGGTTTATTCGTAGGTTCACTAAGATTTATTACAGCTTCTACATATTTAGGATCAGGTCTAACACCTTCACCCGCAAATATCTGACCAAGAAATTTAACGTGATCTACTTTGTACTGTAGTTTCTCTTTATTAAATTTTACTCCGTACATCTTAGCTCTTTGCATTACCTGCTCCATTATTTTGTCATGTTCATCTATATCTTTAGCAGCTACAATACAATCATCAAAATATATTCCTATATTTAAATCACCAAATATTTTCTCATTTAATCTTTGAAACACTTCTGGTGCAACACTTAGACCAAATGGTAATCTTTTGAACCTAAATTTTCCAAATGGAGTTATAAATGTACACAATAGACTACTTCGGTAATCTAATTCTATGTGGTAAAAACCTTCCTTCATATCTAGTACACTAAAAATTTGTTTTTCTTGTAATTTTAAAGCTAATTCGTCTACTGTAGGAATTGGAAATTGATCGCTTATGATTTGTTTATTTAACTGAACAGGGTCTAGACATATTCGAATGGATCCATTAGGCTTTTCTACTATTACTATGTTATTAATCCACTCTGTAGGCTCTTCCACCTTTGCTATTATATTTCTTTCTAACAAGTCATTTAAAGTGGTCTTTAATTTAGGTTTTATTGACTCAGGAACCCGTCTACATTTACTTGAAACAGGAATAGCATTATCCCTTAGAACAATTTTATACTTAAATGGAATTTTTCCTACACCTTCAAAAATGTCTTTATTCTTTTCTATAAAGCTTTGTTTATCGTCGTTTTTATTCTGACTGTTTATATCAATTGCATTAACCTTTTGAATGAGATTGAGTTTACAACATGTTTTTAAACCTAATATTGGAGTATTACATACATCTACTATAACAAATTTTATTTTGTAAGTTTTTTGCCTAACTTTACAATCTAATACTACAGCTCCTACAACTTTCATTTTATTATTACTGTATGCTACTATAGACATTTTCTCATTTATTATTTTTCCTTACTGATATTCAGCTTATTAACCCAACCTATAGGTAGTACATTACACATTGCCCCGCTATCTAATTTACAAGGTACTATTTCATTACTTATTATTACATTTTCTATCCAAGCACTGTCTTTTTTATTACATATATCACCTATTACAATCGTGTCAATAAACAACTGATCATTTATCTCATCAACATTATGCAACCCACTTTCCTCATTTGTATTATGTATTGCATGCACATTCTTATTTCTAATATTATTATTTTTCTTTTTACAACCTACCGCAAAATGATTTGGTCCCTTACACAAATTACATGTTTTACCATATGCAAAACATTTACCTTTGATGTGTTCCAATCCACATTTAAAACATTTATATTTCTGTTTATTACCATTGTTATTTACATGCGTATCTTTCTTCTTAGTTTTCTGTATGGCACCTACCTCAATGTTTCGCTCTTGTAAAACTTTTATTTGTTGTTTACTTGCTTCGGCAGCTCGACATAACCTTTCGCAATCAGCTAGCGTTAGATCTGACATCCTTAGTAAACGTTCCTGTAAATTTGTGTCTCGAATTCCACTAACTATTCTATCTTTTGTTAACGAGTCTTCCAAATTTCCAAAAGCACACGCTTTAGCAAGGAGTTTTACATCTGTTATATAGTGGTCCATATCTTCATCTTCTTTTTGTATTCTTTGAAACCATTTATACCTATCGTATGTTTCATTCTTGAGTGGCTTACAGTATTTCTCGAATCTTTTAATTACAGTTTCATATTGTTTCTTCTCTTCTTCGGAAAGTTCAAACGTTTGAAATACATCTAGTGCTTGTTCACCTGCTATATTTAGAAAAATTGCGACTTTTGTTTCATCATCTTTTTTATCAAACCCTGTTGCCTTCATATATATTTTAAAACTGGTAAGGAACTTCTCATAATTTTTATTAATATGTTGATCAAACATTAAGTTTTTTGGCGGCTTAAATGATGCTACCTCCATCTTGTTTTATGTAACTTATTAATTCACTTTATTATACTTTTCCGTATTACTTCTGTTTTATTCAGTTTACACCTGACACCATGTCTTGTATTTCACTTAAGTGAATTGTGTGATACACAACATTACTGTTTATTATTATACTTTGTTAGTTATGTGAACTCAATGATACACAACATTCCAATTTGTTATCATTTATTGAACTGACCATGTTGCCAACCTCCTATAAGTACCAACCATGACAAATACTTTGCATTCTTATCTGACCACCCTGTACAATATTTTTTGTACGAGAACTAACGTGCCATCGAAAAAAAACATAATTGGTGTAGGCTATGAAAATGCGTTTGATCGTTGCTTTAGCCACTACCACATAATGAGATGTATTATTTGACATTTTATTATAACCTCAAATTAAATGTCAAGGAATAAATGTCATTATGTTAAAGTGGCTAAAGTATCACTCCATTCACTTAGCCTACTCTAATTATGATTTTTTTTTGATGTGTCTATATA
The DNA here is from genome assembly GCA_023690525.1 of Holotrichia oblita. Taxonomy (NCBI): domain Eukaryota; kingdom Metazoa; phylum Arthropoda; class Insecta; order Coleoptera; family Scarabaeidae; genus Holotrichia; species Holotrichia oblita. The sequence continues at coordinate 153,228,193 of CM043018.1, forward strand.
ATAATAATACATATTGTTAAATACGTTATATATCGTTTATGACACACTACTAATCTCTTGATATTAATTTAAAAAAATTGAGTTGGCAGTATTGATTATTTGAAGTGACATTTAATTTAAAATTATTAAATTCAAAATGGTAATTTATATATTTGTTGTTGTTCTGACATTGAATTACATACCTTTCAAATATAACAATTTCTATTTAATTTTCTTTTATTCTCATAGAAAAACAACGAAGGTTAGGGATTTATGATTTTAAAATGTCACTAAATTAATCAAGTTCTAGGAAGTACCAACTTTACTTTTACGCACTCGTGTTTAAAGTGACTTTTTACGCATGCAAATCGAATCGTGAAATAAATGGTTTTGATAAACGAGTAGAAAAAGAAAACTTTCGTTCCTTTTTTTGGTTCTTCAACCCTTTTGCCCCAAAATTCTGGCTACACCACTGGCTTTCTGTTCCTTTTGTGTCGTCAAGTTTGCATCAGATTCAACTAAAATTTTAACAGACCATCTTCAAAATGCATGACCTGTATATGATTGATTTCTATCCACAATCTCGTTGATATATTTTCCATTGCGATTAACACAGGCGGCGATCTTTTGTTGTTACTGGACGAAGGGCTATGTACAGTTGAGAGCATGGAATTCCTGACAGCTAGTATAGCAGTTTTGTCAAAATATTTACTATTGTGAACGGGTATTTAGCCATATTTTTAAATGCCAATGAAATATTTACAGTAGCCAATTATTTGTGTCTCGAATGCCATGCTCCTAGCTGTACATTCTGTAAAATTCGATATATTCTTGGCTGATTTCACAGACTCGACAGGCTCCCGCAATTCCAAATACAACAGCAGCCTATTTTATCGAATGTAGGCTTTCACGGCCACTGTTCCATAAAGATGTATCTTTCAGGTGTTGGCGTGGATTTTGTAATAAACTTGACGTTTCACTACTCATACTGTCAGCTTCTTCGGCAGTTCTCTAAAGACTGATGTTGATGTCTGGCATTGAGGTTCGTAGATGCGTTTAGCTTGTAGTCAGAAGCAGCTTGTCGTCAGCTTGTAGACAGACGTAAAATCTGTTAGATTTCTCCTTGTTCGATCATATAAATCAAAAAGTGTTACAGAGACAAACCTTGAAGTGATAATTTAGAAACTAAGCGTGAGTAATTTTGATACTTTATAATATAAATCACATCTCTCTTTAAGGGCTCGCGAGACTAGGCAGCCCTGTATATATCTGTATGATACCTATAATTGCGACGGTTCAATTTAAATGGCAATTGACGTCGGTATTTCGAGTAATTATTACTGGCGTGAGAATTGAAAACGCATCCAAAACCATCAAAACACATGAATGTCGACCACAGGTTGACCACGGATAATCAATTCTATATAAATCGAAATCCTCGCGTACAAATTCCTGCCAAGCTCGAATCCGCTGCAGGGCTAGAGATATATACACTCAAATCACTTGTTGCTCATCATCACGACGTGCAGCCCAATGTATACGCCGTTGCATTCCTGTATTATTCGCGATTATCTCTATACATTCATCCTTTACTATCTTTTAATATATTTTTAAATATCGTTTATTTGTATTGCTCGATTTTATTATGACGGATAATCGGCCGAACATATGGAAAGTGATAATATTTTTAGCGAGGAAAAATTAGGGAAGTTACTAGTGTAACGTTGGTTCATGGCAAGCTTTATCTCGTTTAGCTTTGATGTGTCTGTTTCGTCAATTTGTACGTGTTTGTTTTATGATTGATTGTGTAACATGTCAGGGGTGTACTATTAAAATTTAACAAATTATGTCGGGAAACAGTATAGTTGGATTTCATGGAAACTAATTCCTCTAAACGTCAAGAGCTCAATTTTATTTGTACTCCTTTCATTCTTGTAATTGGCATTCCATAAATATGGTTTTTCCCTTAGTGATCATCTGAACTGACCAAATATCACAGAGTCACCCTCTTTGAAGACCAATTAACACCGCTCAACTTCGTAGCGGTTAGATGAAACTGTCTCCCATAAACAATAAGACTTAAGGATGTTTCGTTCAGCCTTGCATACAAACGAGGACTTCAGAATCAGAAGTAGTTGCAATTAATGAGTTGTCAGCTTCAGAATAAAACGTAGTAGATAACAGATTCAATGCCAATAGCTCTAAAACTATTTGCAATAATCCTATTCAGCTGATCTTCCATTGTTCCAGGTCTATCTTTATCAATTAGTTTAAAAAGCAAATCTGTAATTGAATGATGTACAAGCAACTAACTCTAAATTTGTGTATAATTTTCTAATGGAACATTTAACACAATTTCTTCTTCCATCACGTGGTGATGATTTCCTCGTAGACCAGTACTTGAATTTGGAATGGTATTTGGTGTCTCTGTTCTTCCATAAACACAAACAAGCAAAATCTACACTGAGGAACGTGTTTCTCTAAGGCCAAGAAAGTTGACTTTCTTACATTCATTGTCTTCAGAGAAGTAAGCTCTTTCTTGGAACAAGATTACTTATTTGTCACAAGACGATGACTTTTCTTCGCAACAGTAAATGTTTTCCTTAAAAAATCTCTAAGGTCAAGCAAAAAATTTCTTAATTTTAAATTTTAGTTATCGTGGACCGCATAGTGCACGGTGCGATTGGATGGAGAGTTATTTGCATGTATCAAATTCATTGATGGGAGTTTGTTTCCGTTTTGCAGTAGCACTCATTTCAAGTTGGTTTTAGAAAAATCCATACATCCATGCTCAGTACCCAGGGGAACATCAAACCATTGATATCTGTGCAGAAACATATTCAATTATTCATTAAAAAAAATCTCACTGCAACTTTTTATTTTAAACGTAGATATCTTTGTAGCCTTTCTGTTCTATAAACTGAGCTGATTTGACATGAGGTTCTATGTTCTGCTCTTCAACTTGTCAGAGTTTGTAGTCCTTTTTAACTAATAAATGCAAAACCTGATTTAGCCCTTTCGGTCACAGTGTCGTCAATTGACGACATCGTATTTTAGCTTCCAGCATAGGAGCTGAATAGCTGCAAATACCATTTGGTCATGGTGTATTCAATTGAACATATTATTGGCAATTCCTACAATGCACTGTGGTGCCACCTGATACTGAAAGGCAGTAAACAAAAAATTAAAATTTCTATGTTGGTGGACGATTTGTTACAGGGTGCTGGACATTCTATTTTGAATGGTGCTGCAATTGCCGTTATATCTTGCTTTTGGAATTTTCATTTTGTGCATCGTGTGTACAAAAGTGAAGAGCTTTCTGTGTGACAAGTACCATTAGTGCTTATAAGCTTATATTTGGACAATATTTTTACAAAATTGGACGTTGTCAAATAAATACAGTGTGACTATACAGATATTATTGTACAGGGTAACATAGCCTCAAATATTAAAAGATAGTTCGTATATTTATTCATTGGTATATACATAATCTCCAAAAATGTCGTCCAAACGAAGATTGACATATGAGGAGATGGTGCACTTGACCGAGCATCTATCGGAAATTGAAGATCTGAGCGAAATCAATAAAAGCTGGACCTGAGTATTGGCCTTCGAGTGACGAAAACTTTGAAGAAGAAAATGGATAAATCGAGGAAGATGTACCTGCTGAATAAGTGCCTGCTGAACCTCAGCCTGGCTCAAGCACCTCACGTTCAGCTTCAACGCGCAAAAAAGACGTCATGAAGAAAAAAAGAAAAGATTGGTTAGAGGAAAGGAGTACAATTTCTAACTCGAAACATCAGGTCGTTTGAGAAAACAGTTGAAGATTTAGTTGAGCTAGAAAGTCCGATGTTTTTTTCTCAATACTTTAGCGACGAACTGTTTGAAGAAATGGCTGAGTTCACAAATTTGTATGCCATACAACAGCATCAAAGATTTGGTCCCATCTGGGCATCCATTTGCTGTCCATTTGTTATTTTATTATCCTTTAGTCACGATGTCGTCAACTGACGACATGTGCCAACCCCTGAACGGGGGTTGGTAACCCTTCACAAATGATATCACAAAATTGCAAATAAGTCAGACTTTCTAGTGCCACAGTTTCAGATTTTTTCTCTGAACCAAAATAAATAGTGACCGAAAGGGTTAAAAAGAACTCAAATTTCCACAACTACCCCACAAGAACCAAAGACGAGACTCCACTTCACAGGTTCTCATCTAGAATCATTTACCAGAAGATATAAAAAAACACCAACTCGAAGAGATTTTCTAAACATGTTAAAAACCTGCTCTTAAACAATACATTTTATAATATGTCCAAATATATATGTCATATAAGTTTGATTGACTGGTCTGTGTCGGTGTACTCATGTGTTGCATATTTATTATTATTGTACAAATTGTGATGCCCTGTATTTATTTATTTAGATAGGTACACTTGTGTATTTTTAGAAGAACCATGTAAAATTGATGGTAAACAATATACTACTATGTACTACTACTAAAATAGCTTTTATTTTTCTTTGCCAGTACTTTTATTAGTTTATTAGTACTTTTTTTGTTAGATATTGGACTCAACAAATTTCATTTGTCAACTGACTATCTCTATACAAAAATCTACAACATTTGGTGTCCACACCCTATACCATATTCCTGCAAGGCACATAGGAAATTGATTCTCTACCGACATACTGTTTGAAATTACATTCTTTCAATTTTGGCCAATCATTTCCTCATGTTGTTATCTGAATAGCTCTGTACAAAAGTTTTAAGAATTTGTGGTCCACACCCCACCACGTTCCTGTAAGAGTGCGAGGAGAACGTTGATTCTCTACTAACACACCTTAATCCTGGCTAGTCCATTTAAAGTCTTCAGTTCACTCGGCTTTATCCGTCAAGTTTTGCCCAAAATTCTTCCCTTGTCTTTTTCCTATCATAATTATATACTGACTTCCAGAAAAATTGCAACACCTAGAAGTTGTCGAATGATTTTAATGAAATTTTCAGGAAACGTTTATTTTCATTAAACAAATTGATGATTAAAATTTAAATAAAATCTAGCCAGTAGTTTTTTTTTGCATGTTGTTTCCATAGCACATAGTAACTATAAATTTGAAGTATTAGACCATTTAGTAACTGTCAAGTTTGCAAATTGTTGTTGTTACGTCACAATTTCATTCTGCACTTGATAACAATGCCGAGAGTACGTCAACATCAACATTTTGTCCAATTAAGTGATTTTGAACGTGGCCGTATTATTGGTATGAGAGAGGCCGGACTTTCGCTAAGAAAAATTGCTCGTCGTGTAAACCGAAATGTTTCAACGGTATTGAGGTGTTGGTCCAAATGGTCCGAGGAAGGGGTTCAACATCGTCGCCGTGGATCTGGACGTCCTCGAAGGACTACAGATCGCGAAGAACGTCGCTTAAGACTTTTGGCCACAAGAGATAGATTTTCAACAACTCGATCAATTGCAAATGATTGGATGAGAGGTACAGGACTCAGAATGTCAATGTCAACTGTTTATCGCCGGATAAGATCTTATGGATTGCGTTCATATTGTCCATTTTTATGTCTTGCTCTTACACCACTTTACCGTCTACGCAGACTAGAGTGGAGCAACTTAAGGGTTAATTGGGCGCAGGAATGGCATCAAATTGTGTTTAGTGACGAGTCCCGATTTTGCTTGTGGGCCCACGATGGTCGTAGGAGAGTCAGACGGATGCGTGGAGAACGTAAAAATCCAACATTTTTTGTGGAACGCAACACAGCCCTCACTCAAGGAGTTATGATATGGGATGCAATATGTTATGGTAGCAGATCACCCTTGATCTTTATTGACGGCAACCTTAACGCACCTGGTTACATTGCTAATGTGCTACAACCAGTTGGCCTTCCATATCTTCAGGGGCTGCAAAATCCCATTTTCCAGCAGGATAATGCGCGCCCTCATACGGCAAGGGCTACAACACGGTTTTTGGAAGAATCTAACATTGTCGTCCTCCCATGGCCTGCTCGGTCGCCTGATTTGTCGCCCATTGAACATGTATGGGATATGATTGGTAGGCGAATAGGTAATTTACCGCACCCTCCAGATAATTTACACGATCTTCAACAACGGATTCAAAAAGCTTGGGACGATATACCACAAGCAGCTATAGATCACTTGATTAATAGCATGCCAAGGCGTCTAGATGAGTGCATTACAAATCGTGGCGGAGCAACTCATTATTGAAAAAACTTTTAAAGCTTTTATTCTTTTGTTTTTAAAACTTAATCATAACTTTGTTTCATAGAAATAGACGTTTTCTGAAAATTTCAATAAAATCGTTAAACAGCTTCTAGGTGTTGCAATTTTTCTGGAAGTCAGTATATTTTTGTATTTATTGTCTGTGGAGTACTCTAAGTTTCCTGCGTTGAAATCTTTCGGGTGTTGTTGCATAGAAAAGTTTGGATTTGACGAATTTTCAACTGAAATTGTCTCACTTTCTTTTGCAACCGAATGATTTTTTGGCCTTTCTTCAACTTTGTTTCACTCAATTTGGAAAACGTTCCCCTCAAATGCCTGAATTTTGAATTCTTCGTTAAGAGTGCTTCATCAGAGCTAATTTTATATGATGTAAAGACAATATAATTGTACTCGGATCACCCCGCCACTTTCGTATGAGGGTGTGGAGATCATTGATTCTCTCTAATAGCTAAAATGTTCAATTCTCTTTGCTTTATCTGTCAAGTTTTGCCCAAAATTCTTCACCATAGTCTTCGTCCTATGTATTGCGGAGTTTCTCCATAGTTACTTCATTGTCGTGGTCGGCGAGAGAAAATCTTAAATCAAGACGCCCACACGGGTTTTACCGACTAAAAACCCCCTCCTCCAGTCATCTTCCACGCCTCAAACACCGGCATCCGCTTTGGCATTTCTTCGGTGTTGGCGTTGTCTATTACTGCTCTTTAGATCTTACTGCTCCTTAGATCTCGTTCTTTTGTTTCTAGTATATTTCTGATGACCGCATAAATTATGGTTCACGTCTCTTCTTCACGTTTTTGTTGTTGTTCGTTGAATGTTCGGTGTACTCTTCTCGGTTAGCATGGTGGTCTCTGCATCATCTATGTTGTTGCAATAGAGGCAGCTATCTGAGCTGTATAAAAGTATTGCCTAAAGCTTCCATGACCTCTATATATGGACTCCATCTTCCGTACTTTCCATTGGCCCATTTAGCTTGCCATTTCAATTCCAGCTTCGCTCTGGATTCCTTTTTACATTTGCCCACGTATGTTTTTCTTCTTTCCCTAATCTTTCTCTTAGCAACTTCTCCCGATAGCGATTGTAGGCGCTGCATATTCTAATGACCATTAGTCTCTGTACTCTTATCAATCTGTTCAACACCAGCTTATTTTCGGTTACCCCATACCATACAGGCTCGGCGCACAATATTTGGGACATCACCACGGCATGACAATAGACTTCGAGGATCTTGGACCGCCTATGTTAGTCTCCCCCCAGATACTTGAGAGAGTTTCCTGGTGCAATAGGCATACTCAAGATATCAAATGCGATTGAGGCTATTTTCCTTTTTTTTTGGGTGAGAAGTACTGCTTCGATCTTTTCGGGTGCAGGCTCTTTCCATAAAGAAGATCTCTGGAGCTCTGCTTTTAGTAGTCCGTTGTAAAATACGTTCCAGAGCGTAGGACCGAGGACCGATCCTTGTGGGATTCCACTGGTAATGGGAATGCTTTTGGACTTGTCCTCCACCTCCATGACGATAGATCGTGATCGTCTACAAGATCTTCTACAACCTCTCCTTTATTGAAATTGAAGATGTCAATAGTCGAACAATCTTCACGACTTGTGAAGCAGTTTTTATTCTTTTGCATGTATTATTTTTGCCTATTATGTAATTCAATCTCCGAACATTGAAGCTGCTAAAGATCCTAGATCTGATTTCGATCAGAATCATGATACCAACATTATAACCTGAATCCGATCCTGGTTGGATTCAAAAAAAGGAAACAAAAGAGGTGAACACATCACCGAATAATATCGAGTTCCATTTATTAATTACACTAATGTATTTACCACACACACGCGCACACATAGATACACGATCGAATTCGAGAGGAACAATTGTCCGGAGATAACGAACCGAATGTTTTCTGGTATGGAAATCAATTGCGAAAGCACGACATAAAAATATCTACTCGCGAAACAAGTGGATATATGCGAAACGTTGTACTTACACATATATGTACATACGAGAGAGAGAGAGAGAAGTAGAAGACGAAAAAAAAATAGATGAAAACCGCATACATACGTGAATAAACAAAAGGGAATCAATACGCGGAGACCGAAGGCTCACTCTGATAGATAATAAATGATTGGTCAACAGATAGTGCGTGGTTCGAGAGAGGCATCTGTCGGCTCGTCCCGTCCATTCCATTAGCATCAAACTGCTTTTAATGTTAAATATATAATGTACTGTACAATATAAAATTGAGTATTGACAGTGTTGTTCTTCCTTATCTCATTCGTATGTTACATACGTCCAGTCGTACTACGTGCTGCACAGCGAAAGCGAAAGCGGCTCGCGCTGATTTAATGCTCGCTGAAATATGTACATATATGTACGGAGGTATCGTAAGTAAGTGTATATGCGGACACCATACTACACTAATGCAGCAAATAAATAAATGGGAATGCGGGAATTGTGTTACGGGCTTTTAAAAAGATAGATAGGTACACCACCGTAGACTATATATACTGCGCACACGAGAGCTTTCGCAAGTGGACGTATAAAATACAAAAGGACACAATCGTAAAATATACAATTCTATACTTATTCTTTTTTTAATGTAATTTGTGTCGGTATTTCGTCACTTCGAGTTGAATTTTTCAGTTGTTATCCCAGTTTCCTCCGCTTCTACTCCTTGATCATCTTCCATGTGTTCTTCCTCCTGTGGTTCCTCCATTGCTTGCTGAATTTTTTTTTTATTTTTTATTATTAAGTTCTTTATTCACTTCTTCGTACATTCGAGGGCCTCATTTGTTTCGTAAAGGATTGAAATCGAAATCGGAATTGTTTCTTTTTTTTCTATTCTTGACGTTTTAGCATACTTGTTATTTTGTTTTTGAAACTACTGTATGGTAGTTGTTTTGTGGCTTTCGGTATTTTATTGTACTACATGTTGATTGCTTCAGTTGTTAGTAGTTGACTATATTTTTTGTGTAGGTATTTCTCCGTCCTAATATGCGACACTCTACGCGTTTTGTAATCATGTATCTCTTTACTCGTGTTCAGTTTTACGTTGATTTTAATTTGGTTTTTTTTTCAATTTTATATAATAACAGAAGATTATTGAGTGTGAGGGTTTGCTGTATGTTTAATTCTTGTGTTCTCTCGTATACATCTGTTGTTGGTGTTTTGTAGTCCATCTTGTAGATAATTTTAAGTATTTTGTTTTGTTGTCTTTGCAGTTTCTGTAGCTATTTCTTGGATGTATTTCCCCATATAGCAGCTAGGTAATTGTTCTGTGAGGAAAATAGAGCGTGGTAGACAGCTTTTCTGTACTCTAAGGGAATTATATGCTTTACTTTATTTAAGGATGCTATTGTTTTCGCAATTTGTTGTGTCTTAGCTGGTACTTCATCAAATCCTGGAGCTTTTCCTTTTTTTAAGTTACTAGCGATTTTTTCAACTTCCTCATCGGTAGTATTTTTGAAATTTACTAGTGAGATATTTCTTTTTGTTGTTGTGGTTTTCGGTTGTTTTTTGGAATCTTTTATTTGCTTCTCTGCTAAGTTTTTTCCTATATCAGCAAAGAAGGTATTTAATTAATTAGCAATATCCTTTTTGTTTGTGGTAGTTGTTTTGTCTTGTTTTTTAATTTCATTAATACATTTTTCGTTGTTTTGGTTCTTGATTGTTTAGTTTATTAATTTCTATATCTTGGAGGAGTCTTTATTATATTTTTTTATATAGTTTTGTAAATATTGTTTCTTGGTAGTCTTTATTAATTTTTTTGTATTTTCCTTCTGATTTTCATAGTCCATTTTATAGGATTCGTTTTTTGGGTGCCTTCTGTGTTTCTTGCATAATTTGTTTCTTTTTTTGATTTGTCTAATTATACTTTCGTCGATCCACGGACATTCTTGGCTTCTCCGAACTACCATCGGTGTTTGATTTTGTTTTATAATTGTTTGTATTGTTTTGGATAATACTTCAAAGGATACTATGTCATCCGATGGTATTTGTTCTATTTCTGTATTTATTTTTCCGTAGTCAGTTTTGGTAACATTGAAGTGTTTATATTTGTATGTTTTTTGTTGTACTTCACATTTTACTGCTGTCAAAATAGCATTATGATCCGATATATCTGTACTGATTACTTTAAGTTTCGTAATATTTTCTTTTGCATTTGTTATAACATGGTCTAGTATCGAGTGATTTCCATTTTAACTTTTTCTTGTAAAATGTCTTTTTGCTTTTTTGTTCATTATTTTATAATTTCTTTCTTTTGTTATAGAGTTATTTTCCAGTATGTCTATATTAAAATCTCCCAATATTATATGCTCTCGTTTTCTGTGGATGGCGTTGTAATTTAGGACTATTTTAAGAGTTTCAAAGTTGATTTGGGGAGGCTTGTAGATTAAAGTTAGGGATATATTGGAACTTTTTAGTAATAACGTGATTATTTCTATTTTGTCTATTGTCTTGTTCATAAGGACTTTGTATTCTATGTCCTTCTTTATGTAGAAAGCAATACCACCTCCTTTAGTTCTTCTTGAATTATATTCTACATTATAATCTGCAATGTGATACAGATGTTCTTCCGACGCAGATAGCCAAGTTTCTGTTATTGCTAGTATGTCTATATGGTTCCTCAAATTTGTTTTTTAAACTTCTTACGTTATGCATGTATATATTGAACATTTTAATATATATTATATTTTGTTTGTTTGATTTTTAAGGGTTTTTTTTTAGAATATTTGGAGATCGTCTTCGCTTTTGATTTTGATTTTTTCACTCGAAACATCTCTTTTAACATATACTACACCATCTCGTGTACAGGCATATTTTACCTTATTCTCTTTCTTCAGTAGTCATGCTTGGTAAAATAGTTTATTTGCCCTGTTCGTTATTTGTTCGTTAATGTATATTCGGTTATTTTTTTCTTTCAATCCGCAGTCACTTATAGTTATTGTACCTATCTCCTTTCTTGCTTTTAAAATATTTTCCTTTTGCTCTTTGGTTTTTACGGTTACAATAATATGGCTGTTATCGCTATTTGGTGCTTTCCTGAAACATGTAATGGCATCCATGTCTTCGTCTTTAACATTTAGTTTCTTCAACCAGCAATAATATTTTGCGTCTTTATTGTGTAAGCTCTTTGTCCCATTTCTCCGTATAATAAATTAAGATTTGTGAAGTCATCCATGCTTTTTTATTGGCACAATAATCTACACCTTTGGGGTTGGAAACTCTCCTAAAAGATAACAGACAGGTATGGAGTAGGTACAGGTTAGACCTATACACTTACCAATAATAGTTTTCGTTTTTTAGTACCGGAAGCATTAGCACAAACCATCGCTGTTATCATTTCTTTTGATATTTTACTCCCTACACAGGTTTCCCCTTTTATTTTATCTGCCATTGTTCGGTAGAAAATCCCTGTTTCATCAGCATTAAAAACCATCGTCCAAGGAGTAATCTCCACTATAGCAGGCCAACCTTCAGAAATCCAATCATCAGTTACATTTCTATCCACTGAAGCTGACTCACCACAAACTTTTCCAAAAACAATATTGTGTCTTTTTTTAAATCTATCCAGCCAACCTGAACTGCATTTAAAATCATCTTGAGTCATTGAAATAACAAGTCATCTACTTGCGGGTGTGTAGAAGACCGCATTTTCTTCTTTTTATCATTAATTTTCCAATTACAATTTTTTATTTTGTCGCGGTTCTTCCATATGTTCGAAACAGTAGAGTTCTTCAGCTTCATGGTCGTACAATTATCTGCTTGGGTCATTCCTTTCTCAATTTCACTTATAATCGTAAACTTTTCTTACCTATTTCAGACATTTTCACGATCAAATCTTTGCAAGGAGGCACACTTATCCATCGACATCAGTTCGCGCGTCTCAGCTTCTGTTCGATTGCGTCATATAATTCGGGAAAGTTCCCAATCGCTCTGCTTGTAATGGACATAATAACGAATTTAAGTTCATTATAAGCGAAAGTCTATTATAAGTGAGTTCATTTCAATCTAGGATTTTACACGTGTTTGTACCGGGACTTTAAAAAAATGTAAATTATAGCAGGGCACTACACGATTGCATATTAATTAGTAATTCAAGTTTTCTTTCATTCACACAGCTAGCTGCCGATCGCAAACCCTATAACGCTGAAAATATCTCCGGTTATGTATGTGGCATCAATATGCCAGCTCTATTCTTTACATACTTTATAAAAACTGGCCACCATACTTGCTACATACTTACTATTGTACTGTGATTTACTGATGTATTGTGGCCCCGTACCTGAGCTGTAAGCTGCTGAGGTTTGCGCGCTCTCAGAGTTCCACATCCACTCGAAGAGCTTTAATAAACTGTAATAATTGTGATGGTTTTTTCTTCGTCTATGATGTCTTTTCCGATATAATTGGCTCGCGTTTCGTTCATCTGCCTATGTCTACTTTATCTATATTACTTGAAATAGCTTGTTTTCTATATATCTTCTTTTTCTTTCTCCACCTTTCTACCTTTCTAGTTTTGTTTTTTATTTTTTATTTTTTGAAAATATCACTTTTAAGAGTAATTAAATTTGCTTCATATTATTTCGTATATTTCACGGAACAATCGACAAAAACAATTTTGTTACCCGTCCCTTACCTCGTCAGTCTATTTCATGAGAAAAGTTTTAAATTTTTTAAATTTTTAAATGCATTTAAATGCATGCCTAATACTATATAGGAGTATCATTTTAACTGTCAGCTTTCTACTTCGTAATCAAAGTTTACTACTCTTCCCTCGCGCCTCCAGTCCATTTTTTAAGATAAGTTTTCTTCTAAAAATTGTCTTACGTCACACACGTCAACTTTTCTAGCTTTTTATTTCGTATATTACGCTTTGAGAGTTCGATTTTCAAACAGTACAACAAAATGTGTTCATTATTGTTAGATTTACAATAATGAAATTTTGCTCCTCTTCCTCCCTTCACGATTTGTTGAAATCTGTTTTATATTATTTGAAACATTTTTGATGGGGAATAATTCTCCGTCAGTTTTATTTCTTAAAAAAAAAGCTCCTTGCAGTTTTGTTTTATAACATTTCCGAGTTTCGTCCGTTTTGTATTTTTACTGTTTTTTTTTTACTGTTACCAGTTCAAAAAGAAATTGTAAGGTGAAGTAATGATGAATAGTTCGTTCAATTCTTTCGAAGTGAATAGTTCGTTTAATCGTGAAAAGAGCATAAATTTAATTTTTTACTTAGACAACGTATTCTGTTGTAATTCTACTGGCAATATAACTATTACAGGAAACTGTATATTCAAAAGAGTGTAATTGGCTTTGCACGTCCATTTCAAAGGCATTCGCGACGTTTACAAATTGTTACATTACCGTTTTATAAATCGCGTAAAATTACACAAAATTAAGGCGCGTTTATTATAGTTGAATCGCCCCACACAGACACGACAATTTTAAACTTCTAAACCGAACGGGAGATAACACTGAAGACGAATCGGTCTGTATACCATAATCGGTCGAAATTAATTCCTAATTCGTCTGCACATTTTAATGTTTTGTTGCTGTTGTATACGGTTATTGTTTGCTGCTATTATTCCCCAACACATTTAATTTCGCCCCGGCCCCCATTATACGTATTTGATTTTATACGGTTTGGTAAAAGGCAATTTCGGAAGGCCACATACATAATAATACGGTGCGCGCACGGATTGATTGGGGGACCTAGGGGTTTTTAAAAAATAATAATAATCCTCATCGAAATTGATCTTGTCCCAAGACCATCACCTATCTTTATTGTGTTTTAAATTAGTTTGAAGGATTCGTATCGGGTGTTCTCTTCCACGTAGAGCGGCCATCTCTTTTCTTTCTAACCATTCGGAATTGAGTTTCTCAACAACGCATAACGCTCTTCTTCGATTGATTGCCGCAGCTGTCCGCACATCATCGTAAAAAATGACTAGCAAATAAATGGAGGAGCCCGATTAAATTATCCGAAATTATAGCATTTTTAATTAAAAGATAAATTTTTATTCTTTCAAATGTTTAAAACTAGATTTATACGTCTACCGATAAGTATGTAGTAAATTGTCCGTTATAAGTAGTAGTTGTTATGTTTAAAATATGCGAATATGTTAACGATAACAACGACCCGTGAGCATGATCAATTAATTGAACCCAATTTAGGTGATACTTCATAATTCAACGACGTAATCAACCGGCCATTATAAAACAGATGTTCCCATTTACATATAAAAATATAACATAATACAATATAATACATCTGCACCTATATGTATATCCACGTAATTATCACCGGACTAATTGATATCGATACAGTCTCAAAAAATCGTTTGTCTCGCTTCTTCTACCTGTGCCTGCCCTACTAACTCATGTTTTACAGACAATTTAGATAACATTTATATTAATATAGATATTTGCCTGTGCTAGCGTATTAAAAATTGAATTTAAATTTAAAATCTAAGGAAGAGAAAAAAATGTAAATTCGCGTATTAAATTGCTTCATATAAGGCAGATTTATTGCTTTCGTACACATGTACATATGTATGAATAATGTTAAGGTAGTTGAAATGGGAATGATGTATAGTGTGTCAAGGATAGAAATAAACGAACAATTAATTGCATGTTACGTTGTTGGAGATAACAATTACGATGAATGTTCTTATTAGACAAATTATTAAAAAAATATATATACATATATGCCAATTAAAATCAAGGGCTACACAATATTACGTTATGCACAGCATGGATTTTTCAACATCAATTGTCAAAAATTATTTTGGAAATAGTTTTAAGTTTATGGTAATTCCTAAGAGATTCCTAAAGATTCTCAAATGCGTAAAACATAACAAAACTTTTAAAATGAAATAAATACGGTCACACACAACGAAAAGGTAATAATTGTATTATAAAGCAGCACCAACTAAATTGGAACAATGTAGTGTGGTCTAAACCAGTGGTTCTCAACCTTTTCACTATTGAGGACTAAGATTTTCACAACAGTTACATAGGACAAAGGTTGGTTTTAATTCAGGTTTTAAATGATTCATGAGAATATTGTTTTTTATTGCAGCCATTCATAGTTCATATATGTAACAGAAATTGGATATCAACATAAAATCAATCGGCCATCCCTCCAAAAGCATGAAAACTCTTAGTTAAAATTCAATTGTTTCTTTTCTATATTTATCAAGAAAATATTCAAACTTACTTTGTACATTTGTTTGAATTTATTGTAACGTATTTTATTAATTACAAACTTGCCAAATTTGCATTCTAATGGCTTGACCTTGATTTTGCATTTCACCTGAAAGTTTCTCAATATTCGGCTTGAAAGAGGTCAATGCCAGTCTCATTGGAGCATTCAAATTTAATAAACGATTTCTATGTTTATTCTTGATAACATTTAAAGTCGAAGTTTAAGAAATAAAATCTGAAAACAAGTTGAACATTTCAAACGATCCTTTTCCAGTTTCAGACTTCCATAACAATAATTTTTTCTTGAATGATTCGATTTTGTTCCATAGGTCAAATGCAGTTTTAATGGTCCCTGGAGGCCAAGATTCATAATATTGAGTTGTTCGAAAATATCGGCCAAAAAAGCTAACCTAGCGATGAATTCACCGTCACGTAGTGTTTTGGCTAAATCAGGTTTTTTATTTTCATCAAAGAACATACCTACATACTTCTTCTCTAAGTTTATAAAATCTGGTTAAGACCCGGCCTCTGGACAGCCCCCGAACTTCAGTATGCAAAAGGAGATTCGAATGAATAGATCCCATGTCCTCGCATAACATAGCAAACAGTCTCGAGTTGAGAGCGTTACTTTTTATAAAGTTCACAGCCTTTACCACAGTAGTCAAAACCTCATTTAGTTCAGGACTCAAACCTTTGGCAGCAAGCATCTCTCTACAAATAATGCAGTGTGTTAAAACAATATCACTGTTTCCTTCTTTCCTGACTAAACTTGGCAAACCTGTTTTGTGTCCTGTCATTGCCGCAGCACCATCGGTGCAAAGTCCAACACAGTCTTTCCAGGAAAGGTTTCTGAGTTTGAAATATTCGTCAATGGCTTTAAAAATGTCTTTGCCTATTGTGTGACTTTGCAACGCAGTTGAAGTCAGGAACTCCTCAGATAACTTGATACCAGCGCTACTGCCGTCAACACGATACTGCAAACACACACTTCAGGAGGAGTGAAACTCACCGCTAAAAAAATTGCAGTTGCATGTTGAGTAAACCAATTTCGGTAGATGCATTAATTTTTGTCCAGATTCAAGATTAAAATTAATTAGATGTTTTGCTTCGCGGACCACATGAAAATTGCCTGCGGACCACAAGTGGTCGATGCTCCTCGATTGCTCCTCTACGTCCGATCCAACGTTCCGGAAAAATTTCATTCAAATAATCTCCATCTTGTTGAAACCAAAAATGTGCATTAGGGTGATCACCTATGTTTGCATTTGGAAAGAGGGCCGCAAGTGCTGGAACAGCCTCATTTCGCAATAAATTTCAGTAGACGTTGCCAGTTAAATTTCCTCTTATAAAAAATGGTCCTATGATGTTGTTTCCAACAAGACCAGCCCAGACATTCACCTTTTGAGGACGCTGTGTATGGACTTGTTCAATCCAATGCGGATTTTCAATTGACCAGTAGCGACAATTATGTCTGTTCAGAGTGCCGTTGAGACAAAACGTTGCCTCATCTGAAAAAATAATGTGATCTAAAACATTAGGCTGCTGCTCGATCAATTCCGTCATTGTTTCGCAAAAATGTAGTCTACGATCTGGATCATCTTTAGTTAACTCATGGACGGTGCTGATTTAAGAATCTTATGAGCAGATTTTTGAGAGATCTCATGAATTTGACCTAATTCTGTTGTGGTCACGTGATGATGATTTTCTTCCACTGTAAGGAACACATTCAAACTAGTTTCTTCATCTGTTGCTGTTAATGGACGTCCCCTTATCTAGGTAAATTCTTCACCTGACGAAAGACCTCAAACTTTTGAATTGTTCGGCTTACCGTACTTTTACTAATGTGATGATCCGGATAAACAGTATTAAACAAAATACGAACCACTTCAAAAGAACGTCGACGATCACCGTACCCACGCGGCATCATTAATATCTCAATTCGTTCTGATTCAGTAAGTTTTACTGCCATTTTCAAATGTGTCAATGTCTAAAATAAGTAAATTTATAGCGATGCAAAAGTTAAAACGCTTTTAAAATTGTCAAATGTGACGGCAAAAAGAATGCAAACACTAAACAACAACTTTTTTCAAAGGTACCTTGTTTTTTCTGTATTAGGACACTTTTTTAATTTTTTAACTGTTTTCTTGTGAATAAAAATAAACATCTTAATACTTCCTGAACGTAGTTTTTTATTTTGCTTTCAAAAGTGTTAAAAAAATCTGGGCGTTCCGTTTAAAAAAAGAAAGTTGGACGTATTGCCGATTAAACCGGAAGTGACCGTTCCGGGACTTTTTACTAACGCTGTATATGCTGATTTACCAGTGTATAAAGACAGGCTTCTAAACCTGATCGAGGGAACTAACCTGTTTATGTTTTTTTTTGTTGTTGTTATGCCGAAGCCCTGGCGTCCTGAGGTTTTTTTTTTACCTCAGATTCGGTTTCAACAGCCCCAAAAACGTATAATAAACATGGTGTGATGCTCAGGTTCAAAATAATTTTTTTGTGTGGCTGTGTTGTTAAGAAAAAATAGATTTACATTGAGAACTTCAAACTTCCATTATAATCTTACGAGTTGGAGCCATCCTCACTTCTAAATAAACATTTACCACTTAATAGAAGAACACCTAAAACTGAACAAGTCGAAACATATTGGAAGAACATAACACAGGGCTCTAAACGAGATGCACAATCACAACCATTCCTTTGAAGACCTTCAAAAATATCAGGAAGATATCTACTAGTGATGCTGCTTGGTGGAAAAATTTGTATTGCAAAAAACTACGACGACTACCTCTTCCATAGAATAAAAATCCCGGATTAGTTAAGAGTAAGAAGAACGACACTAATTTATAAGAAAAGAGATCCAACAGCCTTATTTGAATATGGGTGTTATGTATTTCCCAAGATACTCTATGAAAGAAGTAGCAGACCCTATTTATAAATCTATAATTGAGCAAAAATAACAGCAGCTGTCGCAGCTGATTTCATAAAAATAAATTCAGTAAGTCTATCGATCATCAGATCATCATCATTTGGAACATTTTGTATGTTCCAAATCTTCGGCCTAAATAAACTCATTCATGTTCACAATCTCTAATAAATATCCCAAAACGTTAATTTCATTTATTTCATTGTCAACTAGTAATTTCTTTTTATTATCTATCTAGTATCGAAAATAAAGCTTGAAGTATCATTATAATAATACCCACGATTTGTTTCAAAACGATTATTTCCTTTCGAAATGGAATATCTCGAAAGCTATTGGGTTTTATGGCAGAGTATGTTAATTAAAATTACCATATATTACATCAAGGAATTCAAAAATGCAATAATATATAGGGTGTTCTATTAAAAAAAAAAATAACCTGTCGTACAGACAAAACTGAACACCCTGTATGTAAAAAAATATTTTCTTGCCATTGACAACTTTATTCTAGACATCTTTTACTAAGAACATTTTTCGATAAAATAAATAGCAAAGCCGCAATCAGCCGATCCCAGCAAGATGCCACACCCTCTATATACAGGGTGAAAAGGTCCTATTAAAAGTATTATACAAACGGAACGGAATTTGAAAACAAAATTTTGCAGTTGGATATGGTTGCATATGAGCTATCACGTGAAAATATTTTTGATTAAATATCACTTCCGGTTAACCGGAATTGGACATCAACTTCGATTTTTTAAATAGCATGCTATAAAATAAATTATAAATTCAGCTTCTATGATAAATTTTACACATATTTCATGTATAATACCCTATACCTAAACACTATTCCTTCTGAGTTATTCGCAATTAATGAAAAAAAGTGACAGATACCGATCTGACTTTATAGTCATATTACGTCACGTAGGAGTAAGAGAGACGAATAAAGTTTTGCATACGCACAGCTGATATTGTGTAGTTACACAACATTTTAAGTTCTTCTCTGTAACATTATACAGGATGTTTAAAAACTTAGTTGCTTATAAATCAAGTTCAATCTTCGGATATTCTATTATTTCAATCTACAGGGTGTTTCTGAATTGATACGAAAGATTTCAAAGGGTGATTCTATAGCAAAAATTAAGGGGGCTCTTTCATATAACTTTTTCTTCAACACCCTTTTCCCTTCAAGTTACAGTCCTTTAAAGTTCTTCAGAGATTAAAGAAAATCAGGACAATAAAACTATTTGTCATATGACTTCATTTGATAGCAGTTTACTTGATTTTTTTAAATAATATAATAATTTCATTCTTCTAAATTTTTCCAAAGTGGATATATTTAAAAAAAACAATTTTTTTTACCTAATTTTAAAGGGCTGTAACTTGGAGGGAAAAGGGTGTTGAACAAAAAGTTATTTGAGAGACCCCTCTTAATTTTTGCTAAAGAATCACCCTTCGAAATCTTTCGTATCAATTCAGAAACACCCTGTATATTAGGTATTCCTAAAATGGAAGGTGAATAAGTTATAACGATTAAATTAACCTCCGTACCTAAAATGCTCAGATATGTCAATTTACTGAAGCAAGAGTGCTTAGCTCAGCCACTTATTTTGATGTCTGTCGTTTTGTTAATCGTAGGTACTATTACTGCGTTCCTAAAAACTTCTAATCAAAACTCTTCACGCCACACCCTGTATATGTTTGAATAATTGAGAGGACCGGCTCAAAACAAACTGTCATCACCAATTCTGGACCCAGAGATTTGAAGATCTATTTACTTTAGGATTAAAAATTTTTGTAGAACATTGGTTGTTATTACCAACCAAAGATTTATTACTTTTAAAACTTGCTGCATTAACCTATACACTACGTGGTAGCACAACACAACAACAATACAGAACATCCTATTGTTACTTCTTTTAATTTTAATTGTGCTATTCTAGTTTATCATTGTTCGTTCGTACAATATTTATAGTCCCTTTTTTTCCACATAAGTCTATTACTGCGCGCACGAGCACCAATCCTATAAAATAGTGGCCACGATCGAGAAAGTACGAGCTCTGAGAAACAGCAAATTACACTATACGACCGCTATCAAAGTCATAAACTGTGAGAAAACCACGTTCCGCTCTTTCTCCAGACTTGTTACTTACAAAGTTTACATTTTAGTAATGATAATACTTTGTCGGATTGTTCGGTTCTTTCCATTTTATTTTAATTCTTGTTTTTTTTTTAAAGATGAATGCTCCTCATAAAAAGCAAAAACGCGATTTTAATCGTACGAGCGCGATAGAAGCAATCCTAGCCAAGTTCCTCCGTTAGAGACCGGAGTAAAATATTCATACCTCACCATTTAATTCGACGTAATCAAAGTGTGTAAGTCTCAAGTGCGAAATAACCAAACATTATACCAGACAAGATAACAAGACGGGCGCGTCAGGTTATATAAAATCACATTACTACACACTCTACGGTTCTTCCTTACTGCGAGCTTATCTACAATAAGTTACAATTCCAATTTGCATATGTAACTATGGCTGTTGTATACTGTACGTGTGTATCTCTCTGTATACATACATGTGTTTCATCATCATATTGCCGGGGACAATCTCTTCTCTCTTTTATATTGCAGATGATCTACCACAAGAAGCGTTAGATACACGTACACGTGCGCTTCCCCTTTTGACACTTTTTTAATGTGTCAAGTTTTTTCCGAGTTATACTCCTGGCTCGGCTAATATTCGCTATTCGGATGGTTGAACGCCCTTATCAAACGTCATAAAATTACCATTTCGGTTAGATAAGAGCGACAAAGTAAGGTGAGACCATCATCGATTCAAGTGAAGGTATTAGCATTTTTTTTTTTTTTGAGAAAAAACGAACTCGACTTCTAGAAATATGTACACATATTGGTACAACTATTTTTTTTTTCTAATATTGATCTAATCTTGCTTAAATTCTCTTCAGAGTTTCTTTGGAATTGAATGTCTCTCATGAACGAAACTGACAATTATATATTATATATTAATAATACTGATTTTAATATGGCAACACTTTGTAATTGGCAAACCTGTTTATCTATATTTTGTGGTTAGGTTTATTATTTACATTTTACTTGTAACAAATGTCAACTTAGTGAGGTTAATAATTGTACCTTATTTTTTGTTATAAATCGTATATTGTCTTGAAAAAGACAGAAAAACAGTAAGAAAACACGAAGAAAATATGAAAATAAAAACACTACAACAAGACAATACAGAGTGATATCGTGACAATACACACAAATGACAGCTAATAGATAAGTGTTAACACTATCGTTTTGACATTTCACATATCAATCCAGTATGGACAATTCACGAAAGTAAATATTTCCCAATTTTTATGAATTCAGGGACTTTTTTGTTGCCAACTCAGGGCACTTCAAAATGATCGCAATGTACATATTTGTTTTGGAGAAGTGTCAGTGATAACCAAATGTGAAAGTGAATACTTCTGTTCTCGTGTTCATTTTTTAATTGAAAATGATGGATTTCGATAATGCATCTAAGATTCTATAAAAACCAAATATTTGTACAGTTTTCAATATTTTATTTTAGTTCAAAGTACCTGATGTTTTTCGCAATATTTCTTGTAGTTTCGTAAGGGTTTTGTTGTACTCATGTGTGAGTCGGGGGGCATTTTGTTGAATTTTTTCTTGTAGCGTATACATTGAATTTATTAAATAATAAACAAATAGTCGCCGAAACCCGCCTAAAGCCAATTTTTTAATACTTTGAAAAATATTGTCGTAAAGATCAAATTACTTATATTTATTGCTCAATAAAAGAAGAATGTTTTAGGTTCTTTTAGCGTGAAATTGGTCACTCGTAAAAGGTTGTTTACTCAAATGGAATAGCAGAATCTGCCTAACATCGATGAGAAATTAAAATATATTTAAAATATACTTTTATCGAGTAATGAGTTGACAGAAATCCAGATTCCGATTTTAAAACGTAATATTTCATATTTTAAAACTGAAATGAAAAAAAGGTGGATAAAAGACACACAAAACTGTACAAGTCTTTCTTAAAAATAATTATTCTTGGTTGAATGGAACTGTAGAAACACCATCTGTAAATCCAAGGCCAAATCGATCTTTTAAAAACTTTGCAGGCTCTTAGTGATAGATCTAAAAGAAAAAAGGCTGAAGAAATACGCTCCGCTGTGAACGCTGCTCAAGTAGCTTTACATTCAAGTGGAAAAAGAGATGCTTCGAGAATTCTTAAAGATATCACTAGTTCTAAAGTCTACAATAAGACAGGAAACGATGAAATTGTAACTTTGTCTCGATTTGAAGCCCTTAAAATGTTCGTTGATGCAGACTGAACAAAACGAGAAAACGTTTTTTCCGTGCTCTAGCCTATTACAAGTTAAAGAAGAATGCTATCCACCAAAAGAATCATATACGATAACAAGTACATCTGCAGAAATCAATGTAAAAAGACTGGTTGATCACGATCAAGTTCTCCGAGCATTGAACGAAAACGAAAGAAATTCTCTAAAAATCATTTCCAAGTGGGGTTGTGACGGTTCATAACACAATCAATTTAAACAGAAATTTCTTAATCACAATAATAGTGATTCTAATATATTTCAGAGTTTACAAATAACACGCGGTGAACGAAAGAAAATAATGTGGCAAAATAAAACCCCATCATCCACGAGATTTTGTCGACCAATTAGATTCAGATTTGTGAAGGATTCATTACATTAAAAATGCACTACAATCTTTGACTAAAATAATGGGCAGAAATGGCAGGAAGTTGATAACAGAAAGAAGTGTATTGGTATTTTTATGGATTTATCTAAGGCGTTCAATATGGTAGACCACAGTTTGCTACTGGAGAAGTTATTTAATTATGGACTCCGCGGAATTATGCATAAATGGCTTCAGTCTTATCTTGCGTGTAGGAAGCAAGTAGTTGAGATTATTGGGCGAATGTCGTCAAAATTGGCTGTGACCAAAGGTATTCCGCAGGGCTCCATCCTGGGGCCACTACTATTTATTCTATTAGCGAATGATCTTCCACATGTCATAACTTCAGGAAACCTGATTATGTATGTTGATGATAATAGCTAATGTCTTTCAGATGACAACGTGGATAGTCTACTAACGAATATGCAGCTAATGTTAAATAATTTTGTGGACTGGTTTGGACGCAATAGTTTGCATTTGAATAGAACTAAGACAGTATTTATGAATTTCACGCCGAAGAAACGGGATTCGACAGAGAGTTATATATTAAGAGTTCAACATCAATCCATTCAGCACATATCTCCGTCTCCGTGTCGTCGAGTACGGTCGTGTTGTATATACGCGGCTGGAGTGATCTCAAGTTTTGCGTGAAGGAAGAGTGTATTACATTATTTACTTATAACAAAATGCCTCCAGGAACTCGTTCTGAAAAGAACGACGACACCGGCACTATAATAAATTTTCTGAAAAATTCCGAATTTAATGAAATCATAAGGGGAATAGTCAGTAAAGAAACGAAAATGTTAAATAAAACTATAAGTGCATTAAAAACAGAAATGGAAATTTTACGTCAATCTAATATTGACTTAATAAAATTACTAACTGCTAACAAATGTGATGTATATCAAACTTGTGCAACACAACTAGTAGTCAACGTTGAAGACGGTTGCAAAACTCCTACAAACGAAACATTCGAGGTAAACAAATCGGTCTCTTATGCAGAAAAACTCAGGGTCAATAAAGAAACTTCATCTGAAGGAAATAAAACACAAATCTTGTATCAAGGAAAAAATGTTAAAGAAAAAGCAAGACAGGAGGATTGGAATGTTATTTCGAAAAAACAGAAGCAACCAAAAAAGAAAAATAATACGGTATATGGTAACGTTGAAAATACTATAATTAAGGGGGTTACGAGATATTCCGACTTTCATATATGTAAATTACAACCCAATACCTGTGCTGAAGATGTAGTAAAATATCTAGAAAGTAAAAATATAGGTGATGTGAAATGTGAAAAAATAGTATCTAGATTTCCAAATGAATATTCCTCATTTAAAGTCTCAGTCCCGTTTAAATACAAAGAAGAAATTACGAAAGCGGAGCTCTGGCCCGAGGACGTTGGAACCAACCCTTTTTTACACCGTCTTGTGAAACCAAACAGCAAGAGCTGAAACAAGTATCTGATATAAACCAAAACAAGCGATATTTAAACAACGTAGTATCGTTTGTTCCGAATAATAAAAACTATGCGATAATTCATCAGAATGTAGTCTCTAGGGAACAGTGTTAACCAATTAGAAGAACTTTTGAAAGACAACCCAGAAACCGTAATATTATGTATTACAGAACACTGGAGATCCAAACAACAAATCTCCCAAACTGGTATAAAGAACTTCAGACTTGTGGCAAGCTGTTGTCGAGAAGAAGGGAAACATGGAGGATCTGCCATTTACATCAGAGATACGGTCCAAGCGAGAGAATGCAGAAATATAAATGAACTTTCCATACTTGGCGACTTTGAGTGTGCTGCTATGGAATGTGTGTTAAACAGAAAAGTGATTGTTGTGTTGTCAATATACCGTCCGCCTGACGGAAAGATTGATGTATTCTTCAGTCAACTGGAAAGTATTTTAGGTAGTAAAATAGATACCAATAAAAGTATTTTTATTGCAGGTGATTTTAATATTGAAATGCTAGATAAAGCTAACAATAAAAATAGGTTATTCTCCTTGCTTAACTTTCATGTGATAACAACAACCATACATGAATACACTAGAGTAAGCTCATTCAAAAAGTTGTTTAGATAATATTTGTACTAATGTAGTTTATTCAAAATCTGAGGTTCTAAACGCTCATATACCTGATCATTTTGTGCAAAAGGTCACTTTCCTTCTGAGAGAATCGACAAATACAAAACTTGTTCATAAAAGATTTTTTAATGACTATAGTCAAAATGCTTTTGTAGTTGAGATTAAAAAACAAACTTGGGATAATGTAAGGCAAATTGACGTAAACGATGTAAATAAACAGTGGTGTGAGTTTATCAATGACTATACAAATATATTTAATGCCTGTTTCCCCTTGAAAATGGCGCACGTAAATAAAAAAGTTAAATACAACAAAACAGAACATGTGATGAATATAAAACAACAATTACAGACTTTGATGGTACTTTCTAACAGTAATCCTGTTTATAAAAATCAGTATATTGAAATGAAAAGACACTACGATCAAGTATTAAAGATGAAAAAAGTAAATCGTATGAAAATAGAATTAAAAACTCGGATTGTAAAATTAAAACGATGTGGGCAATATGTAACGAATTAACAGGAAAATCGAACAAAGAACAAAGCACGTGCGAAAATGTCTCCTTACTAGCAAATGAATTCAACGATCATTTAATCAGCGCCGTCCAAGAACTTCTAGACAAACAGCAGCATCAGCCTTTTAAGTGTAATGTAGAAGAAAATAAACAATCAATGTATCTAAAACCCATAAACGTTGATAAACTAATTCAAATATCACAAAATCTGAAAAATAAATACTGTTGTGGCTACGATGGCATACCTGCCAACATTGTAAAACTTTCAATAACGCACATAGCACCCCGACGATAGGTGCCGGGGTTCAATTCTCTGGAGGGACGGTGACATTTTTTCAGAGAGTTTAATCCCGGATCGACTTGCCATTCGCTGTTGGGAGCAAAGTGATTAACAGCGCGGCATCATAAAAGGCGATATGATGCTGTCACAAAGCCATTGAACACAACATACACACACAAAAACTACACCGCGAGAGTTGCAGTGATAGCCAGACAAGCGATACAGTTTACGGAGTCACTGCAACTAAGCACCCACCACATATTAAAAAAAAAAAAAAAAAAGTTCTCAGTATTTCCAACTCAATTAAAATTAGCGTTAATAAAGCCTGTATATAAGAAAGGTAACCCAAAAGATCTTAACAATTTTAGGCCGATAAGTTTACTGCCAGCCTTCTCCAAAATCTTTGAGCTAGTAATGTGTTCACGATTGTTAAATTTTATGAATAAATGTCATCTGTTGTCAAACTTTCAGCACGGATATTTGAGAAGCAGATCTACAAATACTGCTGTGTATCAATTTACTAACGCAATACTGCATGAGTTGGAGAATAAAAATTTAACTATAGGACTTTTCTTGGATCTGAGTAAAGCATACGATTGTGTGACTATCTTTTACAGAAGCTAGAAAGTTACGGGGTGAGAGGTAACGCTTATAAATGGATAAAATCATATCTCTCAGATAGACAGCAACAAGTTATCATTACGAACAATAATGTAAGTGTAAAATCAAATATAAGAATTACTAATATAGGAATAGCACAGGGTAGTATAGTGGGCCCACTTTTATTTATAATTTATATAAATGATCTAGATGCTTTTATGGGAAATTATTCCGTGGTAAATTACGCTGATGACACGAATATCTTAATTTCCGGGAAGAATGTACCAGAAACCATCGAAAACACTCAGGTTGGGTTTTCCAAAGCATATCACTGGTTTAATATTGTCGCTAAATAGCATAAAAACTAATGCAATACTTTTTCGAACGAAACAATCACAAATCATTGTAGAAGATAGCATAACTTTAGAAAATAATGAAATAAAACCAGTCAAAAACACCAAATTCCTGGGAATGTATGTTGATGAATTTCTGGATTGGGGTGGCCACATAGACCACATCTGTCTAAAATTGAGTAGTATTGGCTATGGAATCAAAGTAGTGGCCCAATATATGAATAAGGAAACTTTAAAAATGATTTATCAAGCGAACTTCGAATCCATACTTAGGTATGGCATAATTTTTTATGGTTGTAACGCGAATATACATTCACTTTTTTTAATACAAAAAAGAACTCTTAGGTCGATGAATAATATGAGATTCAGAGATTCGTGTCGGTGTATCTTTAAAGATATGTACATAATGACTGTATACGGTTTATATATATATGAATGTTTACTTTTTGTAATCAAACATAGAGAAGAATTTGAATGTGAATATAATCATAATTATAATACAAGAACTTTAGACTTAAATTATCCCTTTCACAGATTGAAACTAACCGAAAATGGTCCATACTACATGTGCATAAAATTCTTTTAACAAACTACCCTCTCCTCTCAAACAGTTGCCAACTAATAATTTTAAAACAATAATTAGAAAGCTTCTTATAGATTTAGAACCTTATGCTCTGGCTGACTATTTAGATCATAAGAACCTGCAAAATTTAATTTAAAGTTTGTTTTACATGTATTTTCTGTTTCATGACGTCATTTCGTTTTTATTTGTGTGTACCGTTGTTGTATATATGAATTAATTTTTGAAATAAAGAAGTATTATTATTATTATTATTATCTACTGTGAAATTCTTGGGTATTCATATCGATTCTGATTTGGGTTGGTCGACCCATGTTGAGCAACTGGCGACTGCTTTATCTCCTGTATGTTATGCCATTTATAGATTAGCAAGCATCACAGACAGAGAGGTTTTGAAGCAATATTAGTTATTGAGTTATTAGTTGTATGAGGAATGTGGCAAAAGCAAATAAAAAGTCGTTTTTGCCAGATACATTGGAATTGTTGCTGTCCTCTCAACCCAATGTCGGCGAAATGATTAATTTAGCTTGTATATCAAAATAATATAATAATATATAATAATAATATATAATACTAATATATAATATATTGTTTTGCTGTATATGAGTAACAGCGCATTTTTTTTTTTTTTTTTTTTTGGACTGCACGGGCGGAAAGACCGTAGAGGCAAACTCGGCCATAAGGGAGGCCTGTTGTGCCCCCGTGCTGTTTTACTCCTCTTAGCCAGGTTGCACTCGGACAAAGAAGTCCGCAACCTGGTCGAGTTAGTTTTCTTAGTCCGGGATCGTCCAGACGTGCGACCCCGAAATAACTCCGCCTCTCCCTGTCCACTTCCGAGCAGTGGGCAAGAAGGTGGATTGGAGTTTCCTCCGCATTCCCACAGTTTCTACACAGGGGAGAGTTTACTATGCCCATGCAATGCAGGTGTTTGTTCAGTGCGCAGTGACCGGTTAGGATTCCTGTAAGTAACCTCAGCCTGACCCTGCTCATAGAGACTGCCTTGCGCAGTTTTTCCTCATACGGGCGAATGCCGAGAGTTTTACAGTGTCTCATGCCGGCAAGGGCATTCCAGTGGGAGCAATGCCTAGCAGCGAGTTCAGATCTGACAAAAGCTTTGATGCTGCCATAGGAGTTCCCACATGTGGGTTCTGGACCCACAAAAGGTCCCTCGCTGGCGCCTCTAGCTAATTTGTCAGCCATCTCATTACCTCTGATTCCAGAGTGGCCTGGCACCCAACTCAGAGTTGTGCTGAGACGTTCCGCCAGTCTTACGAGAGTCTTATGGCAGTGTAGCACTACCTCGGAGTCAAATCTGACAGCCTGTAGTGCTCTGAGAGCAGCTTGACTGTCAGAAAGGATTTCCACTCCTCCATTAATCTGCGGGCAGTTTAATATACTTTCCGCGCAGGTCTGGATTGCGATTACTTCGGCTTGGAAAACGGTCGTAGTACTCCCCAGGCTGAAAGCTTCACCCTGAGTTTCACCATCTTTCCAAATTCCAATTCCCGTGCCGTTTGGCGTTTTAGAGGCGTCGACAAACCAGCGAGATACCTCCCGTCTTGGTTTGTGGACGGAAGCTTTGGCACTCTCTCTGTTGGAGATGTTTACAATGTATCCCCACTGAAGCTGAAAGTAGGCGAGATCTTGTCCGCCCTCATGGACAGTGGTGCTGTCTGCTCTATGTAGGTGAAGATGCTGGTATGATCTCCCGTTTTACCGGAGAAACCCCTGCATCCACTACGTTTTGCCCTGTAGGCCCCTAGAACTGCCTCCGACCACAAGACAAGCTGCAGAGGAGGCAGGCCAAGGATCGCCTCCATCGCCGCAGTCGGCGTCGAAGACATGGCTCCAGTGATGCCTAAGCAGGCAATCCTCTGGACTTTACTGAGTGTGTTGGCCGCATAGCCCAGACTAGCTTTGTGCCACCAGACCAACGCTGCGTAAGTTATAGAGGGTACTATAACCTTCGTGTACAGCCAGTGTACCATCTTAGGTTTCAGCCCCCACGTTTTGCCAAACATTCCTCTACAGGCCCAAAAGGCCCTCGTGGCTTTGTTTGTTACCTGTTCCAGGTGTGGCTTGTACGTCAGTTTGGCGTCCAAAGTCACCCCCAGGTATTTAACCTCTGAAGATACGAGTATCTTTGAGCCGAAAATGGTCGGACACTGAAGTCTGGAAAGCTTCCTTCTTCGAGTGAACGCGACCATAGTCGTTTTTCTAGAGTTAACAGTTAACCCTTCTCTTTTGCACCACCTTTCCACGAGTCCGAGTGCGACTTGCATCCTCTCGGATATCACGCCCTCGAACTTGCCGCAGATCATGATGCAGCGCATTAGTCTAGATTTATATCCTATTGTTAGTAAACATTGTGGGAGAGCCTTAAAACAAGTTGTTTTCCTAAGAAATATCCTTACAAGCAATAATTAATAAATTACTCCTAATATTTTTGGCAGCCTAAATTAACGAAATACACTTATGTGCATCGTGAAGGACTGGTTTAGGAAGTAGACAGGTTTAAAGGAGAATCCGACATGGTGTAGATTGGAATCTCATATCATACTCGTACAGCTCATATTTGTATACCTGAGCGAATGATTGCTGCCCGATATATTGGAGATATACGTACGAATCAGGTGATACCTGCTAGAGCTCCTATAGGTCTTAGATTCCTGTTCCAGCATGATAATGCAAGACCACATGTAGCTGGTCAGACGAGACAATTCCTGAAAGAACATGAAATTCAAGTTATGGATTGGCCACCTCTAAATCTGAAACGAGTTAGACGTGAAGATCAGGAATCGATCTGTGGATCCCGAAATTCTGCAACAGCTTCTGGTGGCACTATAAGAAAAATGGGTTACCACGATCTAGTTCATGTATAAATCCATTCAGTAATAGAAGAAAGAGTATGAGATTAGTTTCGAGCATTACAGCCAAAACATCACTTCATCCAGTTGATGATCCATTCCATTAAAGTCGAAATTGTAGTCTAGTTTGTGATGCATTTATTGCGTTTAGTATTCTAAAATGGTTTTTATTTTCATTAGATTTCGCACTCAGTTTCAAACTAAAATAAAACATAATCGTTACCGCGACAGTAACATTTCACGGGCGGCAGAACAACAGTACTAACAGTTTATAGCATGTTTCGTCAGGTTTATTGTTTGCCTTTCCGTAATTATTCTCTAGCTACCGTTTCTTGTGTGTTCGTTTCGCGAGCCGCGATATAATTAAATTTGCAACTAAAAACTTCTCTAATTCATTTTCGGCGGGGAGATCCGGTGCAAAGAAAAATCTAATTAGGATTCACAGTCAAGATATCAATTACAAGTAATGTCACCATTAACTAAATTATTCATATTTAATTGGATACACTCATCAAAAAGTTGGCGACTTCTGTTACAAATTATAAAATATTCACGAATTTCTTGCGGCGAAGCTATCCCATTTTGTTTTAGTGTTATGACCGGCATATTGTATCTTTTCTCTTTTCTGCTCGAACGGCGTCGGATAAACGACCTTACGGTTATCGCATATAAGAAGCGTACTCCTGCGAAGGATGACTCCCGAGATTAGCTATTGTTCTCCCAAGGTTCTTTTTCGCGTTTCTTTTTTTTTACCGGAGGGGCGATAAGAGAGACAGGGTGAATAAAAAATCAGCTTATTGCTAATATCTGAACCACAATTATAGCGCTTCTAAAATTAGTGCAATGCTTCGGGATCTTAAACTATAATAGTAGGTACTGAGGCGGCGATGGGTATTAGGTTTTATTCCATTGTAAATTCAAGCGAGTTCTGCGGGGTGATATTTTTAATTATTCAAGCGGTCCGGATGTAAGGAAGATGATAGGTATTTCGAAATTATTTCGCCTTCTTAAAATGGTATTGTGATGGTTATAAAATGCAAATTGGATTGTGGAAGGATATGCAAATTGAATATTGCAACATATGTCGAGATTAATTTGGGATATTTATTTTAAGGAGAAATAATAAAAGAGTGATCAAAAAATGTGTCTCATCATTTTGACATTTAACGAAGTTTTCAACTATATTTCCATTTTCCATCATTATCCGGTACGACCTCGGAGTCTCATCTTCCTTTTGTACCCGACCAGCTACCCATTTCTTTCCAGTTTGTATTTTAACATTTTCATTTGGAGAATAATGTTTCGCTTTTCTCTTGTATTTCATGTGATTGTTAATAAGTCTTGTAGGTTTTTAGAAAGCTGGTATAGTTGTCGCTCTATATTCTAAAGGCTCCTATACATGTTGGCCGAGCGTTGCTGAGCGATGGCCAACGCCAACGTGTAGACAGCCTATTTGCCTTGCCTTGTCATCGCTCGGTGTCGCTCGCCTAGTTGACCGAATGAAGCCAAGCGCCAACAAGTGTAGAGCTCATTTAGCACCACTTGTCTTTGCTCGCCGTCGCTCGCGATCACTTGCCTCACTTCGGACCGGTGTCGATTTTTATGCACAAATCAAAGGCACTCGTCTGTGCTCGGCCATCATTGCTGTCAGATGTGTATAAATTCATAATGTCGCTCACAACAAATGAAGATATTTTTAATTTTTCGGAATAGGTATTCTGCTACTTCAATGTCGACGTCCATAGTCTCTCAGTGCACAATGAACATTGACAGTGGCCGACGTGTGGACAACTCTACGAACATTCGTTTACATTGGCCGCTTGCTCTGGCGTTCGACGAACTTGTCGAACGTGTGGACATTAGCACTCGCCGTGTACCTATTTGCCATATATTATTGTGAATATTTAACCCAGCCTATACCATGGTCCTTTTAAAAGGACCGTTGTAGAAATCTACAAATATAATAGTTCGGAGCTCTGAAATATGATGTCGCCACATATATCGCATATTCAACGTACTTCTTGCATTGGGCAACGTTTCTTGTCACCGTCTATAACCTCAAAACGAAATTTAATTTTTACAATACGACATTGATTTTTATCAAATTCTTGTACGTTTTCTGTTACAATAGACGATTTCTCAAACTTCATAAACTGTTGGAAGAGATCGAAAATTTGGAAAATGAAATGACAATGCTATTGCCGAAATTACTGATGAAGATTCAGGAAGCGAAGACGAGGTCACTGTTCACAACCTTCCTGGTAGTCATCTTCGAGCCGCAGCTGAAGTTGGCCGAGCAAATTACATCGAGGAAGAACCAGAGTTTGATGATGAAGATAATCTTTCCTTGTCATATTTTGCGAGAGATGTTGAAACCGCCTCCACACCACTTCAGGAAAAAAGAAAAATTTATTCTTGGAAAAAAAATGACATAAATTCAGGCAATTTTCCTGATTTTGAAAAATCACTTGGTCCCAAAAATAATCTTTCACCAATTGATTATTTTACTCTTTTTTTGATACTGAAGCTATAAATATGATAACAGGATATACAAATTTATATGCGTCTCAAAATGGACGTCCTGCAGATATCGCATCAGATGAAATATTATGTTTCATTGGAGTCTTGCTACTCAATATCCAGAAGAGCGATGTAATGGGAAAATTCCCCAGATGTTGGCAATAAACTTTTGTATCTGATGCTATATCAAGAAATAGATTCACAATTTACATTTAGATCACACACCTCTTTTTAATTACCTCAGCAAAAAATTTATAGAATTAGCCCCATCGGAAGAATTTCACAGTGTAGACGAATCCATAGTGCCATATTTTGGGCGCCATGGATCAAAACAATTCATAAGAGGAAAACCCATTAGATGGGGAAACTTTGGACAGGTACAACTAGGTTGGGGTACATAGAATGGTTTGAGGCTTATCAAGGCTCTACGACAATTCTTGATCAAAAATATAAACAGCTTGATTTAGGAGCAAGTGTTGTTTTACACATCTGTGACGTTTTGACACAAAATAAGGAAACTCTACATTTTCATGTATTTTTCGATCATTTCTTCACTTCAATCGCACTTCTCAGAGAACTGACCAGCAGAGGAATAAAGGCGACAAGAACAATAGGAGAGAATAGGGTTTTAAATTGCCTAGTAAGTCATAGTAAAACGCTGAAACAAAAACATAGAGAGTTCTATGAATACGCGACAACCAAAGAGGATAATATACTGATCTGCAAATGGCATGATAATAGTGTGGTTGGTGTGGCTTCCAACAATACCGGCAGCCAAAGTAGAAAGATACTCGCAAAAATAAAAGAAGAAGATTAAGAAGTTTTGGTAAAGTTTGAGACATCCAGGCCCACTCCCACCTCACCCCTTCCCTCCCCCTCAAGACCCACAGCTCGGGAACCATTTTATAAAGCAAATAATTACAAATACAGTTTTCATTCAACTCTTCTTTGAGGTCGTGGTTGATTGCTTTGTAAAATGGCTGTCGATCTGTCATATAAATTGTCAATTAATCGATAAACATACTTTGATATTTGTACAATATACTTAGACCATTTGTCGAATAAAAAGAGGAATCTAATGCAATTTTTTGCTATTATTGAAATTACTATTTTATCTTTATAAAGAATTGCTCTTGTGCTGGTTCCCATGTAAACTCAACCTTGCTTTCTAATCAGGGCTTCTCGGTCGGAAAACCATTTAATAGAAGATTTTGGAGAATTGAATTCGGACAAGCCTACTCATTAAAAAAGCTACATATCCTCAACACCCGAAGTGGTATTCACTAGAGGAATAAATGCTAAAGGAGCAGTCGCTCCAGCCTTACAAAAAAACTAAATCTCGTAGAATAAATTTTGTCTTGGGTTGGTAGCAAAAAAAGTCCCAGAATTATCAAAATCTAGGATATATTTACTTTCTTGAATTGCCCATACTGAATTAACACGTCAAATGTCAAAACTGTAATGTCAACACTTATAACTTTTAAACATTGTCTTTATTTCTGCTTTGTTCTTCTTCTTCTGTGGTTGGCACCGTGATCTTCAGTTGAACTACTCAGCCATCTACAACCCTTGGAGATTGAGCAACGAAACTCACCTGCTTTGTTTGTTTGACAATTACACACTATCGCCATATTAAAATCAGTGTGGCCAACTCACATGACATGACATTTCAAGATGATCACTTCGAATATACTACAATTAAAAAAATATATATTTAAAAGGGAACAAGCATAGTATGTAGTAGTTCCTAACCTAAAAAGACAACCTTCAAACTTGTATACGTTCTTGTTTGTATAAACATTACCGTATAATATCCTAAACATTCAAAGTTTCGGGGAAGGTATAGAGGAAGTTGAATTTTAATATGAGAACCACCCTAACAGTTTTAGTCCCGGTAGGTGGCCGGCCGTAAATTTCAACACGGGATGATATAATTACACGATTTTCATTCCTTCCTTTTTAAAGGAATGATGACGTTAGATGGAATAAAGTGAAAAGAAATTGATTCTTTGTGGAGGTAGACGGTTGGGTTTCCATAACCAGCAACCACCCCCCA
The DNA here is from genome assembly GCA_023690525.1 of Holotrichia oblita. Taxonomy (NCBI): domain Eukaryota; kingdom Metazoa; phylum Arthropoda; class Insecta; order Coleoptera; family Scarabaeidae; genus Holotrichia; species Holotrichia oblita. Next base: position 153,263,149 of record CM043018.1, read on the forward strand.
ACTCATTTCAAAGGCGCTAGCTACCGTTTTCGCCCGCCGGTATGTTTTTTCCTCCTTGTATTCATTCACTCGCAGATTGACTACTGCTATATATACCGAGCTTTCTTCTCTTATTGTACGGTTTTAAATGGGAAAGAAAAAAGGTGGAACGGGGGAATATCATAAATCATTTGGCGCGCTTTTTGCGGTTGATAAAGATTTAGCGGGCCCGTTTTCTACTCTCTTTCATCCAGACTAATTCGATAAAACCGTAAAGAGAGAGTGCAATGGGGAAATTTCAGATTATCATTCTTTTAATATTTATTTTCTTCTGTAAGCGCGACGGCATACTTTTTTTTCTTCTTTCTTTCTTTTTTTTTTTCTTTTTGAGATATTAAATGAACTCTCTCCGGTCGTCCCCGCGAAAGGATCATCAATTTGAGCGCGTCATTTCATTCTGCGTGTACACACAGGAAGTAAATAAAACACGAATTGAAAACGAGATACTACTACTATTGCATTTAAAAGATGAGTTCTACCCCCCTCCGAAATACCATCATTATCATCAACATCATCTGAAGTGATGTCGGATATCAAGCCCGCTTGATTCCTCCCTCAATCCTTCCGCGTTTAAATTCTGTTCTTCTTGCTTGATGATCTTTTTATTAATTATCAATTTCAAACTTTCATCTCCCTCTATTTACAGTTTCGATTGAAAAATGTTTCCTATTTTAATCCTAATCCTACAAATTGTATGCATTAAAAAAAGATTGGAAAATATTTACCTATGAAGAAATGAGACGGCTACACTTTATAATATTCAGATGTTCAAGTTCATATTTTAAAAATAAAAAACAACATAGGGTAAGAGGGGCAGTCGTTGGCCCCTGGCACAATGATTGACCATTTAAATTATAACTTAAAATAATAAGAAATATAATTCACCAATCATTCTATTCTAGGACTTTTACTTTTTTTTTTGATTAAAGATACATAATAGTTTAAATATTAAACCAACATAACCTCAAAAAAATACCGGTAAATTGTTTTCTTACTGTATTTTGACATAATGTTGGTTTATTTTCCCAAAATAGCTTCAAGAGCTTCCTATTTGTGTGTCTTTGCTTTATTTAAATAAAAGTGTACAAAAACTACTAGTCAAAAGACAGACCAATAATTTTATGCCATATTTTTTTTTATTCATCCGTTTATAGCTTTCACTAACTTTAAATCATCAAAATATTTATTGCAGAATGCCTAAAACAGTAGAAAAAGAGAAATGTGTTAGAAAATGGAAAGAATGTGAGCTTTCAAAAGCTAGGGATGAGGTCGAAAGAGGGGGTTCCGAGAATATCCCAATATCTCAAGGTTCACACTTCAGTTTAGATCTTCTAGTAAGTTTGTTAAGATATCCTTTGAACCACCTCCAATTCTCAACACCACCGAAGAAAACGACTTGGCAGAATGGATAATAGGGGATTTCCTCGTCGTAAAGAAGACGTTCAAATCTCAGTTAGGCAAATCCTTGATGATAATCTTTGTGAAAATTAAAATAAAAAGTAACCTAAATGTTATCCACGCTCAATCCGATACGCATCATTAATTTCCGATTTTTCAATTTCAAGACTGCTCTCCTGGTTTGCCCAATATATTTTTGATTACAATCTTTACAATTGATTTCGTAAATACCTGACTTTTCTAAAGGTTGTATTTTATCTTCAGGGTTACCGATGAGACTTCGTAAACTAATCCCAGAACTGTAAACTATTCCGAGATCTAGCTCTTTGAAGATTTTACTCAAACCTTTAGTGATAGACGGAGCGTAAGGGAGGGTCACTGTTGATATTTAAAAGAAAAATATATGGACAGTGTAACTTTAAATCAAGTGCGTATTCAAGTAAGTCTTGAATATGACAGTTTTCAACAGGTTATGGACCCAGATCGCGCGTGAATAATTGCAAACCTGTGTTTTATTTTGGTCATAAATATTTTCTACGAAGATTTGCCCGTGGAAAGTTTGCCGATTTGAATTTTGTGTAAAGTTTTAAAAATGGCTACCGGTAGTAGTGACTATAAAATACAAGTGGATAAACTCGAAGGGCCTGAAGATTGGGCGCAATGGAAATGGCATCTGTCTATGTTATTTCGGGCGTATGCACTTGAAGACATTGTCTACGGAACACGTGAGTGTCCTGAACTACAGGAAAACGCGACTGCAGAACAAAAGGCCGTGCGTCAACAGTGGTTCAAGGATGATGCGAAAGGAGCAAGTTTGTTAGCAGGTGCACTAGGAAAATCTGTTGCCGAGCTCGTGTTAACATGCGTTCACGCAAGTGAAATTTGGGACAAATTATGTGCGCGATTCGAACGTAGCAGTACGCAACGATTAAACATGTTGATCGAATCCTTTTTTCGTGTTCATCGTGACGACAAAGAAGATATCAGCACACATGTTGCGAAGTTGCAGAAGCTTTTCGTGGATTTAAACGACGAATTGAAAAAGCACAAGGAAAATGTTTTGTCCGCAAGAATTTTAAATAGTAGAATTTTATCTACGCTCGGGAAAGAGTATGACAATTTTAAAGATTTGTGGGACACAATTCCGTCGGCAAATCAAAGTGTGAATTTGTTGATTGAAAAATTATGCACGATTGAATTGCGTGACCAAAGCATGGTGGAATCAGCTGCGTTTGTTGTCCGCGGTGATTTTAAGAGAAAGAATCAGCAAAATAAAAGTGGCAATGGTGAAAAATCGAAGAAAAATATTAAACGTGCAAAAGAGAAATTTCCCTGTCATAAATGCAAGCAGTTAGGTCATTGGGCAGCAGAGTGTCCTGTGAAAAAGAATCAGTACGAAAACAAAACTGCTTTTTGTCTTGTGTTTTTAGTGCCTCAATCGATAACTATATTCAAGCCGACAAATGGTACTGCGACAGTGGAGCTACCAATCATGTCACTACGAATAAACAATATTTTGTATCGTATTCAAAGTTCGCTGTTCCTCAGAAGATTTCGCTTGGAAAACGAGGTGTAAGCATGCTAGCTCATGGAGAGGGAACTGTGGAAATTCAAGTACGTTTGAATAATGTCTGGAAAAATGCTGAATTACAAAATGTTCTTTATGTTCCTGAAGCAAGTGCACATTTGTTCTCCGTGAAAGCAGCCGCACGAAAAGGTTTTTATACAAAACTTGATGATAAAATTGTAAAAGTTAAAGACAAAGTCACAGGAAAAACGATGATGACTGGATATGTCAGCCGTGGTCTATACGTACTTGATATATGCGTTGTAAAACCTGCACAACCTATTCAAGTAAATTTGGTGACATCGTCGGACACACTACAAATTTATCACGAGAGATTTGGTCATCAACATAAACAACATGTGAGAAGCGTCTTGAAGAAGATGAACATCAAGGTGGAAGGGTGCAAGGAAGAATTCTGCGATGGATGAGCATTGGGAAAAATGCATCGATTACCATTCAGGAATCGAGTGAATAGACCAACAGCTATTGGTGAGCAGATCCACGCCGATGCGAATGGACCCATGTCTACGATGTCTCTCGGAAAAGCGCGGTACTACGTGTGCTTCAAAGATGATTTCAGCAAGTTTCGTCGAGTTTTCTTTTTGAAGCAGAAAAGTGAGGTCAGCACCGTCCTGAAACAATTTTTGAATGAAAGCAAGACAAATGGCCATGTTATCAAATAGTTCAGGTGCGATGGAGGAAAAGAGTTCGATAACAAGAAAGTGTCTGAATTGCTAGCAGAAAGAGGTATAGAGCATTGTATTATTCCATCTTACACACCACAGCAAAATGGTGTTGCCGAACGTGAAAACCGCACCATTGTGGAATGCGCACGTTCTATGCTGAATTCCAGCAAGTTGCCAAAAGAATTGTGGGCAGAAGCATGTAATACTGCCACATATCTTTTGAATCGCACTGGGAAGTCTTCCATTCAAAACAAATCTCCATATGAACTGTGGTATGGACGATCAGTAGGAAGCTTAAATCATCTGAGAATTTTTGGTACTGAATGCTACGTGCATGTAAACAAGAATTTCCGATCAAAATTTGACGACAAGGCTGTTCATGGACATCTAGTTGGGTATGTGAACGACAGAAACGGATTTAGGATCTGCATTCCTTCTCAGAAGAAAATCGTACTAAGTAACGACGTAAAATTCAAACCTGAAGTTGTTTGCAATCTGCGCACCAGCATTGCAGAGTTTGAAATTCCATGCAAAGAAACCTTGCCCGATGTGAACAGGACCGAAGCAGTCTGCCACGACGAGAGCATAGAAAATATCATTGAAGAAGAATCCGATACGGCATCATGTTTCGGAGGAAGTCAAGTATCAGATGAAGAAGAAAAGGACACCGAACATGATGAAAAGAGACGAAAAGGCAAACGTGAAAAGAAGAAACCAGGATGGATGACTAGTGGAGATTATGTGTATATGGCTGGATCTCCTATCACCAGTTGCAACGATCCAAATTCATATTCAGAAGTATTGCAGTCTAGCGATAAAAATCAGTGGCTGATCTGGTTGAAAAGGTTGTTGATTGAATTAACTGGAATTGCCAGTCAAGACAAACCTCCTTTGGCTGATCTACTTACGAAGCCATTGGAGAAAGTCCGATACGAGATGCTGCGTGAAAGGATTGGCGTGCTGAAAGTTACATCTGTATGATTTTAAATGTTATTTAGAACTATTTTTTCTTTTGGAGGAAGTGTTGATATTTAAAAGAAAAATATATGGACAGACAGCTTTAACATCCTCTCGAAAAGTCGTAGATTCTTTCACAGTTTTCTTATAATTAAACTTCCTAATTAACTTATAGATATGCTGAGGCTGGAAACCATTACACTTGGCCGCATCTTTTATAATTTTAAGCTCTTTCTCACACCTCGCCTTGTTCAAGGGAAAAGTGAGAAGTCTGTGGACCAAAAAATTCAGGCTTGCCATTTTGTGTTGAACACAATGATGGGAGTCTGAAGGAATGTAGCGAAGTGTACTGGTTTCCTTTCTATACACATCAAACTCTCATCTATTGTTATTTCTAATTACTAAAGTATCTAGAAAGGGTAGCTGACCGTTCTCTTCTCTTTCACAAGTGAACTTTATGGTTTCGAACCGATTATTTAATCTATTGAGAAAATCGTCAATATTACATTTTTTAGTGTCAAATATAGCGAAAATATCATCCACATACCTCAAGCAAACCCTAGGAAAGTATTCGCCCTCAGATTCTAAGTCCTTTTCAAAACGGCTCATGAAAAGGTTAGCCAAAAAGGGGCGACCCATTGCCGTTCCTTCCAGCTGTTCATAAAAACTCCCGTTGAATTGAAAACTGTTCTGTTTCATACAGATGTCGATTAAGCGAATATATTCCTGGACACATTGTTGACTCAAACTATTTTGAAGCAACAAGTCCTCGAGGTATGTCAAGGTGTCTGGAATCGGTACACTAGGAAAGAGAGAACTAACATCAAATGAAATCAATACTTCACCCTCCAGCAACTGAATATTTTGAATTTCTTTAATAAATTCTAACGAATTTTTTACTGCAAAACTAGGTTGCTGTATTGGCTAATTATTAAATTTATTGGTCAGCCATTTGGAAACCTTATAAGTCAATTGTCGAAACAATTGGCCTTACCGACTTGCCAGGTTTGTAAATTTTAGGTAAACAATATAATTTAGGGATAACAGGATTGGAAACATGTAGCTTACGTCTAACATCGACAGTAACAAGATTGTCATTAATCATTTTCGGTAAAGGATTTTTTGAAATTGACTTATAAGGACCACTACTCAACAGGTCATTAACCCGATCATAGTAGTCCTCCTTATCGAAAATAACAACCTTGTTCCCTTTATCAGCTTTCAAATAAAAACAATCTTTTTCCCGCAAAGTTTTAATGATTTTAATGTTTTCGGATTTCTGAGGTGATTTATAGGATTTCAAATTTTTTGAAATAGTAGGTTTGCAGGCCTCCCTGCACGAACTGTTTTGTGGGCTCAGCAAACCGCTGGATAGAGGATTCTATCCCGGCAATAACCCACTCAACATTCGATTCACGAGTCTGCAAACCAAATTCACTAAAAGTTTGCGAAGAATTCTTTTCTACTATATTAATGGTATTCATCGGAACTTTTTTTTTGTTGTTTTTTTGAATCAATCATGGAGAATAGAAAAATGAAAAGTTATACAGTAGATCAAAAAGTAAAATTTGTACGGGAAGTGGAACTTAATCCACACAAACCAAAAATCGAAATTGCTTCAGATTTGGAGATTTAGGATTTTTTGGTGCAAAATCAAAAAAGGAGCTGATTTGGAAATGGCTCTTTTCACATGGTTTCAGCAAAAACAGGCTGCAGCTCTACCAAGCGATAGATTTAGCTAAAATTATGCTTCGTCAGGATGGTTGCAAGGTTAAAGAAAACAATTTGTGGTGAGTCGAAAGCTGTGGATGACGTCACTGTGCGAAGAGGGTCTACCAGAAATAATAAGAGATTATCAGCCTCAAAACATCTACAACTGTGATGAGACTGGCCTATTCTACAATCTTCTTCTCAGGAAGACATTAGCTGAAAATGATGACTCATGCCATGGAAGGAAGAAAAGTAAGATTCGTGTAACAGTTCTTTTTTTCCACCAATGCAGACGGATCAGACGAACTTCTCCCACTTGTGATAGGCAAATCTAAGAATCCCAGGTGTAATAATCTTAATGGAACAGTGGTTAAAGAAATTAAATATTGGAATGAAAAAGGAACAGAAGAAGATTCTTCTTTTTATGGATCGATGTGCAGCACATTCACCTCAAATAATTTTGGAAAATGTTCGCGTCGGTCTTCTTTCCCTTGATATACGCATAAGTCATGTTCAATTGTACTTTGTGGGGCAATTACAATACAAAAAGGGCCAATGACTACATTTTGGATGAGTATCTCATTGATCATTTTTATTATTTTTCCTTGCAACAAAAACTTCAAATAATATCAAAAAATATTTTACTTTTATATTTGTCAGAATAGTGAATTACTATCGAATTATTACTGAAAAAAAAATCTCTTAAGGGGGCCAATCACTATACAGTTTACTCTATGTATATAAATGTAGGAACTCCATATAAACATTTCATATCTCTATACCATTATAATCTCTCGCTAATAGAATTGACACATTTGTCCCATATCATTGCTATAATGTAATGTTGATTTAGTGTAGCATATTGTTCCCCCCATAAAACATCGATTCCTTTATGGACGTGTTGCTGCAACTGCGTTATCTGGCGTATCTGGTTATTGAATGTTAATGTTCAATACTCGTAATACGAAAACAAAAACTAATCGAGTGCTCGATGTGTGTGTTAACATTTTAATAATAATAATAGCGATAATCCGCTTAATTGATTTGTCAAAAACTTTTTTCTATTATTACGATTATATTTCTTTAAAATACTGGAGCGTGTGAAAAAGTAATTGCAACATAATCTCGAACACAAAACAGAAATACTTACAGTTTGTTTGGATTAGAAATTTAATTGTAAAGAGTCCTAGTTATAGTCTGAAGTATTTCTTTTGTAATCGAAACAATAAAAAAAAACACACAAGGTACTCGTTAATACTCGCTTGTATGTATGCATGTATTAATAAACGTTTTCAATAAAAAAACCCTTTTGTTCCAGCCGAGCTCAAGATGGACGTACTGCGAGAACGCGAAGTGAAGGACAATCTAGAAAGACAACTGATAGACGAACAAAAATTAAGAGGTAAGTGATCTACGTATTATACCAGACCAGACAGTATTGTTTCATATACAATCTCAAGGATCTAAACAATCGTTTCAAACTATGTATACATGCATATACGAAGAATGTTATTAGTAGATACTCTTATAAGGGCGTCGCGTCGCGTCGTAGCGGTATCGAATCGGTCGAAGAAATAGAAAATGATTTATTTTTCAGGCGTGAATGAGACACCTAAAGCGTCATCAATCTAAAACTGCGACGACTTTCCGGCTCTGTATAGTAGATATTCCGCGTTCCGATGACATCTAGTGACGGACGACTTTTTGTGTCAATTGATGCGCGCCTGATGCTTGTCCCGACACAAGAAATAAGGGAGCGTGTCAACGCGAATATCCACAATGGAGAGAGAGATATATATGTACACGGGTTTCGGTGGTGTGGTCGAATGTCGGAACCGTGTGCGTCTTTTTCTCGGTGTGGCGGTAGGGAAAGCTCGAGATAAGGATTCTTTTTGTAAATGATTTGATAAATTGTCTTCGACAACTAACACTAACACCGCTACCACCACCGACGACGAACAGAAGAGATTTAGCCGTTTGTAAAGGGAGATATAATATTGAGAGGTTGCGATGTCAATATGCTTAGGTTTTGCTTCTTTTTTTTTTTGGTACTGTATTGTGTTGGAAGTCTTTTAAGTTATTACTTAGTTTTTAATGTTTAAATCGTTATAAAATCGGCAATTTCAAACGTGTTTTTGACAGTTAACAGAGTGTCTTTATTTAGAAATGTCATTAGTGTCAATGTCATTATTATATGAAATGTCAAAACTGTCTCAGAGCTGTTAATACTTATTTTATAACTCTGCCAATTTCGTGGGAATGATTGAAGAGTATAATGGAGTAAAGTCAGATCGAAAAAATGGATGGGATATACCCTCCCCGTCTCAGTACTCAAAACAAAAGGCTAAGTGGGGCCCCTACAAAGTGAAGCTATCAAAACTGATAGAGAAATGAGTCAGTTGCGAGCAATCACATAACAACTCACACAATAAATCAGTAGTAGCGAATTTATTACAAAATATATATATATATATAATAATAATAATTGAGGAGGTCTGTAAATCCAAGATTGTGTGCCTTAAAGGAGCTAATGAGCAGATACAAGACAGACCTCAAACGTAAGAACCTGACAGCAGTATCGGACAAGAGGCGTGTCGAGAGTTACGCTGAAGTATTTAACGTTTGATGACCAGAGGGGTCTCACATCGCCCACAAAGATGTTAGTTAGTTGATTTCATCTATCGACCTTTGCATATGACGCGAAATAAAAGTAAAATTCTTGGATGAGGTGAGCATACAACGCGATTCGCGTGTAGCGAGAGCTTGAAAAAGTCCTTCCAGACAGGTTAGAACTGGATCATCGCGATTAAATCGGGATTGAAATTAAAACTGGACATTTTATAAAGAAGGTAATCGTCGATTTCCTAAAATGCGTCAAATATTTCTAAGTTCAAAGGACCTTCCAAAAGATCATTAATTTGTGATATCCCAATCATGTAAAGTGAGAGAATCTTCATCAACAGCTTCTGAGTCTTTAAGTTTTAATATCCAATGAGTCAAAGGAAGCTCATCATCGTCGTCAAATGCCGAATAAGGATAAAATCCACCATGTTTATAATAATTAACAACAGTTTTTTGTGAAACACGATTCCATGCTGTGTAAATAGCAGTAACTTACAGTGTTTAATACATAACTCTAACGAATTTTGTAGGAAATGATCGAAATGACATAACATGACAATACCATCCAGTAAAGTGAAGTTCAAATTCTTATTTTCATCCAAACAAAAAATCATTCTACATAAGATAATTATTTTATAATACTGTAGGGCTGTAGTGGTATGTGGTGAAAGAAAAACTAACTTTATAGCACTTAGATTTTCAATTGTTGGATGGGCTGCAGAATTGCCGATGATTAACACTATATTTCTTTTTTGTTTTTGTAAATCACGATCCCAGTTTCTTATTTCCTTTTAGAAAATCTCAATCTCAAAAAACTAACTGGTAACACTTTACAAGACTTAAAACATTGGGGTGTTTGGGATTTTCCAATGACAAGCAACTTCCTCTATTCAGTACCCGTCATATTGGCACAGACAAAGACAGTAATTCTTTCTTTGCTATTTTTGCCTTCTTGACACTTTTCTTTTCGGAACTTCAGGGTTTGGTTTAGGACAATTTTATAAAAGAGACCAGTTTCATCTCTGTTAAAAATATCGCTATCGGCATAACCTCTGGTGATTATGGGCCAAAAGTTGTCTAACCAGTCATTGGTTGTTTTGACAGAAACACTTGGGCCTTCTCCATGGATTTTACTGGATGAAATATGGTATCTCTTCCTAAAACGATCCATCCAGCTTTTTGAACAAGATGATGTTCCATTAATGGGGAACAATATCTTAAAAAATTCTTCTGTTTTTTTTCCCCTTATGGGTACATTCTGAGTCCCTTTTTGCTTAAACCGCTGAAGTAATTCTGGATCAACTTCCTTGTTAACACGTTTTCGAATTCGTTTTAATTTGGAAATTTAACATGCCTCTAATGAAGATGACAAAGTTATAGTTTCTACAAATGTCAGCATTGGTTATGCCACTGTTGATTTCATCAATAATTTTAATTTTTTCTTCTAGTGTAAGGGATTTTCTATTGCTCGGCAAGATTACAAAAATAATAAACTTTGTTTCACATTTTAAAGGCAATTTTCAGCCGATTTTTGTCAAGTGTATATCCAAAAACAAAAAACTACTCTTCCTTGCCAGAAACTACATTTCTGAAAGTGTAACTTTCAGCTTCATTTCATCTAACGTTTTCATAATTATATCAACATATATTCTTCTTCTTTTGTTTTTAACTGTTTAATACCCCCATTAGATCTTCATATATTTCATCCAATTTCTTAAAACTGTTTTCCGAATTTGTTGCTTAGTTTATCAAATTCTTTTTCTTGATTCAATCAAGATATCATGATTTAGATTCCCTGCACAAGACTGCCACCAATTTCTATAACTAGCAAGATATCCAAAAAGGTATGTGCATTCCCATCTACCGCGCTAGCATATCAGTACAAAACTGTGTGTGATTATTTTGTGAACAACCATCACAGAGCTCCACAGCGTTGCAAATTTTGATTCGAAGATTGCACTCGATGATGACGTCTCTAAGATTATGCAGCTTCGACTATCCTAGAATTGCTTAACATAAGGCTTATCAGTTTGTAACTTGAAGGGAATTTGAAGGAGCATAACGACATTTACATGTTTCCACACGGCATCAAGAATTTTGGTCAATGTGTCCAGCGTATTAGGGAATCGTTTAAGATTTTTGACTTAACGAATGATATTTAATCATAGTTAATTATATTGAAAGCCTTCTAAAGATGACAGATCAATTGAGTTGTCAATCATTGATGATTGAGGCATTTTAATGAAATGCAAGTTGCTTGTGCTGTCAGCAGGGCCATTCTATTCGACATCTCAGCAGTGACTTTGAAGTTTCCTCTTCTGTTATTCAGCGATTGTGGAATCGGTTTCGGGAGACTGGCCAATATGTCAGAAGAGCTGGACAACGTCGAAATCGACTGATTTCTTGTCCTTTCCTCTCTTCATAAGCGTATTGCCACAGCAAGGAACCTTCTAAACGACCTAACAATAAGACGAGCACATGGAATAGAAATTTTTGATCAAACTGTTAGAAACAGATTAAAAGAAGCGACTTTGAAACCAAGAACATCACAAAGATTGGCAACTTCTTCACTGGATCCAGATTTCGTGTACTCAACGTGATTGTGGAATCGGTTTCGGGAGACTGGCCAGTAAGTCAAAGGAGCTGGACAACGTCGAAATCGACTGATTTCTTGTCCTTTCCTCTCTTCATAAGCGTATTGCCACAGCAAGGGACCTTCTAAACGACCTAACAATAAGACGAGCACATGGAATAGAAATTTTTGATCAAACTGTTAGAAACAGATTAAAAGAAGCGACTTTGAAACCGAGAACATCACAAAGATTGGCAACTTCTTCACTGGATCCAGATTTCGTGTACTCAACGTGATTGTGGAATCGGTTTCGGGAGACTGGCCAATATGTCAGAGGAGCTGGACAACGTCGAAATCGACTGATTTCTTGTCCTTTCCTCTCTTCATAAGCGTATTGCCACAGCAAGGGACCTTCTAAACGACCTAACAATAAGACGAGCACATAGAATAGAAATTTTTGATCAAACTGTTAGAAACAGATTAAAAGAAGCGACTTTGAAACCAAGAACATCACAAAGATTGGCAACTTCTTCACTGGATCCAGATTTCGTGTACTCAACGTGATTGTGGAATCGGTTTCGGGAGACTGGCCAATATGTCAGAGGAGCTGGACAACGTCGAAATCGACTGATTTCTTGTCCTTTCCTCTCTTCATAAGCGTATTGCCACAGCAAGGGACCTTCTAAACGACCTAACAATAAGACGAGCACATGGAATAGAAATTTTTGATCAAACTGTTAGAAACAGATTAAAAGAAGCGACTTTGAAACCGAGAACATCACAAAGATTGGCAACTTCTTCACTGGATCCAGATTTCGTGTACTCAACGTGATTGTGGAATCGGTTTCGGGAGACTGGCCAATATGTCAGAGGAGCTGGACAACGTCGAAATCGACTGATTTCTTGTCCTTTCCTCTCTTCATAAGCGTATTGCCACAGCAAGGGACCTTCTAAACGACCTAACAATAAGACGAGCACATGGAATAGAAATTTTTGATCAAACTGTTAGAAACAGATTAAAAGAAGCGACTTTGAAACCGAGAACATCACAAAGATTGGCAACTTCTTCACTGGATCCAGATTTCGTGTACTCAACGTGTACTTTTAAAGTATCAAGTTAGAGATTTTGTACCGACGTCTTTTCGTTGGAATTTATCTCTAACAAATTTTTGACTCAAGAGTAATCATATAAATGTCATATAACCACTTATAACAAACATTTTGTGATAAATTTTTCAATCTTTTTATTTGAAAACTAAAAAAAAATTTACACATAGTACAAGAAATTGAAGACGGCAGAGAATGAAAGTGTTGTTCAAATTTTAAAAATTGTATTTCTTCACGGATAAAAGTGTTTTGGAATGAACAATCAAATAGTATTCAGAAATTAAAAATATAAACATAATTCAAGATTTATCAGTGAATGTTACAAATTTGAACCTTTTTCAATGGAAATGTCAGATGTTGGCCTGGTCAGATGAAGATCTTGTATTTGCCCTAATAATAAATTCTTCAATAATATTTTCAACTGCATTATCCAATTCATACATTTCATTTTCTTCGTTAATTGTATGTTTTATACAATTCGTCCACGCTTCTGCGCTTACAAATTGAAAGCCTTAAGACAATAATATTTTAAAATATCAGAATGTTTAAATGTTTTATAATTGGCTGCAACGTATCGCTTCACCTGTGCCCATGTTCATTCTATTGGGTTTAAATTGCAATGATATGGAGGCAATCTCAGTACTGTACGACCGCTTTCCTTCACCATTTGATCAATTACATAAGGATAGTATAGGATTATCATTTTTATATTTTTTTGCTTCAAGTTCAAGAAGTTGTATTTTCAACATTGTATTGTCACAAACAATTCCCTTTGAAAGAAGCAATTCAATCACTACATCTTTTCTCGAAGCAGTTGCATTTCACCTGAAAGTTTCTCAATATTCGACTTGAAAGAGGCCAATGCCAGTCTCATTGGAGCATTCAAATTTAATAAACGATTTCTATGTTTATTCTTGATAACATTTAAAGTCGAAAATGATGTTTCACAGAGATAAGTGGAATGAAAAGGAAAAAGAAGTTTCAGTGCCTTTTCACTGAGTAGTGGACTTTCATCAATCAATCCAACCCAAAAGTCTGCAACGTTTTCAGAGTGAGATTTCATCACATTGAAATGGGCATCAGACGATACTTCAATAAGTTGCTTCTGTTCACGAATAGATAGATTATTATTACTGCAAGCTAAAAAGGGATCAAGTACCCACAGATTGTTCTTCCTTACATCCGTATCAATCGGGAAGTGCTTCTCGAAATAACTTTCAAGTGATTCAACGTAGGGCTTAACCACTGTATGTGAATTTTCTTTATTTAAACCTTAATTTTCAGAAATAAAATCTGAAAACAAGTTGAACATTTCAAACGATCCTTTTCCAGTTTCAGACTTCCATAACAATAATTTTTTCTTGAATGATTCAATTTTGTTCCATAGGTCAAATGCAGTTTTGATGGTCCCTGGAGGCCAAAATTCATAATATAGAGTTGTTCGAAAATATCGGCCAAAAAAGCTAACCTAGCGATGAATTCACCGTCACGTAGTGTTTTGGCTAAATCAGGTTTTTTTTTTCATCAAAGAACATACCTACATACTTCTTCTCTAAGTTTATAAAATCTGGCTAAGACCCGGCCTCTGGACAACCACCGAACTTCAGTATGCAGAAGGAGATTCGAATGAATAAATCCCATGTCCTCGCATAACATAGCAAACAGTCTCGAGTTGAGGGCGTTACTTTTTATAAAGTTCACAGCCTTTACCACAGTAGTCATAACCTCATTTAGTTCAGGACTCAAACCTTTGGCAGCAAGCATCTCTCTACAAATAATGCAGTGTGTTAAAACAATATCACCGTTTGCTTCTTTCCCGACTAAACTTGGCAAACCTGTTTTGTGTCCTGTCATTGCCGTAGCACCATCGATGCAAAGTCCAACACAGTTTTTCCAGGAAAGGTTTCTGAGTTTGAAATATTCGTCGATGACTTTAAAAATGTCTTTGCCTATTGTGTGATTTTGCAACGCAGTTGAAGTCAGGAACTACTCAGATAACTTGATACCAGCGCTACTGCCGTCAACACGATACTGCAAACACACACTTCAGGAGGAGTGAAACTCACCGCTAAAAAAATTGCAGTTGCATGTTGAGTAAACCAATTTCGGTAGATGCATTAATTTTTGTCCAGATTCACGATTAAAATTAATTAGATGTTTTGTTTCGCGGACCGCATGAAAATTGCCTGCGGACCACAAGTGGTCCGCGGATCACAGGTTGAGAATCACTGCTTTAGATCAACAGATAGGCCCTCTATAAACGCTTGTCTTGCAGTATGTACGGTTATGTCTTTGCACACATTTGTTTTAGTGTGTCCAGTAGTGACCCACTTGTAGTGTTGCTTACTTAGTGGATAGATTTTGTCTTGGATCTGTGATAGTTTGGACTAATCCCACCTAGTCCACCACTCACCATACAGGAATTGACACAAACCCTAATTGAGGAATGGGAAAGCATACCCCTCTCTCCCTCCCCCTCCCCCATTTCGTTTTAGAAAAAATGTCTTCCTAATTTTTTGGAGCACTATATTATTGACACCAAAACATACAAATAATTTGGTTTAGTGTTTTTCATTAAAAGTTTGCTATAATTTGCTTTAATTTCCTTTAGTTTAAAATGCCTCGAAGAAAAATGTTGTCTAATGAGGAAAAAATCAAAATACAGACTTATAAAGAATTTGGACTGTCAAACCGTAATATTGCAATGAAATTACGTCGTAGTGCTTCAGTAGTTGATAATTACATTAAATTGGGTGAAAATTATGGCAAAAATGGTAACAGAGGCTTAAAATCAAAATTGACCGAGCGCCAAAAACGAGCAATTGTATGCGAAGCTAAGAAAGGAAACGTGTTTTCTTCACAAATAAAGGCTAATCTGAACTTAAATGTAACAGCACGACGTATTAGGCAAATCTGCCATGCTGATGTCAATCTAAAATTCAAAAAACGACTTAAAAAGCCGCCTTTAACAGCATTACATAAACAAATGCGTTTAAATTTTGCGGAAAAGCATATGTCATGGAGTTTGCAGTGGAATAATGTATTATTCACGGATGACAAAAAGTTTAATTTAGATGGGCCGGATGGATACCAATTCTACTGGCATGATCTAAGGAAACAAGAGGAAGCGCGAATGAGGCGCAATTTTGGTGGAGGAAGTGTAATGATATGGGCAGGATTTGGCGCAAACGGCAAAACAAGATTAGCTTGGGTGCCACCCAGAATGAATGCTAAAGTATATATTGAGTTACTGGACGAAGTTATTGAAGAAGCGGAGGAAATATGCGGAGAAAACTTGATTTTGCAGCAAGACAACGCAGCAGTTCATTCGGCTAGGATAGTAAAAGAGTATTTTGCTGGCAAAAATATACCACTAATGGAATAGCCTACCAGAAGTCCGGATCTAAACCCCATAGAAAATCTATGCATCTATGAAAATGTATCCCTTGATCAACGACAAACATTAGTGAAGAGTATGCCCAAGCGACTTTTTCAAGTTATTTTAAATCAAGGAGGTTCAACAAGATATTAAGTTCTAGTAAAATAAAGTTTTTTTAGCATTAATCCAGTATTTTAGAAGTGCCTTTATTTTTACTTCCACTCAAATCTTGCTGCTTCCTATAGTTCTCCCGTTATATAAAAGTAAATAATAAATAATTACTCATAATTTAGTTGCTAGTTACCTGTAGATACTGTTACTAGCCGACAAAACGCAATTTTGATAAATACTTTACAGCTACATTAAAATTACTCAATGCCTTTATTATTATTTCCTTCACTGTAGAACGATATCTACAAAAGCATCCATATTGATTTTAATCCTACATCTAGTAAAACATAACTAATACAGATATCTATTAAATTTCAAGTAAATGTTCTCGCTGAGGTCTGTACATCCACCCCATTTGAACTATGAAGCTAGTCAAGTGCAGGGGTTAGTTATTTTATTACGGCTGTATTGCGAAAATGACCTTTCATGTTAAAATGTCAAGTCACCATTACGTTCATCGTCTTAAGACAAATACAATAAGTCCGCGGAGTTTACCAACTCCTACATTTAATTTTACGAGTAGTATTATTTTACGAAAGACGTATAAAGGTAAAAAAGGCCATTGTCTCGTTGTTTACACGCGCGTCTAGTTATTCCAGTTAATTAACTACAATATGCTTTCGGTAAGAATCCGCAATAAATAGCGATTGTTCGATAAATAATTGATGGGTTCGATATTAAATCGAGACCTACGCATTTTATTAAATATAATCTAATGCTATATAATGTAATTCCGGTTTTAAAAGTGTTAAAATTGCAATCTCCGTGTTCTCATTTAAGTTTTTCTCTTGTTATTTCTTATTGACAATTATATTTAATTATAATCATACACTATTATGTTTGTATCCTTTACGAGAATGCAAACAAAAAGAATTCCTGGTTTGTGTTTCCTCGCGTAATGAGTTTTTTTTTTATTATAATATATATTTTCTTCTTTGTACATAATACAATTAACGCAACTAGACGACGCGATCTTAATTATACAGATAGCTAATTAAATTACTATTATTATGATTATAACGCGGTGTGTGTGTTGTAACGTTTATTTGTTTTTATCTCACGTATTCAATTTAAATAACGTTAATCCTGTTTTATTTTCGTAAAGTTTGCACGCGCGTATAACGCTCATCAACAGTTTAAAGATAACTACGATGACATGCCACATAAATTTTAGGAATTCTTTTTTTATGGTTGTGTTTGGTTGTTATTGTTCTAATTGTAAAAATGGTTTATGTGTTATGCGCAATTAAACGTTTTAATTTAGTACTTAAGTCAAAAATTTGATGTTGTTTTAAATCTGTGTTGTCACTTAAATGATCTATACCGACCCCTAGTTGTCAATTCGGAACTATAAAAACTAGTTGGATAGTATACTCACTACTTACAACAATATTTGGGAAACCGCATAATATAGGAGAACAATTAATTTTGCCAGCCATTGAAGGGTTCTTAACAATTACAAACGCATTCAGAAAATCAATATGTAATAATTACCAACGACAACACATAGCTAAATGCGTCGGTACAGCATGTGTACAGCAAAAGTTGTTACAAGGCCACAAAATATGTCTTTATCTGAACGGATTTTTTCAGCATGTTCCATATGGAGGCAACCGGAACGATGATCTACAAAGTGTTGTTGCGAAAGAGTAAACGACTCCCTCGTCGTGTAGGCTGTAGCTCCATCTCGCTGTATCCACTGCCGTCGCGGTGGCAGCTTTCTTGTACAAATCCCTCATAAAACACTTGTTAAAGATTGCTCCTCGTAATGTCCTCTAACGTGGCATAGGCTCAGTCTATTCTGACGTCCAACCTTCTCCGCTGCTTTGAGAACCATAATTATAATACTAGAAACACAATACGTCAAACTTGGTTACTATGGAAACATAAGCCATAAACGACCGATAATTTCAGTACCTTCATTTTACCGCATACTATAATAGAAAAGGAAAAGGAAGACGACAATAGCGATCCAAACAATATACAGTGTGTCCCCCGATTACTGCCCGGAGAGGAAATTTTTTTTTATTTTTTATTTTACGTAGTAGTATACATTTGACTTAAGATAACATGAGAGCGAAATTGTTTGAGAGCATTTGGCATACCTGACTTAGATAAGTTTTAGTTGCTAACTTCAATGTTGTTGGAATTGTTCAAAATAATTTGTTAGTGTCGTTCGTCATTTGACATTTAGAAATTATTTGAGTTTCATTTTATAAATCAGTGGTTTTCATTTCATTAGTAGGTAAAAAATTGTGAGTCTTATGGCCTTTACTGTTGAACACAATAAGTTTGAAGATGGAAACGGTTTGAAATTTCCAAACGAACAACAAAATACTGTCCACATAAATCGATTACATAATGTGGAGGAGTTGCAAGAGGCTATAATTAATGCGGTGAATCAAATTACGCACAACATGTTAATAAATGTGTTCGATAATATGAAAAGAAGACTTGCTTTATGTATTCAGGAACATGGGCAATATTTTCAACATTTAAATTAATTTAAAACTTAACGTTATTTCTTATTTTAAAATAAAAACATGTTTAAGAGCTGCCAAATGCTCTCAAACAATTTCGCTCTCTCTGTATTTTACCAAAAAAAAAAAATGCCTTTTTTCATATGACTCGTGGCTTCTCACACAAAAAAGATGTCTGACCTAGGACAAACATCGATAACGGGTACAAGTCCAAGGAATTTGCGACCCACAAGATAGAATTGAAAATGTTTTCTCATCGTTTTAAATATTTTAATGAATGGTGGGCAAATTTTTCATCAACCCCCCATTGAGAACGGCTCCCTTTGCCCTTGACCATACAATACGACCTGTAAGGTCACAAATTTTGCAGAAGATTTTCACTCGATGCATGAGGGTTTCGATAGATGGCGATTGTTGTGACGACGAAACAACTTTCCTAACATGAAGGGTGAAGATGTGCTTAAAACTACCATCAAGCCTGGAAAAGTCCACGTCCAGGTCGTATGTTTAATACGGCACTAGTAAACCTTCCAGATCTTATCTTGGGCTTTAGTTGTACTCATCAATGCCGTTAACTGATGATTTTATTTGAATTTGGAAGCAGTTAGTGCTATCAGCGGACCTGGACCACGACAAGTCTCCTACAACGGTCAATTTCATCGTATCAAACGAAATCCTAATCTTCCACACATTAAAGAGCTGTTTCCAGAGATCAATAAAAGGAAAAGGAGCTGTGGACTAACTAACTAAATAATTGGGGAGGAGATATGTACATCCAAGATTGTGCGCCACATGGATAACATTGTAATACATTCCACCATTACGATAAATTGCTAAAACTGGTGTTTACATCAAGGGAACCAAATGAAAATGTATAAAGAAATTAATAGAAATCCAAGTTGCAACTGATTCAGTAAAATTTTTGAACATGTCAAATCAGCCCAGGATATACTGGGTAACGTGGATGATTGCCCAAGGCGTTCGATTGAAGGATTCTCAGACCGATGCGTCCTTTGTAAGATGCGTCCTTGAATAGTCGCTCAGGGATGGCACATTCAGGTCTCTGTGGATTTGTTAATTTGGGATAAACGATGCGGCAGCGTTTGAGTCTTAGAGGTGCAAGTGCTAAGTGCAAAGTCGAACATTGACATTTGACCATTCCAGCTCAATTGCACTGACACCAAGAGAAGCATATCCAGCGGCCCCAAGAATACGTATACATGTTGCTGATTCGTCATCACTATCTACAGTGTGTCCCCCGATTACTGCCCGGAGAGGAAAATTTTTTTTATTTTTTATTTTACGTAGAAAAGTTATTCTTAATAAAAAGATTTGCTTGTCGAAATAGCCACTTTGCAGCAAATAAATTTGAGCTATGATCTACAGGGTGTTCATAAATTAAGAATATAAGAAAACGGTTCAAGAGTGAAGTACATTCATGCTTGATGTAACAGAAAAACATTATAACAAAAAGTTGTTTATACTTAAAAAATAACACAAAATACAAAATTTGAAATCAAAATTAGTTGAAAACATTTAGGCAATAGGTAGCACAGTATCTACATGATATTAAATACTAAAATGCTATTCAAATGTCATTCCACCCACGTTTACGCATAATTCCAGCCGTCTTTCGAACTCCTTGTAGCAATTTCTTATTTCTTGTAACGGAATGTCCGCGACACATTGTCTAATTTTGGTTTTTAGTGACTCAATATTATTCCCGAAATTGTTACTTTCATGCACTTTTTGCTTTAAACGTCCCCAAAGGTACAAGTCCATGATCGTTAAATCAGGACTTCTAGGTGGGTATGGATTAGGACCATACCTGCCTATCCATTTAACGCCAAATTTATCATTTAGCCAATTACGTACACGGAAAGTGGAGTGTGAGGGACAGCCATCCTGCTGAAAATAAGTTCTTCTCCTTTCATCTAAAGGCATATCTGATAATGCTTCGTAGAAATAATTGTCGAGCATTTCCAAATATGCATTTTGGTTTAAATTTCCGGGGAAGAAATAAGGACCAATTATACCATGATATGAAACTGCACACCAGACGTTTGCCTTTTTCGAATACTGGCTTCTGTTATGTATACGGAAGTTTGGATTGTTTGTAGACCAATATCTGCAATTTTGAGAGCTAACTACCCCATTCGTAGTAAAAGTGGACTCATCGGAAAAAATTATGTGCTTTGCGAAATTTCTATCTTCCAACAAATGCTGTCCAATCCATAAACAAAAGTCCAAGCGTTTGGAATCATCACCCGTTTCCAGGTTATGGGAAAATTTCGGTTTGTAAGGTTTAAAATTGTTCGACTTGAAAATGGCTTTTACTCAGTTCTAATTTTTGCGCACGATTCCTGAGAGATAACTTTTGGAAATTTTCAACGTCATTTAAACAGACTACAGTAGCAGCATCATCTTCGTCATACTTTTTTTTCTTTTTCCTTTTTTCCACCGTCCCTGTTTCTTGAAATCTCAAAACCACTCGTTTTACCGCAGAATGCTCAATATTAATATCTGGCCACCTTTGGCGACACACTTCGGCTACACCAGAATATGAGTATTGTTCGCCCAAACCATAACAGCGCACAATAAAAATCTTCTGTTCAAGAGTTAACATTTTTTAATTATTCGTAACGCAATTTTTAAATGACACACAACCACAAAAAATAGGAGCTGTCAATTAAATAATACAGTCGTAGATTGCTTTCCATTGTTTCTCTCATGGCCGCATTGTCGCATTTTTAATATCATGTAGATACTGAGCTACCTATTGCCTAAATGTTTTCAACTAATTTTGATTTCAAATTTTGCATTTTGTGTTATTTTTTAAGTATAAACAACTTTTTGTTATAATGTTTTTCTGTTACATCAAGCATGAATGTACTTCACTCTTGAACCGTTTTCTTATATTCTTAATTTATGAACACCCTGTAGATCATAGCTCAAATTTATTTGCTGCAAAGTGGCTATTTCGACAAGCAAAACTTTTTATTAAGAATAACTTTTCTACGTAAAATAAAAAATAAAAAAAATTTTCCTCTCCGGGCAGTAATCGGGGGACACACTGTAGATAGTGATGACGAATCAGCAACATGTATACGTATTCTTGGGGCCGCTGGATATGCTTCTCTTGGTGTCAGTGCAATTGAGCTGGAATGGTCAAATGTCAATGTTCGAGTTTGTACTTAGCACTCCCACTCAAACGCTGCCGCATCGTTTATCCCAAATTAACAAATCCACAGAGACCTGAATGTGCCATCCCTGAGCGACTATTCAAGGACGCATCTTACGAAGGACGCATCGGTCTGAGAATCCTTCAATCGAACGCCTTGGGAAATCATCCACGTTACCCAGTATATCCTGGGCTGATTTGACATGTTCAAAAATTTTACTGAATCAGTTGCAACTTGGATTTCTATTAATTTCTTTATACATTTTCATTTGGTTCCCTTGATGATCAGTTTTAGCAATTTATCGTAATGGTGGAATGTATTACAATGTTATCCATGTGGCGCACAATCTTGGATGTACATATCTCCTCCCCAATTATTTAGTTAGTTAGTCCACAGCTCCTTTTCCTTTTATTGATCTCTGGAAACAGCTCTTTAATGTGTGGAAGATTAGGATTTCGTTTGATACGATGAAATTGACCGTTGTAGGAGACCTGTCGTGGTCCAGGTCCGCTGATAGCACTAACTGCTTCCAAATTCAAAGAAAATCATCCGTTAATGGCATTGATGAGTACAACTAAATCCCAAGATAAGATCTGGAAGTTTTACTAATGCCGTATTAAACATACGACCTGAACGTGGACTTTTTCCAGGCTTGATGGTAGTTTTAAGCACATCTTCACCCTTCATGTTAGGAAAGTTGTTTCGTCGTCACAACAATCGCCATCTCTCGAAACCCTCATGCATCGAGTAAAAATCTTCTGCAAAATTTGTGACCTTACCGGTCGTATTGTATGGTCAAGGGCAAAGGGAGCCGTTCTCAATGGGGGGTTGATGAAAAATTTGCCCACCGTTCATTAAAATATTTAAAACGATGACAAAACATTTTCAATTCTGATATCTTGTGGGTCGCAAATTCCTTGGACTTGCACCCGTTATCGATGTTTGTTTTTTTTTTGGTAAAATACAGAGAGAGCGAAATTGTTTGAGAGGATTTGGCAGCTCTTAAACATGTTTTTATTTTAAAATAAGAAATAACGTTAAGTTTTAAATTAATTTAAATGTTGAAAATATTGCCCATGTTCCTGAATACATAAAGCAAGTCTTCTTTTCATATTATCGAACACATTTATTAACATGTGCGTAATTTGATTCACCGCATTAATTATAGCCTCTTGCAACTCCTCCACATTATGTAATCGATTTATGTGGACAGTATTTTGTTGTTCGTTTGGAAATTTCAAACCGTTTCCATCTTCAAACTTATTGTGTTCAACAGTAAAGGCCACAAGACTCACAATTTTTTACCTACTAATGAAATGAAAACCACTGATTTATAAAATGAAACTCAAATAATTTCTAAATGTCAAATGACGAACGACACTAACAAATTATTTTGAACAATTCCAACAACATTGAAGTTAGCAAGTAAAACTTATCTAAGTCAGGTATACCAAATTAATGCTCTCAAACAATTTCGCTCTCATGTTATCTTAAGTCAAATGTATACTGATGTTTTCAGATTATTCAGATAAATGTGGATGATATTGTGACTCTACAAACTCTACATGAAGCTATAGATGCTGCAGAAAATGAATGGGAAAAAAGTCGATGTTGAAGGAAACCGCATATTAGAGCCGCTTCAAATTCTAGTCGATAGAGGGTGAACTGAAATAACATCAACTATCTTGATCTATGTTTGGACAAGGTTTGAACCTTTCCGATCACAATTAATAATAATAATAATAATAATAATAATATGGTTTTATTGTCCAACAACAACCAATTACAGGACAAAATTACAAAGTTATACATTAAATACATACATACACATAAAAATGAATAGTTACACTAACTAATTAATTGAATCAACAAAAATATCATTATAATAAAAATTAGCTGCTCGAGACATCGTTGTCAGTGGTGATGACTGTAGCAGGTTTGTGCGTGAAAATGGGGTAGAAAAAGTGCAGGAATAACGGGAACATAATCTAGGAACTAAGAAATCTAAGGAAGACAGGAGAAAAGGACAATCTATAACATTATTAACCAGTTTCCATATGAACCGAGCTCCATGTCTTTCTCGACGGTAACTTAACGCATCCATATCATGTTCGGTCAACAGCGTCGCATAATCAACGCCGCGCGGAGGATAAACGCCATCATTTCTAAATGATAAAAATTTTAAAAAACGTCGTTGAATCTTTTCCACCGCGAGCTGGAGATAAACATAGTGCGGCGACCAAACTTGAGATGCGTATTCCAATTTGCTTAGGACCAGACTATAAAAAAGGCTCTTAAAAACACGAGCATCATTAAAATATTTACAAGAACGTAGAACAAAACCTAGGCTACGAGAAGCAGATAACGACACACTTAGAATATGATGGGAAAAAGAACAACGACTGTCAAAAAACACTCCAAGGTCTTTCACTATTTCAGACTTCTGCAAATATGTATCGTGTATTGAATACACCGATATAATTGGATTTATTTTTCTACTGTATGAAACATAGCAACATTTATTTATATTTAACTTTAAGCTAAATTTAGAACACCAAGTACTTATAATATTTAAATTGTGTTGTAAGTCTAGTACGTCATGCAACGAACGAATACTAGTATAGATTTTTAAATCATCTGCGTAAGCCAAAACAGAGCAGGATAATGAGGACAGAAGGTCATTGATGTACAACACAAAAAGCAATGGCCCAAGGTTGGAACCTTGGGGTACCCCAGATGTGGGAATAAAAATATGAGATGAAAAACCATTATAAAATACGTAGTTACACCTGTTATTCAGATAAGACCAAAGAAGTTTCAGCAGTGCGGGACTGAATCCAAATGCGGATAG
The DNA here is from genome assembly GCA_023690525.1 of Holotrichia oblita. Classification (NCBI taxonomy): domain Eukaryota; kingdom Metazoa; phylum Arthropoda; class Insecta; order Coleoptera; family Scarabaeidae; genus Holotrichia; species Holotrichia oblita. The sequence goes on from CM043018.1 coordinate 153,287,870, forward strand.
TTTATATAAAAGTATACCGTGATCAATACTGTCGAAAGCGCTACTAAAATCAGTGTAGATAACATCTACTTGACCCTGATGATCCAAATCCTGGCAAATGTATTGTGTAAGGCTCACAAGATTTGTTACCGTTGATCTACCCTTAACAAAACCATGCTGATACGGTGATATAGATGGCCTAACATTGTTATATATACATGAATATATTACGTTTTCGTATAATTTAGCGAAATTTGAAAGGATAGAAATAGGTCGATAATTTTCAAGACAATTTTTGTTACCTTTTTTAAATACAGGAACTACTCTACCACGTCGCCATAAAGAAGGAAATACATTCGTCTTAATCGAGAGATTAATTATCAGCATAAGAGGTCTTGCCAAGGCACATCTTGCATCGCGAACTATGAAAGATGGAATCAAATCGTCACCCGATGTATTACAATTTGGGAACTTAGACATTAACTGGATCAATTCATCTTCAGTAACAGAAGATAAGGAAAAGGGAACACAATCATTATGACTGAAATTTTGAGGGAATGCTGAGCTAACATTGTAAATAGAAGCAAAACTGTTTGCAAAAGCGTTAACAATACTGCATGGATTATCTAAGACTATATCATTGTGAGTCAAAGTGTTCGGTATTCTTGTAGTACCTTTCCTATTGTGTAAGTATTGAAATATCATTTTAGGATTATGTTGTAATGAGGTCTCAACTGACCTCAGATATACCTCGTATGCCTCGGAGATTTTAGACTTACACAAGGAGCGTGTTCTTCTAAATTCATTTAAGAAATAGGTGCTATTTGTTGATTTCCATTTACGTCTGTAGTACAACTTTAGTTTTAAAATGTTAACAATATCAGTCGTAAACCATGTTGGATATGTTGAGCGCTTGCCAGTTGCAGAATATTTCGGAACACAGGTATCGAAAATAGTTCGAAGAACATCGTAAAACTTTTCTAATGCATCATCTACATTATCAGAAGATTCGATTACAGACCAATCTACGTTAGCAAGATTCTGACATAATAGATTAATATCAGTACGATGAAAGTTGTATCGCAGATTTGTATTGCAAGGAAAAGCAGAGGTACGAGTTGGTAACAAAAAGTTTATAGATATTGACAGAGGAGGATGATATGGATCAACTGGAACCATTGGAAAATCGTCGGTTTCAACAAAAATTTCAGAATTAGTGTTAGAGATAATCAAATCCAATAAACTGCTGTCACAGTTTCTGACAGAATTGTATTGCTTAAAATCCAACGAGCTACAGAAACAACAAAATGTGCAACATTTAGGGCAAGATTGAGGACTGCTAACGTACAAAGGAAGATTAAAGTCTCCAAATATAACAGTAGGTTTATCAAGCAGTAAAATTTCAAGCGATTCATGAAACAAATCAAATTCATGCTGATTAATAAATGGTGGTATATATATTGCAGCAATGAAAAAAGAGATAGAATTTAAAGAACATTTACACACGATTACATCAATTGCAGGGACAAGTGTAGTAATAAAAGTTGTGTCAATAACTTCATAACTAATAACGTCGCTGAGAGCAACCAAAACTCCACCTCCAGTAGAACGATTGATCGAAGAACACTTTCTGTCACACCTGACACTGTTATAATTTGCAGGTAATAATTCGGAACAGGTTATAGCATCATCAAGCCATGATTCTGTGATAATCAGAATATCATAAGAGGATTCACAAGCAGATAGAAAGAATGGGTGTGTCTTAGTACGAAGTCCTCTAACATTTTGATAATACACGGAGATATTACATTGAGAGCTGTTGGACTGGTTCAGTTTAAAGAAGAAATAACACTAGGCACACCCTTGGTATATTTTATTTTTAAGTTTGATTCTCCGGCCTTTATGCGATTCTGAAGCTCCAATTTGGCCAGTTTGTGTATTTCCATTTGCATTGGGGTCTTGTCACGAGATATTGATAAAGATGAAAACTTTGGATTGGATTTGAGTTTGTTTATATTGCGTATAATATCTGAGACAGAAGACTCGTTAGAAAAAACAACCTTAATTGGACGAGCGTTTGATGTTTTGCTCGAATCATATTTTCCCAATCGGAGGACTTTGGAAACAGTAGCGGAAATCTGAATTGTTGCACATATATCATTCACAAGACTGGTATCTAAATCGATCTGCTCCTTGATGTTCTCGCACCTTGCTTCCTTACAACGGAAGATCATGATATTCGTCTTCCGGCGCTCACGGTCAGCTATCTCCTGAATAACTTTTTCGGTTTCAAGCAATGATGTCGAGGCAGATGGAGGAGAAGGAGAATTACAGCAACTAATGAAACAGACAGTTCACAACAGATAAAAATAAACGCGGCTAAAAAATTTAAGAAACTTCAAACCATTGTGTCAAAAATTTGAATTCATTAATTCATTTTTTTATCTATACCTTCTAATTAAGAGTAGCTACGTACCGGAAATCAATTTTATTACCGGAAAACAACATTTTCGTAAGTCGATTCTTGCAATTCTAACCAAACAATTAGACTTATTACTAGAAGATATATACGCTCATCCCCCTGGAGGATTTCCAAACAACAAGACCACACCGCTCACCGATTTCATTTCCGTCGAGAATTTGACCGGAAATTACGCTCAAGCTTATTCAATTTAATACGACCCGCAATTGGTTATAAATTAATTAGATATTTTACGAGGAAATAGAACAGATGCAGAAACGTTACCGGCCACACCCACGAAAACACGTATTAGGTAAGATAGATATTGTTTTGTTTTCGTTCGACCCATCTAAAAGAAATTCTACCTCGAGAAATTGGAAGACAGTTATTATTGAATTTTGTAATTATTTTCGATGTTAATGATCTCCGCGTTGTAACTCGAGTAGGTACCTGCGACATAATATAAATTTCCAAGCGCCGGATGTCACGTGCCAGGAAACCCGACCTGAGTCAAACAGAGGCCCATTAGTTGTCGTTTTCATTTGCTTTCTTATGTTACTGTAGATGTCGCTGGTTTCCCTCCCGACGACTGTCTATTTACATAAATGCATTACGTTATTAACATATCCTTCTTTAGTTATTCTTTAATAAATATATCCTATATAATATTATAAAGAGAGATATACATATATGCAGAGAGAGAAGGAACTCTATTCCTAATATGAAAATATTAAAAATCGGAATAAAATCCTTTTAAATGCCATATTAAGCTGAATTAGCATGAAAATGCTCTGACAGCTGAATACCGGCGTTGCTTCGGGTTCTTTTCAGGTTTAAAGCCCCCTCTGAGCATCGCCGTACGAAGTGATAGAGACGGAGACTGACTCAGAGAGCAACAAAAACCGCCAACAGCCGCAATGCTATTTTAAATTTAGTTCGGCCCGCATTCATATTCCCGGTGTAGCCAGTTTGCCGCCAATTATTAGCGGGTCTGTTTACTCTATGTAATGTATGTATATGTATATGTATATACATACCACTGACCGTCCCGACCGACCGGGTATTCGTATGCATGGAATAAATGATTCACTTCTATGTTATCATGTCCGCTGTATCGGTTTTTGTGCTAATTGACGCATTCGTCATAGATGATCGAGGTAGTGTTGTCCGCGGATATTTATAATGTTATCCATTACAGGAAGGTTATTTGTTCTTCGCCGCGTTTATCCAATAGGATAGGATACCCATTCGTTATATGTTAGGTGAAGTCTTCAAGGTAGATTGTAGATTAGGATATGTACCTACATTAAAATAATCTAACGGTTTTGTGTAAATCCTGCAACGCATATTTTAACCAGTCTTGTTTTATTATTATTTTTAAATTGCTCGATATTGTATAAAGGAGAAGCAATGCTATCAGATCGGCTCCTGTTTTCAAAGCAGTACCATTCTTTTAAACGATTTCTGTGTAGACTTTAAAATCTTTTACTTTCGTCACAGCTTCTTCTGTCACATTATGAATAGTTTGTCAATTTTCAAACTTTAAATTCCAATTCCCTTTTGTGCAAGTAAATTTGCACGTTTGACACGTGGGGTGTGACAAACCCCAACATGTGCGAATGGTAAAAAGAGCAAGACCGTCTATTAAGCTTATGGCAGGAGTGTGAAGACGACGAACCTTTTATTGACGAGGCAGATTCAGAGGAAGAGGATGAAATCGATCACGTTAGCTGTAATAGCGGCTACTCCGATCAAGAGCATGAAGCAGATGGAAGAGAACGAGGAAGAAATACGTGAAAACATTTTTTTTGTCGGAAAAAAAATGGTACAAGATGGTCTAAGATACCACCAACCACTTGCCAGGTGTTAAGGCTTCTATAAGGAATGATAAAACTCCAATTGAGTGTTTTCAGCTCTTTAAAGACGAGCAGATGGTAACTGATTTTGTAATGAACATAATAAAAAGAATCGCCGAAAACTCTGAAAAATGGAAAAATTCACTGCATTATGTTGAAACAACAGTGGTAGACATCAAAGCTCTTCTTGATATTCTTTATTTATCTGGGGTTTTCAAAAACAATCGTCGAAATTTACATGAATGAGATGTACAATGAGCCAAAGAAGATTTGAATTTTTAATTTCTTGATTACGCTTTGATAATAAAGCCAATCGTCAGGAAAGACTGAAAATTGCTTATACGTTAAGTGAATAGTTGACGATCGATGAAAAATTGGAATCGTTCTGTAGCCGGTGTCAGTTCAGGCAATATATGCCCAACAAACCGACCAAATATGGCATCAAAGTAGATGCTTTGATAGATGCCCCAACTTACTACTTGGTCAACATGGAAGTACATATATGTCTGTTGACTGATTGGTTGAGCCACTTTCAGGCACTAAGAGAAACATAACATGTGATAACTGGTACACAAACATTGACCTTTTTCGAATCCTGCAGTTTTAGGCGACACTCCTGAGCCAAAGTCAAAAAATCTTAAGCCAAATCAACAGGGAAGCTGTACAAAATGTCCTAGGGCTCAAGACAGGAAAACAAAAAATGTGTGTGAAGCCTAAAATAATTTTATATGTCTACAACATGTATTCCTATACTAAGAAGATTGTATAAAATCAAAAGACTTCAATGCTCCATAGATTTTTCAGTTTACCACCTAGTTTGATGATTTTTTTTTTGTTTATTCAAATTAGAGTTTCTGCTTTAAGTTGCTCGATACAATCAATTAGATATATATGCTTAATTTCTTGAAAATATTTCTCTTCTAAGTTCCTGCATTTTTTATGTGGAATTAAACATGTATATTTGAAAAAAATAAAAGATATCTTTTAACCTTTTGTGTTTAATTCCATAAAAGTGACTAAAAACTGATGTAAAATAAACCAGTTCCGCCAGGTTTCACTAAGGAGTAAGGCACGTTCGAACACCGTCTCCTTTTCAGTTCATTTTTACATTTGAGACTAGTAGGAAGCAACGTCTGGATTGTAAGAAGAATACTGAAAAGTTTCAACCATGCAGTAATAACTGGAGCGTTGTCACGATGGAGAAATCAAGTGTCCATTCTTGACTTTGACCGCAGATTCTTCATCGATTTGATAACTTCAGGCGGGCACTGTTCTGTGTACCACTTAACTGCGACTATCTCTTCTATATCAAAACGACACAGTCCACAATTCCAGTCCAAACTTTCTTTTGAGCTTTGATCAGCATGCCAAATTTGGTTTTCACCGTCATCCTCTTCTCGAAAAAACAGATCGAGGATGCGTGGTCCGTTTTTTGATACCTCTTATAGTAATAATAATAATAATAATAATAATAATTTATTCATCTTTGAACAATAAGTACAAAGATAATGTCGATATAAACTATCTAAAATAAGACACACAAATTACATTCCAAAATCACTAATTTGGTAGTAGCACTCCTCCAGCAAATGATTTTTTACAACACGTTTGAAAGTTGACGAAGAAAGTGCTCGTGTGGATTGCGGTAATTTGTTGTATAACCTGATGCCAAGTAAAGATCTATCGGTTACCGTAAGTCTATGCGCTGGTGTTACTATATCTAACGCATTCCGAGTATTATAGTTGTGGAAATGAGAATTTTGTTTGAATTTAGAACTATCATGTATGTACAGTAGGTTATGAAATATGACTAGAGAAGGAAATGTCAATATTTTATATTGTCGAAAATATGACTTACATGATTCAACCTGGCTGATGGCTGCAATTGCCCGTAGAGCTCTTTTTTGCTGCAGTTCCCCAAGCCAAAATACCGTATGATAAAACACTCTGGAACATAGCATGATAAGTGGTGATAGCTGCATCCACACCCATTGTTTGTCGAACTCTTCGAATAGCATATGTAACTGAAGCTAATCTAGAACACAATTGCTGTATATGCGTTCCCCAGCTCAGTCTCGAATCGATGTAAATACCCAAGAATTTAGTTTGCTGCGTATTCTCTTTAGAATTTTGCGAAAATTTAATTACACTTGTTTTATCAAGGTTTAAGTGCAGCCTGTTTGCGACGAACCACTCGTTGACCGTTGACATTATTGTGTTTGCTAATTGTTCGGAACATTCATTTTTAGTTACTTTTGTAAGGAATGTCGTATCATCTGCAAAAAGTATTGTGCGGTAAGGTGTAATCGCTGGTAAGTCATTTATATACAATAGGAACAGAAGAGGACCCAGAACAGTACCCTGCGGTACCCCATACTCGGTGTGAAGAACGTCACTGTATTTTCCCTCGTAAAAAACGCGCTGGGATCTATCGGAAAGATATGTTTCGAAAATTCTCAATGCAACTCCACGCACACCATAATAATCTAATTTACTTAATAATATTTTATGTGATACACAATCGAATGCCCTGCTCAAATCAACAAACACACCCAAAGAGAACACCCCCTCTTCGAAGTTATTCACGATCACGTCCGTCAATTCGAGCAGCGCATCCACCGTGCATCTACCTTTTCGAAATCCGAATTGATTATTTGTTAAAATGCTATGTTTATCAACAAACGAAATTAATTGATTAAATATGAATTTCTCAACTACCTTTGAGAAAATTGGTATAATAGATATCGGTCTGTAGTTGCGAATATTGTGTAAATCCCCTTTTTTATGAATGGGTATAATTTTTGCTTCTTTTAGTGAATTTGGAAAAACTCCAGTTTTAAACATACAATTTATTATGTCAGCCAGTGGCTCCGCAACCCACTCACATGCAGTTTTTAAAACACTAATATTCATGTCATATACAGTGTGGTCATAAAGTTTGGAACCAAGCTTATAACCGCATTATTTTACATTTTTCGGAAAAACGCTCAGACAGGTAAATTTTCTTTTTTTAAACGCTATCTTTTGACATACAATTTTTTTCTGTGGCGTCATTAGCTTTTAGAGTGATGACGTCATCAACCCTTTTTTTAAATGGCAACCATATTATTTTTTTATCGTTTTTGGTAGATCTTTATATCCTCCAAATAGTGATATAAAACAATTGATATGTTGCATCACAATTTTTTTTAAATAATATAAATTTAGAAAAAAAATAAGAAAATTTTATTTTTGTACAAAATTAAAATTAAATTTAAAAAAAGTACATCTGAACTTAAATTTATTGCAACAGTTAACGTAAATTTTCAAAATGGACCCCACCAACCAACTGACACTGTCCCAGCCGAGTGTAAACACTTCGTATATTCGCCTCAATTATGTCTGGGGATATTTGTGTAATTTCTACGCGAATTCGTTGTTTTAAATCTTCTAAATTGTTCGGTTTGTTAAAATACACTTTCAATTTCAAATAACCCCACAAAAAAAAGTCTAACGGAGTCAGGTCAGAAGAACGAGGTGGCCATTCTATGGCGCCTTTCCGTCCAATCCATTTATTAGGAAATATTTCGTCAAGATAGTGGCGAACCTCTGCAGCATAATGGGGAGGTGCCCCATGTTGTTGAAACCAAATATTTGGATGGGGTACATCACTATCCTCGTGATTTGGGAAAATAACAGCGAGCGCTGGAACCAGTTCAAATCTTAAATATTCTAAATATTGCACAGCAGTCAAATTTCCGTCGAAAAAATATGGTCCTAAAATGCGTTGTCCAATCATTCCAACCCATACATTAACTTTTCCTCTGGGCTGAGTATGACACGCTTGAGTCCAATGCGGGTTGGTCTGCGACCAATATCTGCAATTATGGCGGTGAACAGATCCATTTAGGCAGAACGTAGCTTCATCAGAGAAGACGATGTTTTCCAAGAAATTTGCATTTTGGTCACAACGTAACATTACGTCTTCACAGAACTGCAGTCGACGATCTTCGTCATCCTCATGTAATTCCTGTACAAGTTGAACTTTGTAAGGATGATAGTGTTCTTCTTTAAATAAGTTGACGACAAATTAGTGAGCCACCTGATCGGCTAACGCAAGTTGTCTGGTGGAAACATGATGCCTTTCTTCTGCTTCTAGAAGCACATTTAATTTAATTGAAACTTAAAAGTTTCGAAAAAAGTGTTAAATTTAGTATTTGTTGAATTGCAATTGTACACATTTTTCCATTGTTCGTTTTTTAACAACCACATAAACTCGGTTTTATTATGAATACTAAATAGCCTAACAGTTTTATGTGTTTTTCCGCAATCCAATTCAACATTCCATTTAAGAGTCAAAATTTTATGATCAGACAAAGGAAAATCCAAAATTCTTGATTCAACAGTAAAATAATTTGTCATGATATTGTCGATGCAAGTGTTTGAATTCGCAGTTACTCTGGTATAACCACTTATTGTTAATTTGAGACCATACGACCTCATCAAGTCTGTAAGAGTACTACTACCAACAGTACCCCCAATAAAATTTACATTAAAGTCGCCAGCAATAATAATAGATGAGTTTTTCCTAGTTGCGCACATTATCTACAATATTTAAAAATTTTAGTAGTATAGTTACCGAGATCCCCTATTAAAACATCGAAATTTGCCCACCCTGTACATTATTTTCTCAAATATTTTACTAAAAACAGATAGCAACGATACAGGCCTTAATTAGATATATTTAAAAACTGAAACAATATTTTTTTAACAAAATTAAAACAACACTTTGACTGGATATTTGATTATAGTATAGACTTACGATAACTGTGGGGTTCTCGACAATTATATTAATATGATTTTGGAACGCTTTCTTTTGATAATAATTCTCTTCGATTATATTTAAATAAGATGTAATTGAAAGTTTAATTTTAAAAATATAATAAAACATATTACACTGTATATCATTTAATTTTAAAATAGGTCAGGTGTAAAACAAAGAGAATAAGAATTAACGTAATTACAGAATTATTCATGAAGACATGATATAATGAGGCCAATTAGAAGCGGCAAAGAAAGAATCGTACACAGTAGCTAACATAAGGCCGACACAGATGTACACACAACAATAATACGTCTAATTAATAGACAACTATCTCGATACTAGCACCTATTTGTTTTCTCATTGATAGCCGTGTTTTAAGTCGCGTATCTATTGCGTGTTAGTTTCCATAAAAGAAGGAATTACACTCATTTTATGGTCTGGTAGCTTAGCAATTGCTACGACTAATAACGCGTTCTAACCAGATACATATATAATAATGAACGTTTACGATTACAATTGCATTTTGTCCTTTTTCTCTCTATCTATTATATTAGTGTAAACGTAACACCTAGATATATATCCAATCGTTACGCTTTTATGTATATTTCAATGAATCCCCTGCTTTCGCACTTGACGCATCCGTTTACGTAATTCCAGGGTTGTGCGTCTATGCGTTTTGTGAACTCTAATGGTATTAAATTGTATGATATTAATGCCACAGCGCAATCATTCGAGTGATATCACCGGTAGACACCATTTGATCCGTTCGAATTTTTCCGTTTTCGATTATCGTGACAATTTTAATAATTAACAACGTTCGTTCAATTCTCTTCTGTAGTTAGAGAAGAGAGTTCGAGTCGTCGATTCCTCGTGTGTTTAACTATGCAAATTAAATAAGCCGTTTAATGGGCGTGAACGTTTGAATTCAAACAGAATTGAAACGCCGAAATACGAAACGCTATAAAAGAGGCGTGTGTATAGGAGAGGAGAAACGGTGTCGGTGGTGCTCTTTGTGTAAACGTTGATGCTGGGTGTGCGGAGAGGTCTTTCATCATCTGAGTCTCCTCTATATCGACACGCTACGACTCCACTCACACTCGTCACACTCGCTCTCGCCGCTTTCGACTCATTTATTTCAAACAAATGACCATTGGTCGGTCGAAATTGCTTGTCAATTGCTTTTATTTCGGTTCTCCTCCGCCGATTCACTTTGAAGGGGTCAGTTTTTAGATCGCTTTGCCGATCGAATGGTACGCGAGCTTTCGAGCGGTCGACGAGGAAAGGTGTACAAAAATTAATTTGCCCTTTTTTGCCTGTGGTTTGAGGGAAATGCATATTTTGAATAACGACAATGGACGACAGGTTTGCTAGAAACAGTACAATGGGATATATATGAGCGATATTTCGAATTATTTTCGAATTATTGCTTCGAATTTGAAAAAATATTTATCGGGAAAATGGAATATGACACATTAGTAGAAGGCTCAAATAGAGGAAGAGGGAAAGATGACTAACTACACAGTGGTGGAAGGCTGAAACTTTGAAACGGAAGTTGTAGTGGAAGCCTAAAATTTTAGAACAATATTCAGAACTAGAACAATCTGAGACAACTCTAAAATGTTCGAATTTCGAAAAATAAAGGCGAAGGAGGAGCGGGGGGAGGGTGACAACCTAAAATGATTTTTTTTTTAATTCTGACAAAAATCTTTTTCTTAATTATTTCACGAAATATGTATGTATGATAGAAGGCTGAAACTTTGAAACACTATGGAATAAAACCTGATGGAAAAACTTGAAACATGTTTTAAAATTGTAAAAAACCAGGAGGAGGGCTGAAGAAATTTTATTTTCAAAAGTTCAAAGGCGTTAAATCGCTTAATAAAATTCACGAATTCAAGATTAATTCTTTACAAACAAAAATGTTCAATTTAAATAAAATTCTGCCATGTTTTGTCGTCATAATTCAAGCAAGACGACCAAAACAAACAGAGGACAATCTTAAACAACTGTCAAAAGTTTGATTTTTCAAAAAAATAAGGGGCGGGGGAAAAACTACAACAAATTTAGTTTTTATTAGACGTGATAGGAAGCTAAAGCAACAAATCGCATCAAGTTCTGATTTCGGAACAGAAGAGTTAGGGCGGGAGATAACTTCGCAATGGTAGAACATGATTTTTTTTTCATTTTTTTATTTATTTCATGAAGCATATAAGCATATAAAATTTTCAAATTTCAAAAAGTTTGCACTTGAGATTCCGCTGATCATCCTGTCAGCTTCTTCAGAAGGTTTCTAAAGACTTTAGAAACACTACACTCTTAAGAAACCTCCTGAACAACCAAAATTTTGATTTCATTAATTATTTCAGGAACTATACAATTAAAAAAGCTAAAATTTGGAAACAATATAGAACAAACCTGGAATAATCCGGAACAATTTCAAAACTTCGAATTTCAAAAAAGACCACCTCCTCTTTTTTTAAATTCGAAGGGTGAATTAATGATGATGGATCGCTGAAACTAATCTAGAACAACTTGGACAACTTTTAAAATTTCAAGAATAAAATGAACGAAATTTCGTTTTCTGCAATTATTTCATGAACTGCATAGATGGCTAAACTATTAGAACAATGTTATGACGGTTTTGACCGCGTCATAGTAAAGTACAACAGCTTCACGACATCAAGTTCACCATGGAGATTGAAACAAACGGTTTCTTACCTTTCCTTGATGTATTAATTACTCGTCTACCAAAGGGTCGTTTAGGTCATTATGTGTACAGGAAATCGACTCTCTAGTACATCGCGCTATCTCAATTTCCCAGCCGAATAACATCGACAAAGAATTGAAACATGTAAAAACTGCTCTTCTACAGAATGGTTATAGTTCCAGCAACATACAAAGGGTCATAAATATGTACCTTCTTCTTTAAGTCTTGAAACAAGATCTCTCAAATTCAGTTTGAGTAAGTTGTATATTTTGTTTTTAATTTTCATTTTATTTTATTTTGTATTGTATATTGTACTTTACTCGGAGACTCGGAGGAAGCCTTCGATATCATAGTGGAACAATATTCGAGACTAGAACAATGAAACATTTTCCAAAATTTCAAAAAAGAAGGGAGACTACGAAAATTTCTTTTCTACAATAATATAATAATAATAATAATAATAATAACAATTTTCCAAAAAAAAGCAATTAACTACATCAATATGGCAAGTAATGGGTAAACGGGTCGATGGCCGCAGTGGTTAGGCGGCTGACTATTGTTATAAGAGGACGATAGGTGTCGGGGTTCAATTCTCTGGAGGTACGGTGACATTTTTTGCAGAGAGTTTAATGCCGGATCGACTTGCCATTCGCTGTTGGGAGCGAAGTGATTAACAGCGCGACATCATAAAAGGCGATATGATGCTGTCACAGAGCCAATTGAACACAACATACACACACAAAAACTACACCGCAAGAGTTGCAGTGATAGCCAGACAAGTAATACAGCTTACGGAGTCAGTGCAACTAAGCACCCACCACACATAAAAAAAAAATAGAAAAAAAAGAAAAAATGAAAATTGAAAAGTCAGCAAGGCAATTCAGAATATCTGATCTTCCATTGCCAGCTGATACAAAAATAAGAAAACACACATGGCGGTTAATCATGACAGTAACAATAACAATTCAATTACAAATATAAAATCTTATTAAATTTAAATAAAGTAGAGTAAGAACAGTACAACCGCAGAAATATCTCAAGCATCGCGAATTTCTTAACAGAAAATCTAGAATAGTCCGGAATAACTTTCAGAATTATGAATTCCGCAAAAGGTGGGGCGGAGACAAACGAAAAAATTGTTTCTTCAGCTTCTTTTTTTTTGACAATTTCTTTTTAGTATTATTTTACAAAATTCTGGAATTATCTAGAACACACCTAGAACAACTTTCGAAACTTCGAATTTCGAAAACGATGAAATGAAAGGGAATCGAATTTCGTTTTTCTTAATTATTTCACGAAGGATGCTAACGATAGAAGACTGAAATTTTGGAGAGTGGGTGTGGAGCTTAACGAAATTTCATTTTCTGCAATTATTTCTTGAACTGGAACAGAACTAGAACCTGCACCTATCCCCCCCTATTGATATTCAATTATTTTAATTAGTTTTTTTTTGATCTAGTTTGTTTACAATTATTTTAGTTAGGTCTTGTCTAACAATATCCGGTTCACTTACTTTCTTTTCTAAGCTTTTTATAATAACACAAAGCTGTTTGTATTGCATCTTCTACCACTGTTTTTAATTATTCATAGCAGCAATGTTATTCTAATCGTGTTTCTAAATCCTTTTCTTCTCAGCCTGAACGATATACCAATCAATTCATGACAATCACAACAGCGACTTAATTTTTCAAAATTTTGATACCCTCACAGGCAACTGAGGTCCACACTTTACTGCAACATCATCACAATTACAGATAAATGTTATCAACCCCTAAATATTATTAATTTTGTATACAAATACCTCAGTGTAATTAATAGTTCAAAAGAGATGCATAATTGTATTCTATACCTTACAGTAATTTAGTAAAAAGTACCTTGAAGCGGTATTTATAGCCAGAACTATGTATGGAAAGCAAATACCTGAAATACATGTATTTATATGTATATTCTTTGACAACATTGTAGCAGCGTTGTTCACGCTTAAGGGGACGTTTCCGCGCCTAAATTTTCATCATATCGTTCAAACTGTATTTTATGTCGCAACTGAAACATAGATGGCTCGGAGAGTACTATATTTCTATACACATCACAAATTTCCGTTTCAATTTAATGACCTTGATTTAATTCCGTACTATAAGTTTATTTGCTTTGTATTTGGATTTACCTGAATAATCAGACTCTCGGTTTATCTTTGTCAGTTGTATTGGATTAGGAAAGGGTAGAGCGAGCAATGAATACATTGGGGTAAAAATTACATATTCGTTTTCTCGAAAGTTTCCTTACTCCATGTAGTTGTGCATCAGTATCAATGTGGTATCAATCCGTATTGTACCAAATTGTGTTTCTACTGTTCGCTAGTTGGTTTTTCTAGTCCTGCAAGAATTCGCAAGAGATTTATTTGTTAGCATTTTTATCATTTTTTACTATTATTGTTATTAGTGTAAATAAAAATACCGTAGGTATATACAGTAGTAATTCCAGGTTTGTGTATATAGCGGTGTTATATACTTATATAAATATTTTATGCTGCGATAGCTTATCAATTTACTAAAGGTTTTGCTAGCATAAGAATTAGATACATGCATAGAGTAGTGTAGAGTAATTTTTTCAGGATTTGCAGAATGGATAGAAGAGCAAGAAATACATCATTTCGCCAATGTATTCTTTATAAAAACCCTAGACTTTTGAAAATGCAGGAACGACGGGCAAAAAGTAAAATATGATATTCAGTCCTATATATAAATTTTTTGAAATTTCGGTCTAATATATTTAACTTTTTCTAGATCTTATAGCTAATAATGGATTAATTCAAATTAAAAAAGTACCTATACCTGTACCAGTTTACATATCAATAAAACGTTTGTAGAACAAACAATTCAATTTATTATTATATCAATAATGAAATAGTTCCTAAATTAGAAACATTTTATCAGACTTTTATATTTCCAGAAATAATTAATAAAAAAACAAGTTGTGTTATTTCTTACCCATAACTAGCCTTTTATGTAAAAATTAAGGTATTTTTATTTAACTTCTTAGGTTTTTAAGTATCCTTATTAACTTATTACTTTCTGTAGTAATCTGTTGCATACTGGTGAAACATATTAAAAATATAATTTAATAACAAAAATACTTTTTTGTTTCCTCTAATTTGTTAAACTGTTTAAATTGCAAGTATAGTATAAAACGATAATTTGGTAAAAATAATTTCAATTTGACATAAAACAAAATTTTTTTCAAAAAAGAATACGTAAATAGGCCTTAGATTAATAGTAAACCTCAATATTTAGAAATTTAAAATATTTAGAAAATAATTAATAATTTCTCATAAGGTTTTAAATTTTGTTATGGCAATTGAAAATTTTATTAGCTTTGTTCGATTTGGTCTCTTGCTTTATATAGTAAAAGGCACTATCATGCGCCATAAAAATACCCTATTCCATTTGCATTGTCGTAAGAGCGAGTTTCGAATATCACTGCATGCGTCGTGTTGTAAACGTCTAAAAGGAACAAACCTATTGACATTTAATGAGCGTCATCTGTTGCACAATCGCTGAACTTCATGCATGTACATTTGCCTTCGACATCAAATTATTGAGTTTTTACTAAAAAAATACCATACATTTTTTAATTACACTATATTTCTAGCTACTATGTCTTTTTTATGGAACTACATGTATATATCTAGGTTATGATTAAGAGATATCGTTAAAAAAGCCTTACTTCGTCAAGTAATTTTTACTAATTTTTTTATTACAGGTCTTCCAATTTTCTTTTGTTAATCAGCAACTGCCTAATGCAGTTATAGTTTTATAGAAATTATAATAATTTCGATATTATTGCACGTTTAGAAATCTACGGTACTCTAAAAATGAGGAAAATTTAAACTTCCCGCACAACTGTGTAACGTCACCTTAACTCGCTTTAATGCGAAACTTAAATAAATATTATAATTATCACGAAATTAGAGGCTACTGAGCATTATGGTTTTATAATCATCTCTACAACGTATCATACCCATAACACTACATATTATACATACATGTTGGTAAAGATAATGCGGTAGAAATTTTCAGGATAACCCACAGGGCAATTGGCTGTCAATGGAGCGCACTAAACGTAATATAGAGGTGTTTGTGTGTGTGTGTGTGTTTGAGTGAATATACACGTTTTAGATACACATGCATAGGTTCCATTGTTACATACATATTACATACGTAAAACACATACGAAGAGATAATTTTAACAAGGTGGCAAAAACTGAAACCTACAATATTCAGTTTACACGGCCATTGAGTGCGTTCATCCCCGTGGTCCTCTACGTTTTATAATCGAAAAAATCGGCATCGTTGTGTGCGTGTGTGTGTGTGTGCATGTTGTCGGGGGAGGGAGGATGGGGAGGGGGTGAGGGGGATGTATTTAGACGAAATCGCGCCCCGAACGTCACAGTTAACCCGTGCACGTAAGTTTTACACATCGATAGATAATTTCCTCTCATGGTATACTAATTTTTTTTAATACGGATACATGCTTGCGTATGTGGAAAATTCGAATTGGTAAAGCGGAAAAACAATTTAAAAGTCGTACATACATAAAATTTGATTTTAGGAAAAAGGAGCTCGTTCGCCTGCAACGTTTGCTGGCGAATGGTGAGAGGGCCATGCTTCAGCGCACCCTGAAAAGAGTGTTGTGTTCATAGTAACGTCGTCCTGTGTGTGTTTCGTACTTCGTACGATCATCCCCGTTTAGATGTGTGTTGTTTTTTTTTTTATTATTATTTCACAATCGAGCAATCAGATTACTGCGGAAGGTGAATTTTACTTTCAAATTAATTTTTTCGGAACCCTCGTACTTGGTTATTTACGATGTTTCACGATACACTTCCGGCTATTCCGGATAGGATTATTTTGAAACGCGCAAGCATACGTCATACATTAAGACAGTGGTTCTCAACCTTTTCACTATTGAGGACCACTTCATGAGAATATTGTTTTTTTTTGCAGCCATTCATAGTTCATATATGTAACAGAAATTGGATATCAACATAAAATCAATCGGCCATCCCTCCAAAAGTATGAAAACTCAACAATGTATTTTATTAATTACAAACTTACCAAATTTGCATTCTAATGACTTGACCTTGATTTTGCATTTCACCTGAAAGTTTCTCAATATTCGGCTTGAAATGGGTCAATGCCAGTCTCATTGGAGCATTCAAATTTAATAAACGATTTCTATGTTTATTCTTGATAACATTTAAAGTCGAAAATGCTGTTTCACAGAGATAAATGGAATGAAAAGGAAAAAGAAGTTTCAGTGCTTTTTCACTGAGTAGCGGACTTTCATCAATCAATCCAACCCAAAAGTCTGCAACGTTTTCAGAGTGAGATTTCATCACTTTGAAATGGGCATCAGACGATATTTCAATAAGTTGCTTCTGTTCACGAATAGATAGATTATTATTACTGCAAGCTAAAAAGGGATCAAGTACTCACAGATTGTTCTTCCTTACATCCGTATCAATCTGGAAGTGCTTCTCGAAATAACTTTCAAGTGATTCAACGTAGGGCTTAACCACTGTACGTAAATTTTCTTTATTTAAACCTTAATTTTCAGAAATAAAATCTGAAAACAAGTTGAACATTTCAAACGATCCTTTCCAAGTTTCAGACTTCCATAACAATAATTTTTTCTTGAATGACTCAATTTTAATCCATAGGTCAAATGCAATTTTGATGGTCCCTGGAGGCCAAGATTCATAATATTGAGTTGTTCGAAAATATCGGCCAAAAAAGCTAACCTAGCGATGAATTCACCGTCACGTAGTGTTTTGGCTAAATCAGGTTTTTTTTTTTCATCAAAGAACATACCTACATACTTCTTCTCTAAGTTTATAAAATCTGGCTAAGACCCGGCCTCTGGACAGCCACCGAACTTCAGTATGCAGAAGAAGATTCGAATGAATAGATCCCATGTCCTCGCATAACATAGCAAACAGTCTCGAGTTGAGAGCGTTACTTTTTATAAAGTTCACAGCCTTTACCACAGTAGTCAAAACCTCAAACCTTTGGCAGCAAGCATCTCTCTACAAATAATGCAGTGTGTTAAAACAATATCACTGTTTGCTTCTTTCCGGACTAAACTTGGCGAACCTGTTTTGTGTCCTGTCATTGCCAAGTCCAACACAGTCTTTCCAGGAAAGGTTTCTGAGTTTGAAATATTCGTCAATGGCTTTAAAAATGTCTTTGTCTATTGTGTGACTTTGCAACGCAGTTGAAGTCAGGAACTCCTCAGATAACTTGATACCAGCGCTACTGTCGTCAGCACGATACTGCAAACACACACTTCAGGAGGAGTGAAACTCACCGCTAAAAAAATTGCAGTTGCATGTTGAGTAAACCAATTTCGGTATAGATGCATTCATTTTTATCCAGATTCAAGATTAAAATTAATTAGATGTTTTGCTTCGCGGACCACAGGTTGAGAATCACTGCAAATTAACACTGGATCGATGATGATAAATATAATTTCGACAAGTGTCTATATCGTCGATTAAGAATAGTTTTCTCGCGCACAGGTATAAAGGGGGAGGTCGGAATGGTTTTGATGTTCGGAACTTGGAGAATGTTGCTCATCAAGCCGCGAAACTCCGGGAAGACGACTTACTAAACTGTGCTTCTGGCGACGCGGCATTCCTACCGACATTTGCCCTCGGAATGTGTTGATGGCATATTTGTCCCTGTCGCTGACGTGCACACCAATTAGACAATTTCATATCAACTTCGACGCCTCCGATTCCATTTATTATCATATAAGGTAACCTGTATAGTGATTGCCTCCCTTAAGAGAATTTTTTCAGTAATAATTCGATAGTAAAAAAGCGTCGTTCACATAGGATTAGTATAGTGGCTGTGTAATTTGGTTGTTCATGAAGTTAAGTCTGTTTGACTATATTCACAATTTGCAGTGCCTTATCGCTGCAAATTTACTTTTTTTATTAAAAAGGTATAAAAGAAAGAAGACAAAGAAAAGGCGACCTATAAATTGTCGAAAAACAGAACATAGTCATTTTTATAATTTGATTAATGAAATGAGAAGAAGTGATGCCGATTCATTTTTTAATTATACAAGAATGAGTGTTACTGTATTCGATAAACTGTTAGAGCTAATTGAATTTAAATTGAGGAGAAACTCTAGTCGTCCAGCTATTCCTCCTGCCTGTAGATTATTGTTAACATTACGACAATTTTAGATCCTTAATGTAATAAGCACTGCATACAATAAATTATTTAATCTGTTTAGCTTATTGGCATCCGGAGATTCAATGAAATCAGTGGCTTATAATTTTAGAATTGGTAAATCTACTGCTTGTAAAATTTTTAATGAAACATGTGAACTAATATGGGAATCATTACAACCAATATATTGATGAAGAATGTTGGAATAAATGTGCTACAGGGTTTCTACAACGATGGCAATTACCTCATTGTGTTGGTGCCATTGATGGATTGTTACTTTAGCCACTTTCACATAATGACATTTAATTTGAGGTTATAAACTTCGGTTACAATAAAATGTCAAATAATAAATGTCATTATGAGGTAGTGGCTAAGGCAACGACGAAAAACATTTACATAGCCTACACCAATTATTTTTTTCGATAGCTCGTTAGAAGCAAGTAAAAATGAGGATGCTGCATCTAACATTTACCAAGATCGATATCCCCAAAAGGCAACAACCATTCTCAGAGACATTTTCGCAGGATAAAAGAAAAATTTAATAAATCTTGGATCCTTTCAAAAGCCGAGACCGACAAACTATGTAGCTCAAAATAGAGACGAAGAATTAGAGAAAATTTCTGTTTTAGAGGAAATTGAAAATAACCCAATGTATTCTGCTCGCCAGATGGCGCAAACAACAGGTTTAGGTTTTAGTACACTTAATGTTTCTGTTATGGAACTTGATGGTTCTGGTTCATCTATCATAATTGAGAATGGGGAGTTTGGTAATTCCTCTGTATAGAAAGAAGTTCTGCTTGTTGAATGGATAAATTAACCATCGGAAAATCAAAGATTAAATGTACAGAATGTTCAGTCCAGATTCTTTAACAACATAGAATTACTCGAATCTCGTACTCTTCAGATGACTCGATTTCTAAGATTTTCGCTCCATATCTATATTTTCGTTGATCTTTTGCCTGCTAGCTTAAATCTGACGAGTACAAAGTCTTCCAATGTCAGGTTTTTAGGAACAAGCATTTCACATGATTCCTGTTCACGCACTATGTAATCAATATCGTCACCACTGCTACCACTTTCCATCTAGTCTTCAAGTTCTTCCGAAGAAGATTCTGAACCTACGTCCCCTTGTTTAACTTTTCCTGTCTTTCGTCTGAGATTTTTGCGACTTTCTTGTTCCTTCTTGTTCTTAAGCTCTCTAGCCTCTCCTGCTTTTGTTGTTCCTTTACATTTTTAAGTTTTTCGCTTTCGTCATAATAATTCACCCATTTTTCGGTGGTAACAACACTTATGTATGTATTCTTTCTTTCTTTTCTGGCTTGTGTGTGATTCCTTTTGTCGAGGGTAAGGGAGAACATCACGAAACACTCATGAACAAAACGAAAATGACATGTTTCTCCAAACAGATTGGAATGGAAGCATCCAGAGGCACATCATTCAACATCCTATCATTTGGGAGATCAATATGCTCAGATTCAGAATCCTCGCTCATTACTTTCCCATTCATGGTTTCGCCTCTTTGTTGTTGTCAATTTTTGATTCTAAATACTTGAGGTGATCTGCTGTTGCAATGTCAATATTTTGGACTTGCTTCATATCAGACTGCCTCAGAATAATTTTACTGTAGTCCATACTATTTACTGAAAACGGATAAAGACCTGTACTTCTAAATCCTGATATAATATTCGATGCCATTTTTGGGTCTTCAATCAACTGAGACAGTGCCAAGGGTAAACATGACTTGGTAATCTCTTGGATATTGTTATCTATTCGATATCTTCGGACAAAATGTCTCCACTTACTTTTTGTATCGGTAAATACAGCGACATCTAACGGCTGGAGAATGTGGGTAGCATTAGGGAGCAGTGCTATCAATATTATTTCATTTGCTCTGCAAAACTTGCTCAAATCAAGGGTCAGATAGGATTTGTGCCTATCTAAAAAGACAACAATGGGCAATCTGCACTCATCTAACCTTTCACGTAAAAGATTAAATTAAATTCTCGATTTAAACAGAACTAAACAAAACAAAATGCAAAGTATAGTCTTGGCTTATCCACTTATAGCCAGCAGGGAGGTTAATTATTGTTATTCTCACTACTAGCATTGATATCTTCTTTATTATTTTCTTGTGTGAGTAGCACTGTATTGGAGAGGATATTAATTCCTTTAGAGCTTTCAGCTTAAGCGTTATCAACCGGTATTTTGTTTTCAATATTTTCAATTTTTTATCGGCAATATCCTGTTCTTTTGTAAGTTTTTCTCTGCTCTTCCCCTGCTTCTTTTCTGTTTTTTTTTTCTAATTTCTTTTGCTTTTCTGCTCCTTTCTTGTCCTTTATATTTTGCCAGGGACTAGAAGTAATAAAGTAGAGGAAAGTGCTCAAAACCGGACTCCTCCCCCTAAAGTGGACCCCTGGTCTTCTGGCCCTGTACGATGCTGAACTCTTTTGGAATCAATCGTAACTATTAGTTTAGACTTCTACCACTACAAAGTGGAGCGCTCACGTCACCTGCTTCACCCGCTGGCTGTCAGTTCGCCATTACGTGTTTTGTTGTTAGATAAACATTCTTCAGTGTAATACGTTGTTTGACATTCCTCCTATATTTTGGCAGTTAAGGTTTTTAACATATATATCCTATATTGACCATAGGAAGTGGAATCCGTCGAAAATGGCTAAAGCTATTGACGCAGTTAGAAAAAAGAAGATGGTTTGGAAGAAGGCTTCTAAGCAATTTAATGTACCAAAAACAACTCTTATGCGATTATCAAACATGAAATACGGTACACCTGAAGAGGCAGCTAAAACAAACAGAGGCAGGCCTACAGTTTTGGGCAAAGATCTTGAAAAAGAGTTAGTTCAGTACTGCCTTGCTATGGAGGCTTCTTTTTTAGCCTTACTCGGAATGACTTGAGTAGGATGGCCGTACAAGTGGCAGAAAAAAATAACATAGAACATCCTTTCAAAGATGATATTGCCGGTAAAAAGTGGGTTAGCCTTTTTCTTAAACGCCACAAAGCAAGTCGTACAGCAGGGCCCTTGGGTTTAGCAAAGAGAACACAGAGACGTTTTATAACCTTCTGGAAAATGTCTACGACAAAGGAAAATTCACACCAGACCGAATATACAACGTCGATGAGAGCGGCATTACTGTGGTTCAATCTAAAGTACCAAAAGTAATTGGCCTTAAAGGCAAAAAACAGGTAGCTGCCCTGACATCGGGAGAAGGTGGTGCTCTAATAACTGTTGTTGCCTGTGTGAGTGCTAGTGGCTCATTTGTTCCCCCTTTGGTGATTTTCCCAAGGAAAAACATGAGTGTGCATTTGAAAAAAGGGGCTCCACCTGGAACAAAATTTGCCGTTCACCCATCAGGATGGATCCAAATAAACTCCTTCACTCAGTGGTTTAGACACTTCGTCGAATTTACAAATCCTAACGAGGAAAAACCAGTGTTGTTGCTATTGGATGGGCGCTATAGCCACACACAGAACATTGAGGTTATTGATTTGGCAAAAGCCAATTTCGTTACCATTGTGTCACTGCCTCCTAATTGCTCACATAAATTACAGCCTCTAGATAAAACCTTCATGGGTCCTCTAAAAGTCTACTACAGTGAGGAAATCAGGCAATGGTTGCGACTCAATGAACGTGCTCTGAGTGCTTTTGATGTAATGGAACTGTTTGGCAAGGTCTACATTAAATGCCAAACAGCTGAAATAGCCATAAATGGTTTCAGAGTAACAGGAATATATCTTCTGAATAAGAAGTTGTTCTCAGATGCTGAATTCATTGAAGAGGCAAATACGAAACGAGATTTATCCTTCTATGAATCAGTGCTAAAGAGAAAAACCACAGAAAATCAGATGTTTTCTGAGGTTACAGAAGAATTCAATGTAGACGAACCACAAGCAATTGCACGGTTTGACCCTAGCCAACCTTCAATATCTTCAGCAGGGCAGTGTACAAGTCCATTTGACATTGCACCTATACCAGAAAATCAAAAAGAGGACCTCAACTAGAGGACGAAAAGCTTGCAGTTCCACAATAATCACATCTACGCCTTATAAAGCCCAGTTGTTGGAAGCTAAAAAAGCTAAAGAGGCCAAGGAAGCTGAACAGCAAGCTCGGAGTGAAGCTCGAGGATGCAAAACTAATCGTGGTCGTGGAAGTAGCTCAGCAGGACCTTCAAGGAAAGGAAAGGAGCTTGTAAAAAAACGTCTTAACTTTGATAAAAACGCCAAGAAAGAATCAAGGAGTGACGATGACAGCATCTCCTCCGGGTCGTCTGTAATGAAGCCTTTGCCAGGAGTAACGCCATCAAAAAATGACGCTTTGTGCATATTCTGTGACAGAAGATTTTCTGAGGAGTCTAAGGGGGAACTTTGGGTGATGTGCATGATGTGCAAATTTTTTTCGATTTTCCGAAATGTAAGGTTTTGTAAAATATTTTTTTTCTTACTAATTTATAATAATATTTCCTGGTAATAAAACTTAATTGGTGCAAAACATTATTAAGTAACTAGTACGTGCTTTTAAAACATAGTTTTAGTTGTTTTCAATTTTTTAATTAATAAAAATAAAATGGGAGTCCACTTTTGGGAACTCCTCTAATAATATATGGCATTCTTACTGTATTTTTGTCCCTTTCGGTTCTGATGAATCATACTAAAACAGCTATTCCCCGATAGTACAGTTTGAGTCTGTTATTTTTTGAATTAGTTGAAAAATTTCACTGCTAGGACGTAAAAGATGTTCCTGAGGAGGCCAACGACTGCCCTTCTTACCCGACATAATTTTCTTTTCGATGTAATTAGAACATTATACGCCGCAAAATTAACTGTGTGGGTGTGGGTGGGGGGAGGGGGAATAAGAGTGAGTTGGGTGAATCTTGCTAAAGTTCACGAACAAACACGAACTTGATGTGAAACGTCAAGACAAGTACAGAGGGGTAATATCGATATCAAACTCCTTTTACCCTTCGACCGTTCCGCGATTGTTCCATTGGCAGTCTCATTCGAAGTTGTACATGTGTGCAGACGTTGAGCTATCAGATTCCCCAACCGAATCGGGCGCCCACATCCCTCGGGAACATTTCGCTAGAGTAAATACCTTATTGTACGGCGGGTGTAGTTGTTCTTGTATGTGTTTGTTTTCCTCGAGAATTTACTTCGAGTTGTTTGTTGCGGTTCCTACACATAGAAAGAGAGAGAGAGGGAGAGATAGAGAGAGAGTGAACTCAAGCGAGGCGAAAAATCTATCCCGACAATAAAATATGTCACCTACAGGCAAAATATTATACGCGTCGACAAGGCGTACCAACATATCATTAAATAAACAGAATTGCACTAATTAATTGCGCATACTATAACCATATATGTATACAATACACACACACATAACATAGTGTAGTAATTTCGCGGAAGCACTAATGACTGCGCCATTGTAATAATAAACAAAGCGTTCTTTCTGCAATCCGTCCAGATCAGGCAGCGTTGCGGAAAACAAAACAACGCCGCCGCACTCTGCTGTTACTGTAGCTGTCCACGAGGTCGAAATCTGTATCAGATTACAGCTTCGGACCATCGGAATGCGTTTTCCGTGCAGGTAAAACGACAAGCTTGATATACAAGGCGGCAATTACTGATATAACAATCTACGGATCTGGTCGTCTGCGTCTGTATTATATGTATGTTGGAAACACACATCGGTTTAAAAATATTTTTGAATAACTCGTCTATGAATATCAATTAGTTGATGTGAAGCTGTGTTGTACCGATTATGAAACATCTATGGTTTAAGTTGGAATGGTTACAGTTTTCTATTTTATCGACACTTTCATTGGATTTTCTGGGTTTGCACTTAGACAGCAGATTAAGTTTCGAGAAGCATTGTGACAATTTGACCAATCGATTGAGTACAGTAATATACGAGGTTTGTCCGAAATGTATCCGGCCTGCATTCATATCTTCGCGCCAGAGAGCTCGAGCGGCCTCTGCGGGATATGAGCGTAACCACTAGTCCCTCAGAAACTGCGTGGATGCCGTAATTATCAGCCAGACGGCTTGGGTCGCGCGCAGCGTGTGTTTTTTTCCGTTCGTCGCATTTGTGTACTAGTGAAAAATGACAGAAAGAACAGATCAACGCATTTGCATCAAGTTTTGCTTCAATCTTGGGAAGAGTTGTACGGAAACGATTACAATGATACAGAAGGCCTTTGGGGACGAACACAGATAAAGGAGTGGTACAGGCGGTTTAAAAATGGCCGCACATCCGTTGATAGTGACCCTCGTTCGAAGGTCGACCACCTTCGCTGAGAACAATATCGGAAAACATCGAGCGTGTGCGACTTGCGATTGAAGATGATCGTCGTTTGACTGTTCGTGAACTAGAAAATGATCTCGGAATACCTAAAACTACTGTTTGGGAAATTTCACACAATAATTTGAGAATGAGTTCATTCCAAAATTGCTCACGACCGAGACAACTTGGAAATGGTCCGTGATGATGAAAATGTCCTGACGAATCATGAGTTTATGACTATGATCCTGAAACCGAACAACAATCTTCGCAGTGGAAGCGTCCAGACGAACCACGGCCCAAAAAAGGACGTCAAAGTCGAAAGCCATGTCAAGTCCCCGCTGATTACTTTTTTCGATTGTGAGGGTGTTGTGCACTACGAATTTGCTCCAAGAGATCAGACAATCAACAAAAAAAGATTGCGAGATGCCGCGAGAAGAAAACGACCGCGTTTCTGGTCAAGCGGTGGCTGGCTTCTTCACCACGATAACGCGCCAGCGCATTCATCAAACCTTGTGCAGCAATTTTTGGCGAAACAGAAGATTGTGCAGCTTCGCCAGCCTCCGTACAGTCCCGACATAGCTCCCTGCGACTTTTGGATGTTCCCAAAATTGAAAATGGCGCTCAAAGGAAAGCGGTTTGACGATTCAGAGTAATGCGACGCGCGAGCTGAAGGCCATTCCAAAATCTGCGTTCGAGGACTGCTTTAAAATGTGGAAGCACCGCTGGGAGCGTGTGGTTCAATCAAATGAGGACTACTTCGAAGGATGCCACAGCCCGGATGACGAAGACTAGCACCAACGCGGAGATATGAATGCAGGTCGGATACATTTCGGACAAACCTCGTATATGCAATTAAAAATCTTAAAGATCAAGTAAATCATCAATCAAGTAAAGTCCGATGTATAAGGCTATTAATATTTACAATAGATTCCCTAATAACATAAAACAAATTGGACGATTATCTTAATGGGTGATGTCCTGTCAAACTATCATAATTATGACAGTTTGACAGGTTTTAGCCGTCAAAACTACAGCTTATACAGCGTGTCCACGTCAATTGACTGGTCTGATGCGCCCATAGTTTACCTACTCCAACGAAATGCGATTTTTAGATCAAAAAATTTGCTGATGAGCATCAATCGATGACACGGCGCATTATCGTCCTCTCTTCCTCATTATATAAAGGGATTTTCCAATAAGAAGTAATAAAGTTATACCTGTTACTAGTTGTCATTTACGTTCACTAAACTCTAGCAATTTATTATGGCTAAATACTCGTTCCAAGAACGTTTGGTTATTGTCCAAAAATTTTACACGATGTAGAAACACCAATAAGACGCCGAAATGCCAGAACTGTTGAGATTATTGCTGCTGTAAGAGCTAGTCTTGCAGAAGATCCAAATTTATCAATTCCTCATCGTGCTCAAAAGATAGGACTTAAAAAAAAACAAGAACTTGGCGAATTAAACGAATTAAATTTACACCAGCATAAGATTGTTTTGACCCAAGAAGTTAAGCCACCGGACCACCGTCGCCGCCGCGAATTTGCTGCTTGGAGTTTAGAACGACTTTAAAGGGATCGCAATTTTGCGAAAAAAATTATCTTTTCCGATGAAGCTCATTTTTTTTGGTGTGAAAACAATCTACAACAGATTCACGAGAAGCCCTGCAATGTTGGATTCTGAGCAATTTTTGATCGTCAATCAACTTGATGCTCTCCGGCGTAATCATGAATTTCGACCTGCCGACATGGGAGTCGTCATTGATGTCTTCACGACCGTTTTTAAAGCACTCAATGGTACCACTCATTAACTCCACGCCACGTCACAGGGTAAACGATCATCACCATAAACTTGTTAAATCAAGTAAAACGTTTTCCCGAATTTGAAGCAAAATTTAATATTGGCTCCTTATTCGATGCTGATTTTTGTACCGATGTGATGGCCAAAACATACCGACATTTGAGAAGCTATAACTTCGCTTCCAATGAACTAACTGTCATGAAATTTTTATCAGAAGTCGATAAAGGATGTATCATTCGAACGCATCTAGCCACATATAGGTGGCGCCACTAAAAACGTCCCTATTTACTTTGAGGCAGACTGTGTACAAATCCCTACGATCAACACTGAAATTGCACGTTTCTTCTCAAACAATTTTTCTCCAGAAGTATTTTTCGGGGATAATTCGGTTGCAACACTATTTAATTGTGGATTAAATGTGCCTGAGTATTATGTTCTAATTTTGGCGGCAACAGAAGCAAAGAAGAAGGAGGATTCTGGAGCGATTAACCATTTTATAACTGATAAAGTAATGAACAAGAGGCAACTTCTAGCAGAGCTTGCTCTACCAAATTCAGGCAAAATCGGTTCAACGTGTGTCAAAGGCAAGAGACCAAGATTACCATTCAAAAGGTCTAAAAGGTGTTCCTCTTAGACGATCTATTTAACTCAAAGTTTGAAAGCTTTAATGATAGGCGATTAATGTTAAAAAAGAGATTGAAATCGAAGTTTAGATCCCATAAAACATCGCTCGATTTCTACTATAACTATAATTGTATAATAAGAGAGGAAACAATACACTATTAGAGTATCAACCTGGAGGTTATGATATTCTGTTAGGCCTAATACACAGTAGGAGTAAATGGAATCAATAGAAATACTACAAGCAAGCAACGTTAATGCCCCGGCAATAGTAATATCTCATATTATTTCCCCTTCGAGATAAATTAGAATTAGGCAAGGCGTATCAAGGTAATATTGTAAATCTTGCTGTAATTCGAACTAAGACGTAGAATCAGCATAAATTTAATAATTACTTCGCTCCGGGGAGGAATATCTCCAACTCTCTCCGGGTTTTGTGTTGCAATAAAACACATAAACAGTCAGCTAGACAGATACACGATACTCTTCCTCTCTTCCATCCTCGTTCGCAAAACTGTTCCTTGTTATATATTCGCGAATATATATAAAGCTTATCATCTAGGTATATACTCTTAATTATGTAAATTTTCTTTTTCATTTATAATAATGAATCCTGAGAATTGATGACGTGTCGTTAACTAAGTTTGTCAAATATCCACCGTTTTTAATACGAAAAATTAAACCATTCCTCCCACTATTTCCATAAACGAAAACTGCTAGATTACCCTCCATAGACCGAAGTTAGTTCTCTCACCGTATGCCAACGTTTTAGGACAGTTATAAGCCGTATACTCGCACACATTGCGTTAAATGGGTATCCGCAGCCGTTTTCCACGAGCCAAAATCCGACATAAATAAAGCAGTACTACACACACACAACACCGTGGAAACACACGGTCAACGCGCCTAGTTGAATGAAGATGATACTAAGAGGCCTTAAGAGTAGACAAAAGGGGTCGATTAGATAGTTTGTATGTATATGAGGCTGTGCTGAAACCTTAAACGTTAGGGAGGGAGGGGGCCAGTTACCGTCCTTTTTCCTCTAAAACAATCCTAGAGAACAACAGCTGGACTCGGAGCCCGGAGAATAGGACCACGCTTAAACTGGCTGTGCCTCTCTTACTACTCAGTTTTAGATCGGAGAAAGAAGACTTAACGCTGTCATATTACGTGTTTAAAATAGATTATGGCTATTGCTGTTGTAATTACGGATCGTGTGCTGCCATATGGGCATACTCTACCTACCTACGTCTACCCTAATCGTTGTTTCCGTCTCGTCTTCCACAGCCCTACACCGTGTACGTTTCCAAATTTACGTGGATGTGTATATCTATTAATTCATTATTTTGTCGTTATAATAGAGAATGAGGATGAGATATATCGCGTGTACGTGGAAAACTTTAATGGCTTCTTCATTTCGACAGCTCAAATTTACTAGATTACGTAAGGGTAAGTTTCGATCACGTGCGACTCCTGCCCCAACCGTGAGCGAACCTCGAAGGTCATTAAAATATGCTTTTAAAACAAAAATAAAAAAACTAGTACAATAATACAATTAAGACAAGCTTGTTTTTCATTTTCATTAAGCCATTTCTTTATGAAGATTTTCCCTAGATCATTGACGAAAATTATAAAGAGAATAGGACCCAATATACAACCTTGTGGGACACCTACTGTAGTATGCAATATTCGCGACTTAAAATAATCATTATTTTTCTCGACAACCACCCTTTGAGTTCTGCCATTTAAATAGCTCTCAAACAATTTTAATGCATTCGCCCTAATTCCATAAGTGTCTAATTTAACAATAAATCTCTGTCAAGACAATCATAAGCCTTAGACAAATCCAAAGCACATTGCCATTCTCCAAACTGCTCGGACAAACCTAAAAAATTGCAGTTTGCGTGGATCTTCCCCGGCGAAATCCATGCTGGGTGATCAGAATGAAGGTCATTTCAATTCATGAAATCTATTACCTGTTAACCAGTTCAAACAACCTCGAGAAACTAGAAAGCAAGTTTATGGGCCTATAACTGTTCAGTTCTTCCACATTTACACTATTTTTTTAAAGTGGCTTTCTTAATGTCAGTTTCAATTGATCCGGAAATATACCTTCACGTAAAGAGTTGTTGATAATATGACAGAGAACATCGCCAATTATGGGTGCTGCAGGTTTTAGAATTAGTTCACTCTACTCGTTTCACGTTACTCAAAAGTTCTAGGACTACATTTTGCAGGTAATTATTGTTGTTGTTAACCAGAGTTCAAAAAGGTTTGCCATATATTCAAAAAAGAGTTCACCTGTCATTCATCCTGATACCAATTGTCCTAAGTTCCAATCGTTTGTGAAGTTTAGAGCAATTCCTGAAGATATCCTTTTGCACGGATATACCATCACAAAATGAGATCTTACGGTCTAAATCTTTTATAAGTTTTGTCACAGTAGGTATCAATTGAACCTTATTTTGTCACAAAAAAATCGGTTTTTCCAAT
This sequence comes from Holotrichia oblita, assembly GCA_023690525.1. Lineage (NCBI taxonomy): Eukaryota > Metazoa > Arthropoda > Insecta > Coleoptera > Scarabaeidae > Holotrichia > Holotrichia oblita. The sequence goes on from CM043018.1 coordinate 153,318,130, forward strand.
ATCAACAAGCCATGTCACAATACACACTTTCTCCTCAGTTGACAAAATCGTTGAAGGTCCCATATTATTGCAAATTTCAGGAAAATAATCTGTGGTTGACAAAACGTATTAGGATATCATCTGCATCATATTTTATCTAAAGCTGAACTCGAAAGCCTTCAACCTTTATGTCGTTTTATAAGATTGTGGATTTCTGGTCTGAGGTTGTGGTGGACATGCGAGGCTTCATTCTGGACCTACCTCTAGATTTCAGCTTCGAGATTGCGTCTTGTCTTTACACTAGGCGATAGCCTATCTGGATCGAGCTCCTCTAAATGCTGGACGAGTGGATTATCCGATTCTGTAGTACTCCTCTGGTCAGCGCCATAGCATATTCAGTTAGCGTCACAATGAATTTGTGCATTGCTGACGTACCAGGATGCTACAACAATTATGAGAGAGAGCAACCTAAACCTTCGAAATAAATTATCGTTGTGTAAAACGATGTTAAAGTCGATTCTATCCTACGGCTCGCTGATCTGAACCACCATATTAACGACCGACTTCAAAATAAAATAAAAGCGTAAGGATGTTGTGCAACGCAACCTCTTAGATTAGCAACGTTCATCTGCGTCTTCAAGACTATCTAAAGACTACCGCAATAACAATACTGAATAGAGCAAGATAGTCCACGAATCCCCTGCTGTTGAGCGTCGTAGTTCCTCAGGATCGATACCTCCTACATACATAGAGTCAGAATTCGACACTATATTGAAGTTCTCCAGTAGCCAAACACCCGAGAGCCTTGCAGAGATCCAGCTAACCAACCCACAAGATAGATTTCTAAACTCCATAATTCTTCCATCCTTTACCAGAATCTCAGCAAACCTTCCAATTTGCTGAGAAAATATTATTCCTTGGATGATCTCCGATACCAACTCCCAACGGGTAAGAAGGGCCTGTCATTGGAAAATAAAGGGTCTATAAGGACCAAAAACCCGACCCAGAAGGAGAAAGAAGATCCACTCTATGTAAGAATCGCCCGGACAAACGAGGTATAAATCAAGATTTTAATTTTTAAGTTCTGTCATCCACTCAATTTTCACCTTCAATATCAATAGCAGCGGGGGGTGGAAGCTCGAATGAACTTACAATTGGAGAATAGAATTTCTTTGTTGTTGTTGAGCGTCGTAGTTCCTCAGGATCGGCCACCACCTAGAGCCATAATTCGGCACGCTATTGAAGTTCTCCAGTAGCCAAACGGCTGAGAGCCTGGCAGAGATCCAGCTAGCCAACCCACAAGATGGATTTCTAAACCCCTATCATTCTTCCATCCCCTACCCAAATCTCAGCAAACGTTCCAATTTGCTTAGTAAACATTATTCTTTGAATGATCTCGGGTGCCAACTCCCAACAGGCAAGAAGGGCTTGCCATTGGATGATGAGGGTTCTAAGGACTTTAGGATTAGAGAACTTTTTCAGCATAATAGAGGAGCCAGGGCAGCCATTACCTGCAGGAACTTTGCGGCAAGCTCTTTGAATATTATATTGGTGTCCATATCAGACTCAGGCATTTAACAAAGTTATATCTCGAGAATCGAACGTTCTTTATATCGTATTCTATTCATAGATCTGCTCCATCTGCTATCCTTCTGCTGTTGAGCATCGTAGTTCCTCACGATCAGGAATTCGGAACTCTATTGAAGTTCTCCACTAGTTGAACACCCGAGAGCCTGGCAGAGATACAGCTAACCAACCCACATCATTCGTCCATCCCCGAACAAACGTTCTAATTTGCTGAGAAAACATTACTCCTTTGAAGATCTCGGGTACCAACTCCCAACAGGTAAGAAGAGTCTGCCACTGGAAAATAAAGGGTCCCAGAAAGAGAAAGAAGATTAATTTTTAGGACTAGCGAAATTTTTCAGCATAATAGAGGAGCCAGGGCAATCATTACCTGCTGGAACTTCGCAGTGGAGATGGAGTGGAAAATCGAATGGCCTTACATTTGAGGGTATTCTTACTAAGCCTCCTCATAGAATTTTTGATAGATCTCTTATTTACTAAATAAGTCATTCGTTTGTTCTTCCTTATTAAAGATTCGGCGAATGCTTTTACGTTTTAGTTCAATCGGTTTTTGCCACTTCTATCATTCACCTTGCTGACCAGTTAGAACCGACTCTTTCTCGTGATTCATCGCCGTAAAGATGTGTATCTTTCCCCGTTTTTTTTTTTTGTATATACAGGAACGCCGTTTAATAAGTAATGCATTAATAAAAGTCCATTATATCCGGAACAAAATGACCGCGGATTAGCGGACGAACACCAAAAGAAGAATGCTTCAGGATTATTATACATACAACGTATAAAGTCTTCAGCGGTGTATAGTATTTAAGTATGAATATCATCCTCCCCTGCGGATTTGTAATTAAGAAGGGTAGAAATTCATCAAAATGGATTTTAAAATAAAGTATTATTGAGCTCGCTTTCTCTTCCTCTTTGTGCATATCCATCTTTAGGGGATATTGTAGCGCCAAAAAGCGGCCGCCAAAGTAATAGGTAGGAGAGGAAAAAAGCAAATATAATGGTATTAGTGTCTTGCTTTTAATTTTTTACACGTTCATATAAAATTCAATTTTATTTTTCGAACGGAGGAAATTCTTGTTTATTTAAAAAAGAAAAAAAAAGGAAAAGGGGGAAATGTGGATTCATATCATAATAAAATCCTCCAACGAAATAATTACTAAAGTTAATATTCTCGTCTGCAGCACCGTCTTCACTTATAATAACTAAGTAATTACCGAGGCATAGAACACACTATATACGACTAATCGATTCCTGTCTCTAACGCTGCCCTTTCGTCTTCCCACCGTTCCGATCGGTCCTAAGACGATCCACACAGACGGATTGGATTTAAAAACTCAGTCATGAAATCAATTAAAACGTTGTACGCCCATAGAAAACACTACTCATCTCTGTGCCGTATTAATATGCCATGGAAAAAATTAACAAATCATTATGTAATTAATGAAGTCGCCCGATATTAAGTTCGTCTACCTGTATCGACTACGTTTGTTGCCAACAACTGAGAATAGTTGATTCCGTTTTATTTCGTAGTCATCGACTAATATTTATATTTCCACTTTTAAATCTCTAAAATAAAAGAAGAATCAACTAAATATCAATTTCTTACAAACCATAAAAAATCTGCATTTATTACTGAGGTGTTCAAAATTGATCTTCGTTTGTTCTAGCTGGGTAAGAAACTGTTTTCAATTGTACAAACTGTTCAAAAGTAGTCTGAAAATCAGCTTTCTTTTCTGTTCTAAAGTTATTTAAGTAATTTTTTTCAGCCAGATTTGCAAGCTATTCAAAACTGGTTTTCATGTGTTAAAGAACCAATACGTGTTTGCAATATGCGCTCATGATATATTGTTGGAAATCATACCCCAGACGAATGCAATGAAAATAGATTAGAACCGGATCACATGATTTCGACCTCCCTAAAACTGTTCAAAGTTGTTCCTACCATGTTTTCATCTCTTTTAAAGGAAGGACTCATTACTTTAAGGAATTTAATCTAAGAGGGTAAATATTGTAATAAGATATAAAAATCTTTCGTTAACGATTATACTTCTTAAAAACCTAATCTCTAATGACATGACATATTGTTAGGAATTAACTGTCCTGTTCTTAGCTCAATATGACATTGGTCTGTCAGATTATTACATTTTTGAAATCGTAACTTAAAGAACAAAATGAACTCGCTTGAATTATGTGTCACAATATGTCATCAGATGATAATTTGGTCACAAAAATGTTTAATTTGTGGTACCAAGTCTGAACCACTGCAACACTATGATTTAAACTGTTTAGAAACGGTTCTCACTTCTTAACCGTTCAAAATGTGCTTCACCACCTCAAACTGAAGCTATTCAAGCTGTTCAAATAATTAGCTTTATCTTCATAAGTTGTTCCAAATCGCTTTTATATTTTTTAGCTGTTCAAAATCTGGACTTATCTGTTTAAGGTGTTCAAAATTTTATATATATGTATTTGCGTCAATTTATTAAAAAGATGTTTTAACAATTTAAGCTTAAGCTCTTTGGGAACTGTTTTCATTTTTATAAGACATTCAGAGAGTCTTTTCTAGCTGTTCCATAGAGGTTCTGTTTGGTCTAAGACTGGACGAACGAATGATTTTTTTTAAATCTGCGACAGGACGACCAAATTATGCCCGGATGTTAGTTAATCATCGATAAGATTCTTGAACAGGTCCACTAGACGGACGTCCTTTTCTTGTAGCAATTTCTTCCGATCCAATCAAGTCAAAAGAGCTAAAGAAAGCCTAAATTGCTTCAAATTGAAATGTCGTTTGGCATTCACCACTGACACATCAATAAAATAAAATAAAATCCGATGCCACCACTTTTTGGACTTTCGATCAACCTTGTACAACGTCTTCAGCATGTCCATCTTATCAACATATCCCATATGTATATTATATTTATTTACTAATTCGGGCGGGGGGGGAGGGAGGGGAAGGAGGTGCCGGAGGCAAGTAAATTCCTTCCTCCTTCCTTCTTTTATTTCCGTGTGGTTTCCGTTTTAGTCGGATCCAAATAGTTACTCAAAAGAAGCGCAGCTCTGTTGTCCATCCATTTTAGACAAACAAGTCCATCGCTGCTTACTCGGCAATCACCCTCACCCCTTCCTAACTGTTCCACGGGCATAAATCATTTCTCCCTGTAATGTCTTCTGAAGTTCAACTGAGTTGAAAAAATTATCGAAATAGACGTGGTAGCGTTTTCCTACCAATGGCCTTGCTAGGTCACTAACCACCCTAGCACCTAAACTTTTTTCTATTATTTCATTCACCTTCCCGGTATAAATCTGAAATTGACAAACGTAACCAGATTCCTCTGCTCTAATCCAAACCTTGTAGCCTCTTTTTATGGACTTTTTAGTCATGTACTGTTTAACATGGCTGTGCCCTTTAAAGCGGATCATTGATTCGTCAATACTTTGATTTTTGCTGGGATCGAAAGAGTTCATAAATGTTTCAGAGAGTACATCTAAGAGAGGTCTCAACTGTCCTCTGCTAGGCTGCAACTCCTTGTCGTTTAAGTGGATGTGGGCTAATAACCATAAAAATCTATCTCTTGGCATTGTTAAGGTGATAAAAGTATCTCTAAATTCCAAAAGAGAAGACCAAAAATCCCAATAACTTGGGAAGCTTTTCCATGTCCATTACTAAGTTTACGGCTAAAAATGTTTTTATTTCTTTCAAATTAGTAGGTGTAAATCTGTTTGTATTACCATCGCTTTTTTTTTGTAATGCATACAGATTTGTTTGAAATGCTATACGATTCAAAAGGTGGTTTGAAAAAAATCGGAGAAACAATTAGGAGGATTAATTTTTAATCCAAAACGTTCATCGAATATTTTTAGATTCTGTAGGCAATTTGATGAAGATTTAATCCATACAGTGGTAGAATAACGGAAAGTGGAACTTCATCATCGTTATCTCACGATGCATTTTCAAGTTCGCCGTCTTCAGGCAAAGAATTGCCTTGATAAAAAATGATGGGTATAGAATCTATATCAAAAAGCTCGAAACATTTAGAATTTCTAGCATTCACTCATTCATCCTCTCCTATATCATCGTCACTAACATCACCAAGCTCGCTGTTATCGTCAACTGGTATTTCTTCCACAAAATCGAAGAGATCATCTGCCGTCATGTTGATCACCTTGTACATACTTCTAATTCTTAGTGGCCCCATGATGAACCCACTACATACTTTCTTCTGAAACTCACATTGTTTTGACTTAATAATTATTAGTAATATCAAAAACTTGTAGTACAGTACTTTATACTCAGCACCAAAATAAAATCTAAACTTGCCAGACATCTTGCGAAAAAACTGCTTTTTTTTTTTCAAGTGTCCACACAGTGTGCCCATTAGGACACAAAAAGTTAACTAAATTTAAAATCTGTTTCTCTATTTGCTCATAAGCTGATTGAAACCAAAAAAAAAACTAGCTGGTGGCACTTTTTATTTTATTACTGACGAATAAAACGTGTTGTGAAAGATCTGGGAGTTAGGAATATTTGATTTTTCTTTGGCATTTTGGGCTTCGAAAGCGTCAACTATAAACGAGTGTTTTCGTCTGTTATAATGATGAAGTAATCGATATTATATTGATGGCTGCTCTTCGGTTCTCGAGTTCTCTGCCGTGTAGAAAGGTTGTGGTACTTGACGTTTCAATCATCTTGTCGTGATCTTCTTCAGTTCACTTCTGAAGAAGATCACGACAAGATGATCGAAACGTCAAGTACCACAACCTTTCTACACGGCAGAGAACCCGAGAACCGAAGAGCAGCCATCAACAGCGGCCGTGAAAGCCTGAAGACTACAGATATTATATTGGTAATTAATTTGTAGAGCAAGTTTATTTAGTTTAAGAAATAAATGTAATCCAAACAAGAACCTAATGTAGTCGGTATAGTTATGGTAAATAAACGCGGATCTTGCTTCGGTCTTCTCTCCAGTGTTAATTTCAATTCATGAATAGGCACCGAATTAAACTATAAATTACCCGTACTTCCTTCAGAAATTCCCAATATACACACACACCAGATGTGACCTATTTATTAATAAAAGATTAAATTATTGGTAGGGCGACATCTGCTGCACGCCCGAAAAAACAAACGCGAAACGACGACTCAAAAATCATAAACAATCGAATTTACGCCGCCAACACACGTTCGCATCCAATCCTAATTTAAATTTTAAAAAGGAACATCGGCAAACTAAGATATATTAAACGTTGATTAAACCACGTCCCAGTCGTATAAAGTTATTCCATCTCTTCGCATCTATCGATCACAATATATTTGCTACGCTTTCCGTGATGTCCTTCTATTGCAGGTAATCCGTGTGAAGTGAAAAGGAGCGGGAGGGGGGAGGGGGAGATGGTTATTACACGTCGAACCTAATATGCAGGCGATGGGGGTTGTAAATCACCACGGGTTATGGTCAGTAAAACAGGTGATTGTCCGGTGGAATTGTCTCTGCGAGATGTCTGAAAGGGTGGGAGGATGGGTGAGGAGGGAGGGTAACGTTGAACCAACTGTCGTCGTAATTATATGGTGACCTGCTGGATGTGTCAAAGGCAAACGGTAAGGTTCCTTCCCCCTAAAACGAATAATCCGCTCAAGTGAATACTACTACGCTTCGCCACAAAGGATTAACAATTATTAAAGATGTTGAATGCACACACGGAACGCTGAAATAACATCCATTAAAATCGCGTGCTCAATTTACACCATCTATATTATACACACGTGTTTTGGTCTCTTTGACTATGTTATAGTATATAGAATGAATGTAATAACGCCCTTCGCCCTCTAGCGACATCTAGCGGAATATAATTCGTTAAATTGGAAATTAAATCTAAGTTTGTTTGATTGGATCTTCGATAGGAAATCTATTTTTCGAGGTTATAGCGTTGGGTGGAAACGGATCTTTATTCCGGGGATGGTGTGTACGTATCTCGGGTTTTTTTTTTCCACCAATAAAACTCGATTCGGATATTCTCCAGCAAATCATTGTATTTACGACGCTGCTGACTTCAAAAGATAACGATTCTATTTTCTTTTCGGCGTCTCTTTTTTCTCTTCGATATTCTTTTTTATGTGTTATTGGAGATGATACAACAAAAGAGGAAGATTTTCGTTACTTCATGTTTAACATTTTATGAGATCTATATTTTTGTCTTTATTTCAAATTTGGGCTCGCCTTTCTACTTTTTTCTGAAACTTACCGAAACTAAACGACAGCGTTTTGATCGTTTTAAATTTTATAAACAGTTATAGATTCATTACCTCTGAAATTACAGCTCAATCTCAATCTTGACAGTCTAAAATAATTATGAATCGCTTCTAGCAAACAATTACCGATGGTTTAGTAGCACTCTGGTGTGATTAGTAGAAATTTAAACAACGACCAATAACACAAGAGCGCTACTAAACCATCAGTACGCTTCAGTATTGTTACTAATAATGGAAAAAGTCTTAGCCATGAAGGGATGTCCCTAGGGAGGGGTACTCTCACCTCTGCTGTAGTCACTAGTTGTAGACACAATCCTCAATAGGCTATCACGCCTTGGCACCTACACTAGGAGAAACGCAGCTTGAATTCCCTAGTGAACTGGGCCTTAAGCCTAAAATGATCCTTTGGACCTACACGGCTATAGTTATAGACCCATATGCATCATTAGTATGCTGGCCAAAAACAAAAGAAAAGCAAGGACGAAACTTGCTGTAAAAAAATACAGCGTCTTGCCTGTATAGGCATCGCAGACGCTATGCGATCCTGTCCAACCGCGACGATGGAGGCCCTAATCGATCTGATTCCCTTGCACCTACAGGTGAAAAGGGAAGCGATGATGGACGCCATTAGGCTGGAACGGAATATAATCTTCAAATCAGAAGATCTAGTAGGCCACCTTCAAATTCTACAAGAACTGTGAGAGTTGGCGAAACTAAAAGACCATATGACAGCTAGGTTTGACTTCGACAAACAGTTTGAAGTGGTCGGTTTGAAGTCTGGCGGACCTAAACTACAAGACCCGTCCATACACTGGTATACGGACGGATCCAAAACAAATACAGGAGTGGGAATAGGTATCTATGGGCCGAGATGCAACGTCTCGGTGGCCTTGGGTACAAGCCCAGCCATTTTTCAGGCAGAAATATGTGCCATTGAACAATGTGCCCAGGAATGTTTGAAAAGACGTTACCAAGGTGCACGCATTTACATTTTCTCAGATAGTCAAGCAGCGTTAATGGCTCTAGGGGCATGAGTTGAGATTGACCTGGGACTTTCTGCTGACCCTCAAAATTCTGGCCCACAGAAACACACTTACACTGATGTGGGTACCAGGACATTGGGGATGCGAAGGGAATGAGACTGCCGACGGTCTTCCAAAAAAAGGCGCGGAATCTCGATTCATTGGACCAGAGCCGTTTTGTGGCTTTACTAGAAGCCACATACAAGCTCATATCCAACAGTGGGAGACGAAGCAAAAAAAACTCCTATTGGAACAACATCCCAAAACTAAGACAATCAAAGAAGTTCATTACTTTTTCAGCCACCAGGGTTAAATCTCTGCTAGAGCTCAATAAAAGGGAGCTTAGCACCAGCACTGGCCACGGCCGTCTCAGGTATCACCTTAAGAAGATGGGCAGCGATAAATGCCGATGGCTCCGTCACCTCGAACAGTTGCACGTAGAACCGGCTGACATTAAAATCATAGCCCTCAAGAAGATCCTGAATTTCTTCAAGAAGTTTGGAGATCATTTGGGACTAAAAGATTAAGGGTATTCACAATAGATCTAATTGATCGCAGTGAAGAGAGGCTGGAAGGCCTTAACGACCCATCAGTAATCAATCAATCAATCAAACACATCCATCCCCTGTAAGGTTCAACTTTTGGGTTTGTTCAGATATAAGAAACGTGTCCCTCTCCACAGGCTACGCATTTACATTCAGCAGTACACTAGGACTGAGCATGGCCATAACGTTGTCCCAATTGACGGCTTCGCTTTCAAGGTTTCGACGGAAATGTCCAGGAAGATAATCTCCTTCAAGTCATATATTTTTTTCTGGTCCTTAGGTACTTTGATCAAAACCAGTGGCATTGACTTTCCACCGCGATTACGGCGCATATATGAAGCGTATAGATGCAAAATTCACTATTCGACAAAAATTGAAAAATTGAGATTTCGCGCAATTGATATGATATTTAAGTTAGTTTGAAGCTAAACTCAGTTTTCAACATGAAAAACTCGCTTTAAAGTTCAGTGATAGGTGCAAAACTCATTATTTGCATTTACAATTCAGATGTTAAACTAACTATCGGCTCCTCCACCAATAAAATTAAAAATATCTAATTAGGTGATGCGTTGACAGTCATGGCGCCTACTGTAATTGTAGTGGATGCTGTATAAATATTGTTTAGTTTGTTTGTGTTGTTTGAAAATGGAATTAAATAAAGAGATTAAACCTTGTGCTGTAGGACAAGGCCGAAAGAAATTACGGAAAATTGTATGCAATGTATTGCCTAAAGTTTAATGAGAGCTTGCACGTAAAGCTGAGTTATTTTCGTGAATTTGTGAATAGATAGGTTTCGGCACTCCAAAAAGTGATGTTTGTTCTATGTAGGTGAAAACTGAAGAAAGGTTGAGCAAAGTCGAGTTGACGCTACTACAGACTGAAGAACCGCACATAGAAAATTTTTCGTTTGATTGCCAACAAAATTTGGCCTTACCTAAACGACCACACCAAACGTCCTATTTTAGCCAACAATTAAATTAATATTTTGCAATATTGTTAATGGCAGTTCAAAAGGAAAATTAGATCCTTCCCATGTCTTTTCATACCTGTGGCTAGAAACGGATTCACCAAAAATAGCCTCTGCAGTCCATCATTTTTTGAAGAATTTTCGTTTTATTGAAACTACTAAAATAGTGCCAAAACAAAAATGTTACTATGATGGCTTTGATGCTATCGCCATGACTTAGTTTACCTACTCAGCTTAAAGGAAACAAATCCTCAATCAATAAACTACTCGTTAAACATTTTGGGGCGAATTGGCAACTAAATTCAAACTTAGAATTGTACAAAAATTGTTTAGTCCAATCAGATAATATTAATAACGAATTGAGGAGCCAGAAGTTAGGCCAAACGAAGAGGAATGGTGCACCAACTCACTAGATTACAATCTAGAGTAATAATTTTTTTTGCACTTATTACAACGCCTACTCTTGATTGCATTAGAAACTCCAAATCAAACAGACTTGTTACGAACTATTATTGAAAGGATTGTTGACATTACTCCGCGCAGTACCCCTTGAAAAAGTCTTGCAGAGAGTTGACAACTCACCCAGCGAGGAATGGCCATGAGAGTCATGCCCAAATTGAGAAGGATTGACGTCCGATTTGGATTGACTAAAAATGGTGATTTTTTTCCTTTTGATCGAAGTAGCTGGCTGACCAACACTATCACTAACACCCCTGGACTTGGTAGAAGGAAGGAGGAGGATGGACCATCACCTCCTCTACATGCTGATTTGGAAAGGATGATTTCAATTGTCATGTACAAATGATCGATCCACTATAATTGTTTTCTAGGATCGTTTCTATAGATTATAAATAATTTTGTGACAAATAAAGCAGTGGAATTGGTTTTAAATTACTGCCAAAAGAATTATTTCTAATATCTCAAACTTTTGATTCAACAAAAGAGAGAAAAAAATTTCCATAAAGACATAAATTTCTCTCAATTTCCCTGTTACATCTACATATTCTAGGAGATATCACGAATTCTCGCCGAACAAAAACCATTTTTTTCGGGGGCATACGTTTGTGACAAATTTAAAAATAATATATGGCATACATATCTAGTTTCCCCGGTCGTCGCCGCCGCCGCCGCCGCCGTCGAAAGGCACAAAGCTCTTCACCGAACGCTTTATAGCGGGGTCGTAAATTCGATTTAGATGACCGCGAAGCCAGTCACAGCCGACGAAAGCTGATGGCCAAAAACTTCCCGAGTCTGAGTGCAAAAAACGATTTAGAATTTACAATACGTCGAATACATTTCGGGGATGCAGACGCTCCTTTTCGACGTCTAAATCAATAACTTATCGAGATGGATAAACCGAGTGTTTCATCGGATATGTGAAGTCTTTTAATTTTCGACACCCTGTATAAATCAGACGTTTCCCTCTCGTCTGTATTTCCCCTAAAATCAAACACATTAACGTGTATCTTTTAGTGAAACAGTAAAAAATCATCGAACATAGTCAGTCGCTATCAAAGATAACACTCACATAAAAATAAATGGCTTTTGCTTTCTTTCCACCTCCGCGGCGCGGTGCGGCGATTACAGCGCCCTCTACCAAATAGAGTACGCAAACTGGGTTCTGTTTCTTACCGTTTACGTTTGCAGGAAATGTAACAGCTTCGGCGGAGCGATGGTTTGACTATATGTTCTTTTTCTCTGTATATGTGTGTGTGTGTGTGTGTGTGTGTATTCGAGGCATTCAGAAGCGCTCCCATAAAAACAATATTGCATTCGCATTGTGAGTAAGGCCCCAACGCCCCGGTATTATGATATATATCTCGTAAAAAATATAAAGACTCCCTCGGGATATATATATATATATATCGGGCGGGGGTAGATTTGCCGACAAATCTTGGGATATCTTGCGGATATATGCGTGTGTCTGTGTGTTCGTGTCGTATACGGAGATAGATATTTTCTTATTGCTTGGACATTGATATACATCTGGAAATTGATTTTCTTTTTACTTCAAATATATGTATATAAAATGATTTTAAACGCACAAAATAACGAGGAATTGACACCCAACTATGTATCATCTATTATTATTATTATCATATCGTTTTCTCTTGCGAAAGATTCAGGTTAATTAACACAAAAATAAAATCATTGTAGTTCACGCAATAAAACACTAAAGGAGAAAATTTGATTTCAATGATTGTATCGATAATTGGTAGCCCGAAATAAATGAGAAGAGAACATGGTTAGAATATGGTGAATTTTGACAGTTCTAAAGATCTGGCTGTCAAAATATTTTTGACAGCTGTCAATATTATAATATTTTTAGAGTATTTGAATCGTTTATTACTTAAGCAACCTAAGTCACTTTTTGTGAGTTTCGGAAAATCGAAAAAAACTTTTCAATGTTCAACTATTGACGTACCAAGGACAAAAAAATTTCAAGATTGGATATTAAACTCTAAATTTAAGAGAAAACTTTATTCAAAATGAAAATACAACTCAAAAATATATTTTGAAAAAACTGACTATATAATATATATAATATTAAAGTATTTTCTAGGTTAGCGTTGCTTCCTTTTAGAAAAAATTTATTATTTCTTTATAAAAGGTTCATCAACCCACCGAAGCATGGTCGTTAGATGTTGTATTTTACTATCTAGCATTGCACGACTTTGGCCATATGCGCAATTTTTAGGAAAGTCAACCATGACATTTTTCAGTTTCCTGGGTTGGATTAAACGAAATCCGATACAACAATTTTTAAAATCCCACACGATCATCTCGTCATGTCTAAGGTCAGCGCAAGATGGGTGCCGAGAATGCTCACGCCGCCGCAAAAACAACAGCGCGTAGAGTGTTCGCGTGCATTTTTGGACCTGTGTAATGAAGACAAGGATGGTGTATTGAGTCGAATTGTTACTGGAGACGAAACTTGGGTTCATCATTATGAACCTGAGTCCAAACAAGACTCATGCAGTGGCATAAATAGGGCACAGCACCTCCCAAGAAATTTAAAGTGTCACAATCAGCTGGGAAACTCATGGCAACGGTATTTTGGGACACGGAAGGAATATTGTTGATTGATTATAAAGATAAAGGTGTTTCTATAACCGGAGAATATTACGCTTCAATATTAGAGCGACTAAAAGAAGCCATTAAAGAGAAAAGACGGGGGAAAATTAACGAAAGGTGTGCTGCTTTTGCACGACAACAAGAGCCGCGTTGCGTTAGCTGCCCTGCATAAGGTGGGCTTCGAAATTGTGGATCACCCCCCTACATAGTATTCACAACGAAAACCAATGTTCCAACTTCTGCAGTAAGGTTTCTGGGTGTAACAATTGACATATGAGGCAGCAAGAGCAGCATACTTTTCCAACTTTCACTCCCTACTATCGTACGGTGTTCTTTTCTGGGATCGTCTGCGGTAGCTCAGCGAATTTTCGTTTTGCAAAAGAGGGCGATTCGATTTCTTTGCAACCTAAGAAATAATGAAAGCTGCAGAACATATTTTAGATCCAATAGAATACCGACACTTGCTTCGGTATTTATCCTAGCAGTAGTGGACTATGTCCACCAAAACAAGAAAATATTTCTTCAAAATGGAACTCACCACCTATATTCAACACGTGGACGAAACGATATGCGAGTACCGTATCACAGGCTAAACTGCTCCCAGAAATCAATCGACTATTGGGCCTCCAAATTATATAACAAACTTACCTGCTGATACTTTCAAGAAAAAGGTCAAAAAATATTAGTCGAAGGGAGTAATACACAATTGAAGAATTTCTAGTCGGCCGCCAATGCAACTATTGCATTTTGAAGCATGTTAAACAGTACCTACCTGACAATTTTCTGTAATGGTGTTATTACAAAAATATACATTATTATTATTATTATTATTATTAATAATCGAGAGGAAGTACTTCGACCGTTAGGAAGAATCAAATTTCGTAAAAAACGGACTTCGGTCTGTATTGTAAATCAAAGAGAAACTCTTTTATTCAAAATCTATATTTCAACCAACATTTGTGGCCTTCTTCAGGAGAAATTACTACAAAGATACAATATGTCAATTAAAATAATAACAATTATTTAAAAAAGGAAAACTTACAACTTGAGTTCCTTAAAATATAAAGATGTAATAATAAAGGCTGACAGGATTTATCATCGCGATGCAACGAAACAAATTAAATTACAAATAAATTATAAATCTTATCTGGTTAACGATATTAATAAAATCTCTTAAGAACTGAGAAAATAAGAAAATGTTAGTCAAAAAAATTTTTTTTTTACAACAAAAAAGACAAGTGGATGTATAAGACAGCTGTAATATACAAACATTGATATACAAGGTTTAGTCAGAAAGTAAAGTTACGAGGTGTGTTAAAAAGAAATTTTTACAAAAATTTCTTTTTTATTTTTACAGTAACAAGTTTAGTTAATTTACTCTGTTTAAAATATTACAGTAAATATTGCTCAATTGGTTTGTATCGGATTTAAAATTAATATTAGTTTTCTGATTTTGTATGTGATACATTTCCAAAAATATTCTATTTTTGTAGTATGGTTCTCAAAAGTGGTGGTCATGTTCCTTGGCATGGTTTGCAAGTGCGCAGGATCTTTTACCTATCCGACAGTCGCTCTTGTATTGGCTAATGCGGTGTTTGAGCCATTGTGACGTTTGTCCCACATAACACCTCCTACAGTCAAGACAATTGACTTTATAAATCAAGTTGTTATTATGCCAAAAGGGCGTGGTATCTTTTAAAGTGGAGAACAGGTCTCTGATCTTTTTAGGATTGTATTTAGCAATTTTCAAATTGGGAATATTATCAGTGAGGTGTTTGATGTACCTAAGGAGGTTTTTTATAGAGCACCTGTTCTGTTCTGGTCTCAGTAGAGCCATCGTAAAAGTTGGAACTGTAAATCAATTTTTGTAAAAATGGTTTGGGATATCCGTTATTGGCAAACATGTCAAATAACTTTTTCAAGTTGTTGTTTAGAAACCTGTTGTTAGAGATATAAGTAATTCTGTTTTTCATAGCAATTATGGTGTTGTTCTTCTGGTTGGTGGGATGATTAGAATAATATTTTATGAATCTGCCTGATGCAGTTGGTTTTTGATACCAATCTAAGATGATATGGTTAGTGTTGCTTCTAATCAGTTTTGTATCTAAAAAGAGTATGCTGTTATCTGTTTCCCTATCTAGTGTGAATTGCAAATGTGTATTGTATTATATTATTATTATTATTATTATGTTGAACGGGTCGATAGCCGCAGTGGTTAGGCGGCTGACTATTGTTGCGAGAGGACGATAGGTGCAGGGGTTCAATTCCCTGGAGGGACGGTGACATTTTTTCAGAGAGTTTAATCCCGGATCGACTTAGGAGCAAAGTGATTAACAGCGCGGCATCATAAAAGGCGATATGATGCTGTCACAAAGCCAATTGAACACAACATACACACACAAAAACTACACCGCAAGAGTTGCAGTGATAGCCAGACAAGCGATACAGTTTACGGAGTCACTGCAACTAAGCACCCACCACATAAAAAAAAAAAAAATTTTATCAATTTTTACACAAAAATTAAAAATTAAAGGTTAAATCTCCATCTTTCAGGTACGTATCTTTATATCATCGTGTCCAAATTTCGTACAAAGTTATCACGAATTTTCCTCTTGCAGTTTCCTCTTTTAAAACCGCCGTAGATTATATCAATAAAAGCGGATTTATTTTCGCTACACTTACGCGATAAAAAAAGACGAGAGCGTATATAAAGAAGGAAGTACCACCAGTGTGTAGTCTCGCGAGACTTCAGACTTATTGATATCGTATTTATAGGTATTATGGATTTTGTCGCCTGATTGAATGTTTGTGTACTTGCAGGGGTAGAATGTCAACGTCGACCCCTAAAACTCGTACGTTTCACGACGATTCGATGTTGCACTTTTTTTTATGTTTACAGAAATATGCTCGAGAGGGACATTTCGAAGGTGTAATAAATATAGGGATCAGTCGATTATCGAGCTTAATATTTCCATATCTACCGTTTTAAAATATCATTGATTCTCTTCTATTTTATCTTACTTTAATTTAGAGTTCGTTTAGGGACTTTATTCTATAGAAGTGAAATTCCTTTTATACCTCGCATACATATATTAGAACATATTAGAAATGTAAATCAAATTTGATCTCGTATTTTATTCAAAGGACGCTATATTCTCGTGCGTCTTTTATTGTGCTTTCGCGAACAATGGACATTTCTCCCGAGGGCTCTTTTTTTTATACCGCGCATAACCTATCTCTTTTCAGCTTGGATTTTGATGTAAAGAAATGATATCTCCTTATATTTTGATTATATGACGTTGTATATAGATACATACCGGGTGTCCCAACAAGGGTAACGAGGTACGGTATTAAGGAAACGAATGTACCTAGAAATTTGAAACAAAAAAATTGTTGAGTAAATCGGCTAAGAAAAATGCTGGAAATTATTTTCGAGTTTCTGAAATGCCCTCCAGGGGGCGTAATTGCCATCATGAATTTTAAACCCTGTTTTCTGCAAAATTTTCTTATATTAATGATGATCATAGTGAATACTATTTTAGAGCTGAGACAAATTAAATTTTTTTTTGTTAAATGCTTTTTGCTCTATCTCTGAAAAGAAAGTGGTGGGGGGTGCTAGAATATTTTCGGAAATAAATGTCGATAACTCTAAAAAGGCTTAACGTATCTTAATAAACTTGGAGTCGTCAAAAAGGGCGTTTCCTAGACTATCAATTGAACTGTGAGTGAGGTGATTATGTTTGCCTACCTTGCCGCTAGATGGCGTTTTTTGACATAATCGCAAAAAAAAATAACTTTCTGCAAAAAAATTAAATACAATGATATCACTTTTTTTACGTCATTACATAGTCAATCAAGAGCCTAACAAGCCAGTGAAAACCGCATCTCAATATCTTTATTCTGACCTAAGATATGAATAAAGAAATTTATACTAAAAAAAAATATATATTTTGGGAAGCATTTCCGCTTTAAGGTTTGTTATTAATGTCTAGTTATCCTAATTTACCAAATAAAGTGCTAATTTATTATTTGGGATGCCAAACGATATTTTAAATCGAAATAAAATTTTGTTATTTATCTTTGTTACTTTTTTTATAGTGCCTTTAAGGACACCATAGTGTTGAATATCTGATATTAGTACTACGTTGTGATATTGTCACCCGTTTTCAAATATTTAGTGTTATCACATATTTTTTTATTAAAAGTTAGGTTTGTAGACAATAATCGATTGTTGAGTACCAATTTGGTTAATTATTGACGTAATGTAAGTAATAAAATCCTCTGACAGAAAAGAAATCATTCTTTTCTAATTATCAAGATTGCCATGAAAACAAATAATGTCGTTTATATCTGACATAACTCTATGCGTTTTCATGTCGTTGTTTGATGCTTGTCAAAGTGTCAAAGTCTCTTGATATCCTGTTTTAAATAGTCGGTTTAAATTTTAATATTTAAATTAATTGTCTTACTGTGATTGTGTTTATTGCATTAAAAATGTCTTATACAACTGCGGAAGCATACGTCATGTGGACGTGTTTTTCCAGTGTCATCAAAACGCCTGTGTGGCTGAGCGTCTGTACGCAGCAAATTATCCCAATAGAAGACATTTTAGTAGAATTGTATTTAGACGCTTAAGTAGATGTTTGCGCGAAACAGGACGAGTTCATCCTAATCCAGTGCCTAGAATAAATCGACACGCTAGGAACGAACAAAACGTCATTAATGTTCTTGCCTATGTTAACATTAACCCCCATTTAAGTTTAAGAAGAATAAGTTTGGACTTAGGAATTAGTAAATCATCGGTACAACGAATCCTAAGAGATCACTATCTACACCCTTATCATATTGAACTACATCAGGCTCTTTTAGAAACTGATTTTGATAGGAGATTAGACCACTGTAATTGGTTGAATTCTATGATAGATGAGGATCCCGATTTTTTATCTCGAATATTATGGACCGATGAAGCTGCTTTTTCAAGCAATGGAGGAGTCAATTTGCGTAATATGCACTATTGGTCGCCAGCTATCAAAATCCTTGGAAATGTGCACGTCTGGTGTGGTATCTTAGGCGATCGAATTATAGGACCATTTTTTTTTAATAATAATGTTATGGCGAAACTTATTTGGACTTTTTAAGAAATCACTTACCAATTTTATTAGAAAATTGCCTTTACAAACGAGAAGAGATATGTGGCTGCAACACGACGGATGCCCTGCACACTTTTCTCAACAAGTCAGGAATTTTTAGACCAAGTTTATCCAAACCGTTGGATAGGAAGGGGCAGTTTGTTTCCATGGCCTGCCAGATCTCCAGACCTTACTGTCCTTGACTTTTACCTTTGGGGTAAAATAAAAGATATCGTTTATCAAACTCGCCCTACTACCCCAGAAAACATGATTGATCGTATCCGAAATGCTGTAGCCAATATTTCAAGAGCTGAAACCAGCACAACCGTATTAAATACACGACGCAGGATAAGTTCCTGCAAAGAAAATGACGGAAGGCACTTTGAACATTTATAAACACTTTTTTTGATTTTCCTTTCAATCAACCTTGTTGTGTTTTATCGTTCTCAAGTTACTAGTTTCATAGATTCTATAATTTATTATTATTTTATAAGCATTGCGGGTCGTTGGACTTTAAGTTAGTTTCCTTACTGTTCCCACATTTATTATTTTATAATTGTTTTGGCCTGTTGGCTTTCGAAGGTATTATAAAAAAAAGTAACAAAGATAAATAACAAAATTTTATTTCGATTTAAAATATCGTATCCCAAATAATAAATTAGCAGTTTATTTGGTAAATTAGGAGTAATAATTAGACATTAATAACAAACCTTAAAGCGGAAATGCTTCCCAAAATATATTTTTTTTTTAGTATAAATTTCTTTATTCATATCTTAGGTTAGGATAAAGATATTGAGATGCGGTTTTCACTGGCTTTTTAGGCTCTTGATTGACTATGTAATGACGTAAAAAAAGTGATATCATTGCATTTAATTTTTTTGCAGAAAGTTATTTTTTTTGCGATTATGTCAAAAAACGCCATCTAGCGGCAAGGTAAGCAAACATATTCACCTCACTCACAGTTCAATTGATAGTCTAGGAAACTCCCTTTTTAACGACTCCAAGTTTATTAAGATACGTTAAGCCTTTTTAGAGTTATCAACATTTATTTCCGAAAATATTCTAGCGCCCCCCCACCACTTTCTTTTCAGAGGTAGAGCAAAAAGCATTTAACAAAAAATATTTGAATTTGTCTCATCTTTAAAATTGTATTCACTATGACTATCATTGATATAAGAAAATTTTGCATAAAACGGGTTTAAAATTCGGAATGGCAATTACGCCCCTGGAGGGCATTTCAGAAACTCGAAAATAATTTCCAGCATTTTTTCTTAGCCGATTTACTCAACAATTTTTTTGTTTCAAATTTCTAGCTACATCCGTTTCCCTAATACCGTACCTCGTTACCCTTCTTGGGACACCCGGTATATATATATATATGTATATAGCGAGCTATGCAACATTTTCTGTCACTTAATATTTACGGAGGTGTTATGACTTGAAAGTGTAAATATTTTCAGAAATCTTCAGAAGTTCTCGTACACCGGGGGCTATCAAAGCGGTTCTTAGAATCAGCAGTGTACATGCAAGGACGACAAGGCGTTAATTAAACTGGCTCAACGGTCCTGTATGTATGTGTCGGGTGTCAAAGGATCTCTTTGACAGTAGAGAAACTGACCGCTACAGACTTCCCACCTTTGATGTCTACTGTCTTAGTATTACTCGGACTATTTGATGCCGTTGCGGTGTCCACCTTGTCGCATATATAAAAGCTTTGTTTGTACACTTACTATTTACGTGAACCCACACCCTCTCTCACTCCGGACAATCTTACGCAATTGAAGACCGGCGGCGGCGGTAGTGGCGGCTTTAAGCTTCCGGGTAATTCCGGGGCGTTATATTATACGTATACAGGGGAGTCGTGTATTTTAAAAAAATACATCGTTCAAATTCGTTGCATTCAACAATGGTCTCTACATAGTCTAGTAGAGCGGACTCGACAAAAGCTCATTGTTTAATAATTGCTATTTTCCAGTATTATTTAAAATTTGCAATTTATAGTTAGAGAGTATACAATCATTACTAATTCTGCATGCATGTATAATATGTTCGATTCTCCTTCAGTTTTCGAGCTGTACCTACCTACATTGAATTGCATTACAATTTTCGATGTGTATGCGTTAGTTGAATTTAGTGTTTGCCTTGCATAAATATTCGGTCGGACGTTATTATACATTTAATTGTTAGTATTAAATCGAATAAAATGATCGTGTGTGTTTCCGAAATGTGCAGGTATTTCGCGTGTACATGTCGACAATGGCCAATCCAATTAATTGTGCGAGTTAGACGTATTAGTTTCACGTTAATTTAGTACATACAGTGAGCTTAATACAACGCTGTACATGCTTTAGATTAATTGCAGCTAACTTTTTCTGAAAACCATAGTTACGTCAGTTACATAAACATAATTTGTGTAACTACTGTCAGTATTAAAACGTTAAATTTGTTTGTAGAGCCTTTAATTATTCACAATGTACACAACAGAGGAACAAATTCAATTTTATACGTGGTATTTAGAAGGATCATCGTTACGGGAAGTTGCAGCTCTGTTTAATGTCCGGTATCCAAATAGACCTATTCCTAGTCATTCAACGATAGCAAATGCAATTAATAAATTGAAAACTTCTGGTTGTATCAATACTATCCACAATAAGAAACGATCTACAAGACCAAGAGTAATAACAGAATATTTGGAATTAAATGTTGTGGCTTATGTGGAACACGACAAGTGCGCGACATCTAGAGAAATTGCTTCGGAAATGGGCATAATCCAAGGGACCGTTTTAAAGATTTTGAAGAAGCACAAGTATAAGTCATTTAAGTTCCAAATGCATCAAGAATTAAGACCACATGATTATGAGGAACGAGTACGCTTTTGCGAAAACTTATTTCACAAAATAAATACTGACAACGATTTTCTCAAAAGAATTCTCTTCACTGACGAGGCGACATTTATTAAACACGGGGAACCTAATCGTCAAAATTGCAGGTACTGGTCGAAGAAAAATTTACATTTGTACAACGTAACCAGAACGCAATATCCTGAAAAAGTAAATGTTTGGGCAGAAATCATTAATAATAGTATTATAGGCCCATTTTTTATCGAAGGTAACCTAAATGCAGAAAAATATTGTCAATTACTACGGAATAGAATTATTCCAGCATTAAGTGATCAAAATTTAGAGTAAATTTGGTACCAATGCGATGGCGCACCGCCTCATTATTCGAGAAATGTTATCCAAATTTTAAGTGAAAGATTTCCTAATCGATGGATCGGACG
This sequence comes from Holotrichia oblita, assembly GCA_023690525.1. Lineage (NCBI taxonomy): Eukaryota > Metazoa > Arthropoda > Insecta > Coleoptera > Scarabaeidae > Holotrichia > Holotrichia oblita. The sequence continues at coordinate 153,339,964 of CM043018.1, forward strand.
AGGAGGACCAACTAGTTGGCCACCAAGGTCTCCAGACTTAAATTCGTTGGATTTCTTTTACTGGGGAAGGATGAAATCCTCAGTGTACAACAATGTTCCTCTAGGCAGCATTGAAGAGCTCAAAAATAGAATTCGGGAAATTACCCCTCAACAAATGACCAACGTTTTAAATGAATTTTGTAATAGATTAGGCTACTGTTTGGCTGTTAACGGCAATATTTTTGAACATCTTGCGTAGAATTAATAAAAATTTTATTTTAAGATTTTTTGAAGAATTGTATGTCATTATGTAGGTATGTTATGTATGCGGTGTGTTTTGAAAAACATTTAAGATGTACTAAAATGTATTATAAATTAAAACTAGCGTGTTTTTCGTATGTACAATTTTAAATTATTCACTGTGCTCAAAAACTATTTTTTTCTGTAAGTAACCATAACAACATTCACTAAATTGAGAATGTACGATTTTAAATTATTCAGTAACTTCGTGTAACATACCATACACCTGTAATATGCACATCTATTGAATGGTCTCCATAACAACGTCGGTTGGAGTATGTACAGCGTTATGTTAAGCTCACTGTATATCACCGTTAGTTAGGTGAAACGATTATTAAAGCATTATAATTGTATTATTATATTGTAGTGATAAATTCTGATTAAAATTGAATCGTATTTATTAATATGTGTAATGCATTGTATCTCTGCTTTTCGCGTTTGACTATAATTTTAAAGGAATTAATTTATTCCATAATACAATAATTATCAATTAGCTTCGCTAGTGGAACCAATTGACATTTAATCTGACATATGTCAAATAATATTGACTTTCAAAAATGTCTAAAAACCAAGATATAATAACGCCAACTCTCAATCTAATTTTCGACCAGTTCTGAAGTAACATGAGACTAACAGCTGTCACAATTTGACGTATAACTTAAAACTATCGCAGTATTGCCAATCTTACTAAAGAAAATACTTTAAAATTTTATGTTGACATGCCTGATTTTTAAATTCAAATGTGTCAAAAATTTGACAGGATAAAAGTTATTATTTTACAGCAGTACCATATCTATATAATTATATAAATCGTTTGCTTGATTTTATGCCAATATAATTTGAAAATTGAAGTTCATACACATATTTCTACAAATATTTTATATTTATATACAGGGTGTCCAGCCTAAGATGCAACGGTCCATAGCCGACTTATTATTAATTTTTTGAAAAAATGTTTCAAATGAATGTTGCCTCGAATCAAATTCTACTCATTTTAAAATTAGTATCAGTAATGGCGGACTTCCGGTTCTACTGTAAGTAGATACTAACTTTATTATTTTAAATGGAACACCCTATATATTATTGCCGTTTTTGATTCCTTATTAAATTTAAAGGGCACTTTATTAAGCTTACATTGAGTCTAAGTTGTAACGTTTCCGAATTACGTGACGTTTTTTTTTAAAAAATGACATCTGCAGCGTCTTGGATGTTTGGAAATATCTCCGTAACTGCGAAAGTTAGAAACATGCGGTTTTCAGATTTCGCTTAATCATGAAAGAGGTCACGTCTTTTATTAGAAAATTGTTGCATTTATGTTACAGGGTGATTAAATAGGCATTCCAACGGTTTTGGAGATATTTCCGATTTTTCAGTTTTTTACCATCCCCACGTACTGCGAAATGCTGGCACCTTCCCCTCGCATTTCACCAGGCTTGGGATTGGCAGCAATAATACTGGCATGCTTAAAAAGTGGCCAACAAAACACAATAGAACCACTAGAAACAAATAAAATGGTGAAAAATACTGGCTGTTGTTTCAAACGACATCGATATAAAATCCAATTAGGCTTCGAAACAAATTAGGTATCTAACTGTCATTAGTGTTCTAAGTGTCAGAACTGACGTTCAGAGTATTATCTCGTAAGATGACAAATAAAAATGTCGCTTACTCAAGAAGAATTAGTGGATATGGTTTTCGTTCTCGGTGAATGTAACAGAAACGTTTTGTTAGCGTCAAGAGTTTATGCACACTATCTATATTATCCAAATAGAAGGCATCCAGATAGGAGGGCATTTATATCGCTATTGGACAGGTTTACAGGTACTGGATCTGTAAAACGTACAAAACGGAACCGCAATAACTCCGTACTGATGGAATAAAATCAGTTGCAGGTATTGTTAGCAGTGCAAGAAAATGCAGGATCCATGCAGTTGCACCAGGAAATTACTGCAGACGATTTTCAAACCAGACTGTTGTTTTGTCAGTGGGCAATTGAAAGAAATCATCATGATGCGAACTTTTTTGAGCGAGTGATGTTTTCAGATGAAGCTACCTTCCACAAAAATGGATTTGTGAATCGTCACAACTGCCATTATTATGACACACAAAATCCTCATCGATTTATTGCTGCTCATAGTCAATACAGATGGTCAGTGAATGTGTGGGCAGGTATCATTGGGAAACATATTATAGGCCCGTTTTTTTCATAACCAACGGCTGACGGGTAGGTTTTATACGGAATTTCTTCAAAATAGTATGGGCGTTTTGTTAGAAAATATTCCACTGGCTACACGTCTACTGATGTGGTTCCAACACGATGGTGCCTGGTCTTTTCCGAACAGCTGGATTAGACGTGGAGGACCTGTCAGATGGCCCCCGAGATCGCCAGATCTTACAAGCTGCGATTTCTTTTTACGGGGTTTTATTAAAAATAAAGTTTATGAGACGCCACCAACAACTCAAGATGATATGCGCCATCGTATTTTAAGAGCGTTTCAAGAAGTCACGCCAGAAATGCTCAGAAATGTTCAAAACTGTTTGCAAAAGCGATTTCAATTGTGTAGGGCCCAAAACGGACTGCACTTCGAACATTTAATGAAATAAATAATAGTGTTGTACAAATTCTATTATCCGTGCTAGGTTAATCTCCAATGTTTCAGAACACATTTTTGTAAATTCTAAATGTTTTTTCTTTCGAGTTTTGTTTGTTTCTAGTGGTTCTATTGTGTTTTGTTGGCCACTTTTAAAGCATGCCAATATTATTGCTGCCAGTTCTAAGCCTGGTGAAATGCGAGGGGAAGGTGCCAGCATTTCGCAGTACGTGGGGATGGTAAAAAACTGAAAAATCGGAAATATCTCCAAAACCGTTGGAAATAGACAGAATAATATCCGTATAAAAACGGAAGAAAATCAAATTTTACATCCACTATTTAAAAAAATTAAGTTATTCATGATTTTAATGCTGGAAAATTACAGATCCCTATTTAATCACCCTGTAACATAAATGCAACAATTTTCTAATAAAAGACGTGACCTTTTTCATGATTAAGCGAAATCTGAAAACCGCATGTTTCTAACTTTCGCAGTTACGGAGATATTTTCAAACATCCAAGACGCTGCAGAGATGTCATTTTTTTAAAAAACGTCACGTAATTCGGAAACGTTACAACCTAGACTCAATGTAAGCTTAATAAAGTGCCCTTTAAATTTAATAAGGAATCAAAAACTGCAATAATATATAGAGTGTTCCATTTAAAATAATAAAGTTAGTATCTACTTACAGTAGAACCGGAAGTCCGCCATTGCTGATACTAATTTTAAAATGTGTAGAATTTGATTCGAGGCAACATTTATTTGAAACATTTTTTCAAAAAATTAATAATTAGTCGGCTATGGACCGTTGCATCTTAGGCTGGACACCCTGTATACAATTTTGTCCATTAATATTCGATTCACAATCTCTACTTCCGTTTACCTTAATAGGGGAATAGAAATTACTCAATTAAGTTTTAGATTTAATTACTGAAATTTGCTATGAGCATGCAAAATACGTTTACGCATGTGTATATGAAGCCCAATTTTAAAATACGTTTTAAATAAATTATAAAAACATGGCAACATCGCCAACTGTCAAACGGTAGTCGGGCCTCTTATTAAAGCAATTCTAACCTAAAAATTTTGCAGGGTTGCCAAACTAAATATTAACTTCAAATCTTTAAGGCTAGTTCATAGCTAGCCGTTCACAGTCTATACACTGACGAATAAAGTTGGTTGAAGTTGCACTTTGTCCGTTTCCGTTCGTCCGTTTACGAAAGAAGTGAGGTTAGGTGTATCATAACAAAATATCATCATACGTCTGGAGTCCCGCAAGGATCCAATTTAGGTCCATTATTATTTATAATTCACATGAATGATCTACTGATCTCACTGAACTGTAATGCATTGACGTTTGCTGATGATCTAAAGATTTACGCTAGAATTTCCAACACAACTGATTCTGAACACCTTCAATACAATTTAGACCTCATAGTTGACTGGTGCGAAAGAAATAAGCTACAACTTAGTATTTCCAAGTATTGTAAGGTCAGTTACACACGTAAAACGATTCAGTAGGTAAACTGTGCGCATATGAACAGCTGAAACCTGTGTAAAAACCACCAAATTGTCGTAATTCTGACAGTTTGACAGGTTTCAGCTGTCAAAATACGGCTTATACAGCGTGTCCACGTCGAGTGACTGAGCTCATATGCACACAGTTTACCTACTCGATTGAATCTGTATTGGACCTGGCAGTTCTATTTGATTCGAAACAAACATTTGTTCCCCCCCCCCCACATCAATGACCTGTGTAAATCTGCATCTATAGCTGTTGGTTTCGTAATCAGAACTTGTAAGGAATTTACGGACATCTCATTGATGTAAACTTTGTATTACACGTTTGTAATGAGCAAATTGGATTATGCTCATATAATATAATTTTGGAAAGAATCCATCGAAGATTTTTGAAGTTTATTTCCTATAAAATGACAGGAGTTTATCCTGATCGTGGAACTAATTTTGTCTGCATTTTTTTTGCAAAAATAATTCAAGATAAATTTGATTGTCCAGGTAAGCATTTCGAGCTAATGTACTGGCTCGAGCTCCGATAACTGTTATGTGTCGCAATGCCAATAAATATTTTGTAGACATATTTTATAGTTTCTTTTATTTTTTGTCCTTTTATAAGCTGGTGCTTCAATGATGTAAATTATGTTAATTATTACTAATAATAGTAGTTTTTTCTATTGTTTTAAATGTTAGTGTTACCTTTTGCTTGTAGTTTGTATTACTATTATTATTTTGTTGTCAGATACAGATTGTTTTATGTTAGGTTGCGTTAAGTATGCTTGCTTTATTTGTAATGCTTGTCCTATAAATGGGTTTCGTGTTGGGCAAATAAAAGTTATTATTATTATTATACCTTATAATTATATTTTCAATATATCACAATGTGAAATTGACAGTAGTGAAATTGAAATTGATTGCCAATATTATCATTATTCTTTTGCGGCGTAAATAATGCCTTGTTAACAGCATTTTTTACAAGTTTCCAAATTATTTTGTTCTAAATAAGTGAGTTAAATCTTCAAAATTGGTACGTCAACACAAACGTACGAACGGATAGCTATGAACTAACCTTTATAGCGATTCGTTAGCAATTAGTAGCGCAACTAATCTATCACACTTTCCCCAACTGTTAATAATAAAATATTCCCATGGTTTTAGACTAGTGACGTAAAAATGACGCGTTTATTTTTGCGTTTAAAATTGTGAAAAATTTTAATCGAACAGTTAAACACGCTACAGACATCTGCAGTGATTACCTACCAGGCCATATTCCACCAATAAAAGTTGAAGAAGCAATTCAGATGTTCTACAACATCGAAGAGGTTGGAAACTTGTTTGTGATGATGGGGGTTACCGAACCTTTTGCTTCAGAGATGGAGTTTAAGGACGAAATTGTTCGTAATGTTTATAGCGAAATTCATAATCTTCAATTTGAGAAACAGAACTGCGAGGCCCTTCTTCGGTAAGGGACAGTTTACAGTTCAGAAACCATAACAAAACAGCAATCACGAAGCATCAGAGAGTCCCCATCAAAATCATTGATAAAGATGATTTGTTGTCCGAGAAACTTATAATTATCAAAACCAAGACCACAATTTGAGGAACTAAGCACGAAAAGGATGCTTTGGACGCATACCAGGCGTACTCCAATCCAATCCATAAAGGACTACGTTTAGAACAAGTTGGTTTGTGTTTGTCCCCAAACTATATGGAGGTTAGTTCCTCCCAATACAGTACCGTAAAACCGGGTGACTTGGGACACTTTTTCATCTTTTGGTGAATATCTTCTACGGTTTTGTATGCAATATATGAAGCTTTTGCATTTAACAGTATGGTTACCTCAACAACCAGTTGCACTGAGTTTAAAAAATTTAGATCCTCATGGATTCCGAATTTTTTAAAAAAACTTTGGTGTCCCAAGTATCCTGAATGGAGGATACTTGGGACAGTTATTTTTAAATGCATTTAAAGCATGTTAAATGCATATTGGGACATGTGGTATGATAGAGGAGACTTGGGACAGTAACTTAGTTTTAAAAAAACTCGAAAAAAAAAACAAAAGCAAAAATATTTATTCTAAACACAGCACAAAGTTATTTTTGGCAATAGCGGGATTCAAACTAGGAACACAACTCTTTGGAATGATTAATAAATAACTAAGATTATGTAAATAATAGAAACAAATCACAAAAATTCTTATATTTACAAAAAAAGACGTAATTCACAGCTCAAAAAAAAAATTTCCTCTTTTATATGTGGAGTTTGCCAACTTCTTGTTGATTTGTGATGGGAAAACTGTGGCTACATCTTCAACAATTGGGAAAATGTAGCACTTCAGTTGAGAATTAAATCTCATACACTTTACTTCATAGCCCTTGCCTGAAATAATGTTGTTGGTCCGGCAAACAAACTGTTTGTTTCTTTCTTTTTTTGTTCCTTTGTCATAAAGGAAGTCACATAAAACAAAATCTCCTACTTCCATTTCCTTTCCATTGCAGTTATCTTTTAGAGTTTGTTCATCTTCCACTTGATTACGGCGATTGGATTCAGTCTGCATAGTAAAATCATTGTTGTTTCCTTCAGGTCCGTCAGAATTTGACTTAATTTCTTCCTCGGCGCTTTCGTTTTCAGGTTCATTCTCATTAGAGCTTGACTGATCCACTTCATGTGTATTTTTATCCAGATTTGCTCTGGTTATTCCAGTTCCTGGAGCCACGTTATTCTTCTTTTTTCGTGCTGGTCGCAATGGCTGCGTGCGGTCAGCTTGGTTGCTTCTTATAGTCTCTTCAAAAACAGCACACCAATCTGTTCCGGTTTGATCGAAATTTCGGTCAATATTTGGGAGTCTCTTTAGAACCTCATTTCTATTTATTGGAACTAATCCACAAGCTCTAAAACCAGATATAGCATTTTCTTTAAGATTTGCAATCGATTCTAAAGCTTTATTCAGTTGTTCGGGAAATTGTGCTTTTGGCATCGTTCCTCTGTGTTTTTCTTCCACTCCAGCAAGGTGGTTTTCCAGGCTCGTTTGAATGGGCGAAAAAATGAAACGTCCAATGGCTGGGTCAAGTGGGTGCTATTAGGGGTAATAAAACGAAACTGATGTTATGATTTTCACACTTTTCTAATACGGAAATTGAAACGTGGCTAGCAAGGTTGTCTCCAATAATCATTTTGGGTCCGTCCAGTTTGCGTAAATATTCAAACGCAACTTTATTAAACCAGTTTTCAAAAAGGACACTGTCAAACCAGCCACTTGAACTACAATTGTATACTGCGCCTTTTGGGCCATTTTCGGTCCAACTGTCATAAACGTGTTTAGATTTATATACAATGTACACCGGCAGTAGTTCTCCACTTCCTGTTATTGCAAACATAACAGAATGGCTGCTTTTTTCGTGGCATCGATGACCCTTTCAGTGTGTTTTGTACCCCTAAGAACAATAACCTTTTCCTGGCCGGGATCATCACTAACATTCGTTTCATCATAATTCAGCTAATTTTCCGGTTTAATGTCTATCAAAGTCTCCTCTACTCGATTAAAGTAGTCATTAATGACCTCTACACTGACTTGGGCACGGGACCTTTTCACATAACCGTAATGTTAGCCTTTCTTTGTTTCTTTTCAGAAAATTATTCAACCACTGTCGCCCAGGCAAATTATTTGTAAACCGCCTCATTTGGACCCCTTTCCGATCAAGGAACTGCTTAACTAATCGTCTTATGCCCATAGGAGTAAAAGGCAAACGCCACTTGGCAGATATTAGTAACCCATTAACAATGTGTTCTTCGTCAATTTTTGTAAACGCTGTCTGCCCTCCTGGTTTTCTACCATTTCGGCCTTTATACTTACGGTGGATTGTTGACTTTGGGACGTTGTACCGCTCACTTGCTTGGCGCAGTGATAATGATCCTTCTACAACGGCCGTTACAGCTCTTTCTAAACTTTCATCGTCGAAGTCTTTATACTTCCTGGATCCAGGCTTCCGCTGATAGTAATTTGGCATGTTTCTTGCGCTGTCCCAAGACTCCTACAAAATACACACGTATTTTAAAACTAGTAAAAGTTAGGTTACCGAGTCATATTTTCAAATAATTATGAATGTAATATCTTTAGAAAGAATAGTATAATCGGATTATCATGAAACAAAAATTTTAAAAAAATTTCCTACCTGATTTATTCAGAGTTATAAACAACCTTCCAAAAAGTGACACTTCTTAAGCACCAAAAGAAATTTTTTTTTTGAGGTTATATTTAATATTAACAAGAAAACCTGCAAGAAGATTTCTTTACCTAACATCTGTTCTACACAACTGTATTTTTTAAAGAACGTCTGTTGCATAGTAAATGGCGCAGGTGGTAATATTTGGAATAAACACCGTTTGTCCCAAGCAACCTACACTGTCCCAAGTCACCCGGTTTTACGGTATGGTCAAATATAAATGCTGTGAAACTGGCTGTATTGAAGTAGTGTCCTTGCTACACTAAAAAGTCCGTGTCTGGAACAGTTGGAATCCTATTACTACCAGATCCAGATGCAGATAGCATTGTACTGTGAAGTTTAAAGTGAATCTTCTAAGTCATCGTTACAAATAGCGTTTTTTTGTTGTCTTATCGTTCCTATTTCCTGTTCAACGTGAATTCTGACATGATCTTGCGTCTTAGATAGATCTTTGTGGTTAAGATCTCGATCTGTCATATGGATTGTCAATCGTAGCTGTCACATTGACTGATAATACGCACTGATATTAGCAGCATAATAAGCTCCAAATCTTGAAAGATTGTTTCACAATCTAATCAAAATTTTGTTTCACCTATATCCTACAACAATCTGTTTCAAATTTTATTATGTTTCTATAACGTAATAATTAGGTTATAAATTATAAACGTCAAATAATTATAAAAATGTCAACATGGCCGATTTAGAGCGCAGTGATACCAATCTAAATTTATAAAATAAAATTTTTAAACGATAATGTACACGTCAGGTATATTTTTAATATTCCAATTTTCTAAGTGATTATTCCTTATACATACTACGTAAGTTTTGTCAACATATTCGTGCATATGCAATAAAGGGACATGATTCCGTGTGGCTATGGTAGTCCAGTCCTATTACCATAATACTATTACACATATTATGTAGATTCCATAGGTATACACAACAGTTGCACATTCGTAGACTGGCGACTACTTCCCCGGTCCTTTACACCTGTTTTTTCGTTTGTCCGACCACGTTACACGCACACACACACACACACATACACACACACCGATACGAACGGGGAAAAAAAAAGAAAAATGAGAAATGGGAGTGGTCTGACTCTTGGTACAATGATTGTCGTGCCAGCCAATCACGTTTGAAAGGTAATACCAGGTTATAATGCATAATGTGCATACATATAAGTCTGACTCTATCGTCAACCTGTCCGCCACCGATATGGCCCTCTCGCTCGCTTCGTTATTCTCAAGATGGAAGGCGGCCAATATATATGTGATCGATACATTGGCACATTGTGTTTAATACCCACATGTATGTATGAGTTATAGACATCAATCGCAGCAGCGTCTTTTGCGAGCTTTAGTTTATACGAGCTTTAGTTTATTCGAGCTTTAGTTTATTCGAGCTTTCAGGGACACATCAATGAAATGAATACTGAAGTCGGTATATACAGAATAACATGTATATGATGCGTATTGACAGGTGGAAACTAGAATTGCAGTCGTAAATCAATTGAATATAGTTGAGTGAACTAAACAAATACGATTTGCAATATACCACCCAGATCGAACAAAGCGTAGCGGTGGTTTCAGTTTTGAAAGAAATAGTAAGGAACGGCAGAATATGATCTTTATAAACAGGTCCACTGATGCGGTAATGATCTAACAAAGAATTTTAACGTCTGACGGCTTCACGCACATTCGAACAGTGACATCTGTTCACGTTTCGACAGCAAACTGCTGTTTCTTTCTAGTTTTTCTCTGATCGTATTTCGCAAGATAGTATTGAATAACATTGGGAGAGACTTCGTTTGCAGTCTACGTTTTGCAGTTTAAAATATGTAGATACTCTCACTCGATAAAAGTGAAACACAATAGACTAAAATAAACAACTAAGGAATGAATGTAATTAATTTTTTTTATCTAAAATTTATTATTAATAGATCTTGTCAAAGAAATTCTTCGAAGCGACCGTTTGATCCAGAAGATTTAGGTAAACAGAAACAAGATCTGTCCAAACTTCATGACAGACGACCAAAAGGATTAGAGAGTTCTTAAATAAATCCAGCGAACGTGTCAACCACTGTAACTGGTGGTGTTTTCAATACGAGTCAAAAACAAAACGTCAAATTGCGACGTGGAAGTCATCAGAAGAAGCAAAATTAAAAACAATGCTGACACCGTTTTCTTCGATTCAACAGCAATTACTTACAATGAATTCGTCACAGAAGGAGTTCGACCAAAATATCAAGAGCCCAGGTAGTTGGTTTCAGTTGCACGACAATGCACTATCGCACAACGCCATCATGGTTGTGCTAAATTCTTGAGCAAAAAAGGCATCATTTGGTTGGTGCCCATTTCTAATTACACATCAGGCCTACGTGGGTCACGTTTTGTAACTTTTGATCATGGATTCCTATGTATTTTTTCACGCTGAATCTGAATATAATTTTCAGGAATGTGAATTTCGAAAATGAACCTTCAAACTCATGGAACAGCCTATATTTTGGTATTTTTCTGCAGCATGGTTTCAACGATCGATTTTAAATTCGGATCCTTCTTGTTCGGACCCCTAAAGACACCCTCTTTTAGTTTTGCTGTTGATAAGACTGGAAATTTGTTGCAGATGTATTTGAAGCAATTGCCTTCTTTTGATAAAGCTTTCACAAATTGCTTCATCAATCTCTTTGCTTCCAGTGATTTTGCCTGTCTTCTATCACTATCTCACTCACATAAAAAACAAGGAAACCTTGTGTATCCGCCTTGTTGTCCCAAAATCATCGAAATAACTTTAAGATCCTTTCATATGAAATTTTAAATGTATTAAAAAGTCCACGCACATCATTGCAAAACACTAAGTCCCCATATATATACCGAAAAGCATGGAAGAAATTCTTGTTCTCTGTACCTGAATCAGGAAAACGTAGTGCCAGCTTCGAGCAAATTCTTATCTCTAAATCTTGAACCAAGCAATTCTGAACCCTCTTTGGTCAGATATAACTCATATTCAGATTCAACGTGAAAAAAATACATAGGAATCAATAATCAAAAGTTAAAAAAAAATGACATAACCCTAAAAATGCAGGCCTGTCTTATCAAACAAGAATCCTCTCATTCAATAATACAAAGGTCATGCAAGGTTTCAAATAATACTTAACAAGTTCTATCTAAGTAAGTCAAATTTAAAAGGTTCCGCAGATTCAATCGAGGAAATTGTAATTAAACATTTTTCTTCCTCATAAGCTAAATTATTCTTTACTGAAGGATCACATCAAACAGCGAGGCTTCATCGTCAATTAATCAGGAGAAATAATCGTGGTGCATGTAGACTGTTGGCCTAATACCGATCATTCAAAAATCCATAATTGTTTCTACCATAATAATAAATCCATGTTGATTTCTCTCTCAGAAAACTTCACTCTCGATGATGTTTTGTTTTCAAACCCCCAAAACGCAAATTCCTTTTTATTTAACTCGAATAGTTCTCGAGATAATATCATTTTCCTTCAAAATTTTGACTTAATTTTTAGCAGTAATTCTAGTAAGCGGATTTCATTGAAAAGAATTTATCTAATTCAATGTTACGGAACTGGGGAAAAGTGCTAGACCGAGTTGTTATTAAAAAATTCAACCAAGAATAGGAGGAATACTATTTCAAATTCCGGAGCAAAAAACCTGGTGACCAAATTCCTCGGTTTTAAACATTAAAATGTCAAAAAAATTATTCGTTGAAGACGATGCTGTTTCAGTTCTCGCCATTCATTCCTCCAAAGTTTTCTTTAATTAGGAGGGCAATAATAACAGGGATAAGGCAAACTTTAGAAAATAGTGATGAAACCAAACGTATGGATTTTTCTTTAGAAATGGGCTACAGAGTTTTGGAAGATTCGAATTTTCATAAACGAATTATGTTCTTCTCATTCGAATATTATGAATCAATCTTTTCAACTATAGGAGTCGTTTCATCTCAACATTGCCGGTACTGGAATGAGACGAATCCAAACTTTAGAATTACTTGTGGCAGATAATATTTAATTTCGTACCATGGCATTATTGGCCCATATTTTTTTTGATCGAAATTTAAATTTGAAAATGTAGCAAAAATTTTTAACTAATGAACTGGATTGAATTGTCATTAATCTACTGAATGGAAATGGTTTTTCATACTGTATAATTCGCATCGACTAAAGCAATAAGTACTATGAAATTGGTTGATATTGAACTCGGACTATTTACTGTACGAAAACGATGAAATAAATATTGATGAAGATGTGAATGACACATGAACACGTCGATGAACTGTGCGCACTGAAGAGAAAATCGCCGCTGTAAACGAAAGTGTGTCCGTTCACTACCTGGAAAATTTTACGCAAATATCTTGGCCTACAACAACCGTTTAAGATTCAGCTAGTGCAGGAATTGAAGCCACGAGACCATCATAAATATGCGTCGTTTTTTCGCCGATTGGGTTCTAGAGTAGTTGGAAACTGGTCGCAAAATTGTGTTCAGCGATGAGAATCATTTTTGGCTTAACGGGTTTGTTAATAAACAAAATTGCCGCATATGGAGTGAAACCAGTTCACAAAAGATCCTACAGACTCTATTACATCCAGAAAAATGCAGTTTAGACGCTGGGGTGGCATCATTAGACTTTATTTCTTCAAAAATGAGGCCACAGCTTCAATGGTTGGAGATCGTTACCACACCATGATCAATGATTTTTAAAATATGAATATAACATTGATCCGAGCGAGATGTGGTTTCAACAGGATGGCTCAGTAGTAAGGCTAAGTCACCATCAGAACAGTCAATCGACGTGGACACGCTGTATAAGCTGTAGTTTTAATAATAATAATAATAATAATCCATGCCTTAGCATCCCCCAACAGCTTGCGCCAATTACAGGGGGCATCGGCTGGCCATGAGTTATTATTACGCCTGCGGCTGTAGACCGACTTAAGATGTTACCTTTCCGCATTTGCCGTGGAATTTGGAAAAGTACAGAAAACCAAACTCAGAAAGGAAGCACCGGGGTTCGAACGCGGTACTGCCGGACTGCGAGGCAGCCACCGGCCCGATTAGTTTTGACAGCTAAAACCTGTGTAAAACCAGCAAATTGTCATAATTATGACAGTTTGATAGCTGTCAAAACTACAGCTTATACAGCGTGTCCACGTCGATTGACTGTTCTGATGGTGACTTAGCCTTAATACTTGGCTCTACCGCAACCATCGACTTATTGAAATCAAAATTTGGAGACAAGTTTTCGAAAAATAGGCTTGCACCAGCAACAATTGACGTCTTGGAGGCCAACATTGTTGGTGCTATTCGCGGTATACGGCCAGCAATGTTCGAAAATGTGGTCCAAAATTGAGAATGCGCCTTTTCAACAACAGCAACAATAACATTTTCAATTTTTTTGGATTAAAATTTAATTTTTTTTTTTTTTTTTTTTTTAATGTGTGGTGGGTGCTTAGTTGCAGTGACTCCGTAAGCTGTATTACTTGTCTGGCTATCACTGCAACTCTTGCGGTGTAGTTTAGTGTGTGTAAGTTGTGTTTTATTTTTACAATTTAAAGTTCTATCGAGCTTAAAAAAAAACACCTTTTATGAAAATTGACAGAAACTTCAAATCTGTCAAATCTTTGTTTGTCTTTTTAAAGTTTGAGAGCTTTTAGCTACAATTCAACAGCTGTCAAAAATCTAGCGCCAGTAAGAAGTGAAATTATAGAAAATGACTGGATTTGCGATTTGACAGCTGTCACAAATATTTTTATATTCAGAAACGTCCAAATAAGGAGAAATTACATTGTTTTACGACTTGACAATCAACAGAAACGTTCTCATTTTTACAACACTCGAAATTGTAGCAAAATAATAAATTATACAGCTTCTATTTTATTTGACAAGTGTGACATTTTCTTTCGTTACTCTCGTTAAAACCCTAAAAATAACTTCTTTTTTTTTACAGTATGACAGTTATCAGAAGTATTTCACACTCCCTGGTTGTTACTCGTGTAAAACATAATTTCTTTTATAGTTTGACAGCTGTCAGAAATATGTCGATATTTAAAGTGTCAAAATAAGAAACAATTGCACATTTTTTTAATAACTAGCAGTAATATTTTAATGATTAGAAGACTTGAAATTGCTGTTACAATTATAAAGATAACTGTTTCTACGATTTGACACATATTGGAAATATTTTAATAAAATTAAAAGTAGTAAGTATTTGACAATTATATTATTATGAACGAAGAATTTATCAAACATCCTTCCATAACAAACCGAGTTGTAATATCAAAGTTGGACTCCTCTTACACACCAACAACTTAGAGCATATACATGTGCATATATTAAGTAGGAGTTGTTTGAAGCGATCACCAACATCCTCAGAACAACACAACAATATATACCAGTTTCGCCCTGGAGCGGCGAGAGCACGTTTAGGCGGTCCCACAGCATATATAATAACACCACTCGCACAATACATAGGACCAATGGCTATGATTGCTATTGAACATTGATTAATAAACTTCGGTAATGAGTGTTATAATTAGTTACAGCCGTGTGTACATCTAAGAGGGGGAAGTACGGCGTTCACGGGTCGCGAAACCCCATCGAGCGGGGCGGCTTAATGCCTGTGCCCTCTGCGGGGAGCCCGGCTCATATTGAAAACCATTATATCGCCCCCTTTGTGGGTGAGATGCGTCTCTTACTCTTTCCCGTTCACGTTGAAAGAACTGCATTCGCCAATGTTACGGTTGGTGTAAGGAACGTGCTATTTCTTCTCCTCGTGTAATACCTATACGTAAATGTACGAGGTAAAATGGATGTGTCGGATGAATGATCTATTCTTAACGGTTGGCATATATGAGTGTATCGACATAATAGCTTCAGTTGTGACGAGTGAATGCCGGTTTAGGAATTGATAGCCTTGAATTTCTCGAAACCATTAAACGTAATTACGATGGAAAAAAGGATAATCATTCTTGAACTAAGACAGGTAAATATTACGTGCACACAATGCGCTTTTAATATCGTCGAAGGAATGAGCTTAAATCAATTTGAGCTTCAATTATTAAGCTACAAGTTATTGGCAACACTGTTAAGCTTGACTTAAAACCTTTAATAGGCAATACACTCCGCTAAACAAGGAACAACAATAATCTAATCTAATATGTCTTCACAACTGTCAGAAATAATTTGACGCAGCCGTAAAGAATTATTTTTCAAAACTGAAAGAATCCTGTTTTATCGGCTGCTCGGAAAGATTAGTGCATTTAGATTTAGAATATTTTAACCGTTACATCTACAAGTAACTGCCCTTATAATTTGACAGCTGTCAAAAATTGGCAGTCTCTTCTTAACATCATAAAAAACGAGCCTTCCTACAATTTGACAGCTGTCAGAAATATCTCGCAATTATAACAATCGAAATTGTAAAAAAGAGGTACAGATTTTATAGTTATGCAGCTCTTATATGTATTTTGACACTCAAAATGGACATTATGTCATTGTTTTTATAATTTTACAGCTGTACCAGTAACAGTTTTGACAGTTCGACTCTCTCAAGCAAAAAACACATTAAACGTCTTATTTTATAAGACTTAAACCTGTTCGTGTTAAATATAAATAAAAAATAACTCTATTTATAATTTCACAGCTGTCAGAAATTGACATGGCTTCTTAACATCATAAAAAGCGAGCCTTCCTATAATTTGACAGCTGTCAGAATTATTTCGCAATTATAACTATCGAAATTGTAAAAAAGAGGTACAGATTTTATAGTTATGCAGCTCTTATATGTATTTTGACGCTCAAAATGGACATTATGTCATTGTTTTTATAATTTGACAGCTGTACGAGTAACAGTTTTGACAGTTCGACTCTCTCAAGCAAAACCACATTAAACGTCTTATTTTAGAAGACTTAAACCTGTTCGTGTTAAATATAAGTGAAAAATAACTCTATTTATAATTTGACAGCTGTCAGAAATTGACATGGCTTCTTAACATCATAAAAAGCGAGCCTTCCTACAATTTGACAGCTGTCAGAAATATTGCGCAATTATAACTATCGAAATTGTAAAAAAGAGGTACAGATTTTATAGTTATGCAGCTCTTATATGTATTTTGACGCTCAAAATGGACAAATGTCATTGTTTTCATAATTTTACAGCTGCACGAGTAACAGTTTTGACAGTTCGACTCTCTCAAGCAAAAACACATTAAACGTCATATATTTAAAAGACTTACCTCATTTTTTTCAAAATACGTCACTTACTGTGTTTTTGCTTGGTAGCTTATCTGTCAAAATAGAACGAAAAAAACAAGTGAATTGATAGCTTGATAGCTTCCAGCACAATTATAGCGCCTACATGTGTTGAATCTGTGAAAATGGGCTTACATAAATAATTGAAGAGCTGTCAGAAAGATTTTAATAATATGACCTGTCAAAATTAAGCGGAAATAACTATTTTATACACAATTTTTCATAATTTTTTTAGTTACGATATTAAGTAATATTTTGTTTGACCAACGTCAGAAACTCTTGGCCGCTACAATAGTAACTGATCTATATAAAAGAACAATTTTGACAATTGTAACTGTCAAATGTGAAACCCAAAAAAATATTTATGAGAGTTTTCATAATTGTCAAAAATATTTTTAACGTTACATCTGTCAAAAGCGATCAAAACGGTGTAGGAATATAATTTGACGTTTGACACAAATATTTTGATAATTAATCTGTCAAACTCTAAAAAAATAACTTATCTACCATGTCGTCATGCTAGAAATGTTTTATTATGATTACAGCAGTTAGGGTCATATTTATAGTTTGTGCGATTTTGACACATTTGCAATGACATTTATGTCAAAACGTCAAAATCGCGTGCTTAAGCGTCGGCACAATAATAGTTAATAATAATAGTTATTTTAATTTGTCATTTGATAGCTGTCAAAAATCGATAACTATCACACGCAGCCAAAACTATTGGTCCAACCAATTTTAGAGCTCACTCCGAAAAAAGAAGATACGGTTTCTATATAATTTTTAGAACGTTTTTACTGTTACATCCGACAAAACGGTAAGAAATTAGTTCTTTCATAGTTTGACAGGTTTCACAAGAAATTAAAACACGTACAAGTGTCGAATTTGTGACTATATTTATAATTTGACAGCTGTCATAAACATTGTAACTATTAATCTGTCAATATTAAACAAAAATAACTGCTAAAATATAACTGTGTTTGACAGCTGTCAGTTTTTATAATGTTACGATTCTTAGTTGTATTTTGACGAAATAATTGTCAAATCTGATAAGAATGACTATATTTATAACTATCTAGATATCATATTATGATACTTAATCTATCAAAATCGAACAAAAATAACTGTTACTTAGAGTTTGACGGGTGTCAAAATTTTTTTGATTTTATGACAGTTATTACTATTAGACGTATTTACGATGTGACTGTAAAAGCAACCAATTTTACAGTTTTGACAGCTACAAGAAATATTTATTTAAAAAAGAAAATGTTATGACATTTATTAATATTGTAAAAAAAAAACTATTTTTATAATTTGACAGATATCGGGAAATTTGCAGTTTACAATTACAATCGTCAAATCTGAGATTTCACAGCTGCGAGAAATATTTTGACGGTTGCTTCTACACATTGAAACTCTAGCAAATAACTAATTACAGCTTTGACAATTCTCGGAAAATATTTTAATTGGAGATCCCGAAACAATAACAGAACAAGTGTTTTTATAGTTTGCCAGCTTTAAAAGTAACTATAACCCTTGCAAGTAATAGTTGAACTGTCAAACCTGTCAAAATTGGATCTTCACAACTTGACAGCTGTCAAAAATTTTATAGTTTATTGACATTATTTTATTATTATTATATTATATTATTATTATATATATTATATTATTATATGACATTTATTAATATTGTAAAAAGATAACAATTTTTATAATTTGACAGATATCGGGTAACATGCAGCTTACAATTACAATCGTCAAATCTGAGATTTGACAGCTGCGAGAAATATTTTGACAGTTCTACACATTAAAACCCTAACAAATAATTAATTAGAGCTTTGACAATTCTCGGAAATATTTTAAACTGTTAGAGATCCCGCAAGTAATAGTTGACCTGTCAAACCTGTCAAAATCGGATCTTCACAATTTGACAGCTGTCAAAAATTTTATAATTTTAATTTTCTTCACCGTGAACGCTTTAAAACTTTATCAGAATTACTTTTTGTGGGAGTAAAAATTATCAGACTTCCTTTTAAATAAAATTAATTAATCCTAACCTAATAACATCGAAAACAACAAATCTAGAAAATATTTTTAATTAAAAATAAAAACGAGGAGAAAAAAAAACACAATTTAATCTTCCTCGATTTCACGAAATTATTTCGAAGACCGGTTGTTTTGTTTTGTTTTTTTTTCTTCTTCATCTTTTTCATTCTTATCCGTCTCGTTTCGTAATCCGTGATGATGTTTCCTATTTTACCCACCACCGTTCGCCGTCCCTAAAGTGGCAAAAAGCAACATTTAATTAGTCGATGCCGTGGTTGGTGTGTAGAGAACGTTTCGGAATAATATTAATCAAGTAAAAAATGGATCTAGCTAGAGAGATGACAGTTACACAAAAGAGAAGGTAATAATGCCCGGACCGCGACTTTCGGTACTTTACAAAGAATACGACCGTGGCGCCACCCGTCGGTGGTCCCCACGAACGCGTTCCGATCTCTCTACGGTTCATTTACGAAACAGATATTACCTGATGTATATAATAAGCGTTCCTTACGCGATTTGCTACCTCACTTGTTTTCCATTTGTGTTTCTATAATTGTTATTGTTGGATCGCAGTTACCTGCGGTGATATCCGACCGTATATGTTTGCTTTTTTTTTAATAATAATATAACGTTCGAATTTTGTTCCAGCCCTTGTCCAGAAAAGGTTAAGACGGGAGAGAAGAGCAAGACGACGTCTTCAAGAACAATTAGAGCTTGAAGTTAAAAGGAGAGTTCAACTCGAGGATGCTTTAAAAACAGCAGGGGGCGGCGAACAAATTAGAATCATAAACGGTGAGTTTGTGCAAACACAATTTCCCCTGTCGCAAATATCAAACTTACTTTCGAAATAATCAAAATTCCCTGGGTAACACCCAAACATTGAACCGTTGAAAACTTTAATAGCTGTATACATATTACCACTAACGGAAGGCGAACATCTTGTGTAATCTACAAAGATCAATTCGAAGTTAGTTAGCGACGGGGTGCCAGAAACAGGGGTTTCGAACTGGAACAGTCAGTGTAGGACTTACCTTTGATTGACGGTTCCGTTTTCCCTAGCCGTCTAAAGCACACTTCGATCGCTTTACACACAATTATTACACTATAAGGGTAAAGATTAATATCATTCAAAAAGCGCCTTTCCTAAAAATAATCTTATGTTCCCGACAAGATTGAATTAAACGTTCGGGGAGCGAAGAAAAAAAATTCTAATTTTATACAATTTTATTTTTTTCAGAAAGCCTCTCTATAAACGAACAGCAACGCCAGAACGTTCAGAAAAACAACAGTGGCTCCTCGCCATCGGGTCAGAGTTTACCAGTGGAACGTGTTGAGAGGACGGATCGCTCAGAAAGGGAAAGGGTGGACAGTCCGCCGAGGAGTTACAGTCAAAGCGTGAGGGAACAACCACCGCCGGATACTAAACCGTGGGGTTATTCCGGTATTGACCTCATCAATACTGGGGCTGCTTTTTGGCAAAATTATTCAGGTTAGTATTGTGAACTAATTAGACGTTTTGGCATCCAATGTAAGATTGCTCGAATCTAGATATTTTCTATAAAATTTGGGTTTTAAATAAGCAAAAGCTAATTTCTCTTTTAATTCTAGACCAAAAATTTTGTACTTAAGCTTGTATTTATCCAGAATGTTCTTGTGCGGGAATATTCTAGAGATTTCCTTGTTTGACGATTCTTGATGAAAACCAGCCCACAACTTTGTGCAAAACTAAGAAATATAGAAAATTTCAACTGAAAGAGATTGATACTACGAGAATAAGGTAAAGCCATTTTGAGAACGATTTTCGAATCGGCTCGCGCATGACGTCAGCGCACGACAAAAATATATGAACCTAGTACGGGAAAGTCCAATATCTTGGTTAATAAGAGAGATAACTGAAACTTTTTTTATATCACGTTGTCTAGCTTTCTCAATATCTACAAACCTAAAATAATGCCGATTATACAGGGTGTTCCATTTCCTCTGCACAGACAGCAACTTTGTTTTTTTAAAATGCAAACCTATTTTTTTATGATTTAATTTGAATCTACATGAAAAATAAAAGAGACTTTATGTCTGGTATTCATATGAAAAAACTGACG
Organism: Holotrichia oblita; assembly: GCA_023690525.1. Lineage (NCBI taxonomy): Eukaryota > Metazoa > Arthropoda > Insecta > Coleoptera > Scarabaeidae > Holotrichia > Holotrichia oblita. Next base: position 153,360,991 of record CM043018.1, read on the forward strand.
GTCTTTGAGATATTTGGCTTACTATGTTTTACTAGTCAATTTTAGTCAATTACAATATCGCAAATTTTGCAATTATGCTAATTAACAGAAAAGCTATTTTAAACCAAATTTTAGGCAATAATGGTTCTTCCAAACTCCATGTCAGAAACTGACCTATAGTACATATAATAATTATTTCCAATAATTTTTTTGAATTGAAAAAAAAATTCTCCAGATCGTGACAATGCATGAGTAATTTATCTGAAGGCTTGACCAAGCCATCTTCTGAAATGTGACTTACCCATGAGCTTGAAGTGCAGTCATTTGCAGACTTCCTCAAATCCTCTTTATGGCGTAACTTGAAAGCTATAAAACCAACTAAGTTTTCTAGTCCATCCCAATGCAACTCGTCGATTTCAAAATCTATTTCGGTGTTTTCTAACTAAAAAGCTCGCAGCTTTGGTATGGTGGACAAAGACGCAACAAAGGAACGCTATTCAGAGGCTGAGCAAGGTGCAAAGACTTGCCTGCCTAGGAATAACGGGAGCAATGAGGTCGACACCGACTGCAGCCATGGAGGCACTCCTGGACTTGCCACCGTTGCACCTGGTCATACAGGGGAGGCAAGGATGGGGGCATACAGGCTGCAACACACAGCGACTCCGAAAAGGGTCAACACAAATCATATGTCGATAACTGAGCATGTGGGAAAGGAGGTGTTGGAAATGCGGACCGACCACATGCCGGTAAGGCATAGGTATGGGAATCCCTTCACGGTGTCTATAGCGGACGGACGGGAAGAGGCTGCCAGGTATGCACTGAGAATCAAAGAGCAAGACTTAGTCTGGTACACGGACGGATCTAAGACGGCTAATGGTACCGGTGCAGGGATATGCTCTCAGAATGAGGGCCACAGCTACCCACTGGGGGAGTATGTTTCGGTGTTTCAGGCGGAAGTATATGCTATTCTCCAATGCGCACACACAATGAATGTGAATGCGGTGACCAACAGACGCTATTAAGCCGGAAGGTGTCGTCCAGGCTGGTGACGGAATGCCTCGACGAACTGGTGAAACTTGTGAACCGAAACAAGGTTTGGTTGACTTGGATACCGGGCCATCAGGGGATTGAGGGCAACGCAAGGGCTGACGAACTCGCGAAGAGAGGGTCAGAGATGGAACTGTACGACCCAGAACCTTTCTTCGGGGTCACAAGGCAAACGGCCCGGAGACATATAGGAGACTGGGTTCGTACGAAACAGCAGGAATACTGGGGAGCCTCACCCGGTATAGTACATGGCAAAACCTTTATAGGGAAGCCATGCAGGAAAAGAGCTAGAGAACTACTACATCTTAGTAGGAAACAGCTCTGCATCGTAACGGGACTAATGACCGGACATGCTGCGGTGAAAGAACACCTACACAGAATCGAAGTGTTTGACGGGGACACAAAGTGTAGACTTTGTAGGATAGAACCGGAGACAGCCGATCACATACTACGCGACTGCGAGGCACTAGATCGCAGAAGGCAGAATCTGTTTGGGATAACGAAAGGAGACCCAGAGATATACCTTACCCACTCGTTTAGGGACCTGTACAGGTTAGTGGAAGGGACTACCGTGCTAGAGTGGGTGACTTGAACAAACAGATGTGGCACAATAAGCCTGATGGCTGCGGTGCCTACCGGTGACTGTAGATCGGACGGGTCTAGGGGAAAAAAAAAAAAGCTGTTCGGTTATCGTCACAGTATCTTCTATGTCATCATTATAAGAATCGATATTCAAAGAACTTTGTGCTGTTATGTGTTGCTATATGTAGTTATATACTTGATGCCAAAATCTTCTTTCAAATGCAACAGAAGTAGTCTTAGAAATTTGATGCTAACGATAATACCATTTTGAAAGGGCAGTAAGAACTTTGAAGTGGACGTACGAATTTGTTTTACAAGATTTTGCATTCTACCTAGAATAAGATTTTGTTCATCTAAAGATGTTCCATAAGCTTTAATATGAAGTCTTGTATCCCAATTGATATTATCCTCGAAACTGTGAGTGATAAAAGTTTTGTTGCCAGTTTAATTTGTTGACGTTGAGGTTCTTTTACTGATAAAAATTCGTCATTTATTTTGTGCGCAATGTTTAAACCAGTTGCTGTATGCTTCAGCAGTTTGAGAGTGATGATTTTCCCATTTAAAATATATCCGGAATCCAAAAAATGATTTCTAAATAACTTTATCATGTGTGACGCATCTGAGAACACGTATACTTTTTTCCAGATGCAGGGTTTTCAAACCACGGCTTAGTTTCTGAAATTCCCAGTGCTTTCCACAAACCCCTTTTACTGCCGCCCAAATCTGAGTTTATAGCATACACCGGATAGAGTTAATTTTCTCTAAATTCCCGATTGTTATTGAACAATAAGTTTTTTTGTTATTGGCCGATCATAATCATTGAAAATAGGCTGCTTCCATTTCTGGCAAATACCTGTCCTGTGTTTTATCATATTCGTATGTTGTTTGAATTTTCATTTCATCAATAACAATTATACACGCTCTTTCCCTTCTTGTCAGCTCGTTGTGTTTCATAAGCCTCAAAATTATTTTCAATATTCCTAGGAAAAAATTGTGTGCATTTAATAATATAATTACACAAGGATGGAAACCTCTTACTTGGACGAATTTCTAAATTGAACGCCCTCTTTTACGAAGCAAGCGATAGGATCGTGGTCCTCCTGCATACAGAGAAAGAGCTGAAGCCACATCTTCAATAGATCATTGAATTTGCTTCTGACTTTTTAATTTTCGCAGATGACCTCTACTAAACACTTTCTCCACAGGGTTTGCTTCCCACTTTACTTTTTCCAGATTTATTCGCAGCTTCTTCTTCAAGTTGTTCGATCATTCTTGCATCTTCGATTGAACGATTAATTTGAGTACCGATTGAACGCTAAAATTTGTTTTATTAAAATTATTATTCTTTTGGTCGTTATTATCAGTTTCCATGTTAACAGGAGTGTCTTCGAGTGCTACTACTGGCGATACACTAGAATCCAATAAATGAAATCAATATTAAGTAGGTATGTAGGTAATAACTTTAATAACTAATTGTACTGTTGACCTATTAGGATGCTGATTTGTGAACAAATTTTTTTGTATCTTCATCTCGCTTTGTAAATTTATGTTTCAAGTCATTTCTTTGTCATGGAATTGTAAGTATTTATTTACTTAGTTCATTTTCGATTAATATATTCCGCATTTTATTTCTGTCCGATTTTTTCTACTAAATTGTGATGCAGAGCAAGATGGGGTTTCCGTTGGAAAATTAGCATTAGGTATACAGTCCGGTTTAAGTTTCCATTTTTCTGCTGGAAGACCAAGCAAGTTTTCTTTCAACTGGTAATCAGACTCAATAAAATGCTTTGAGCATACACTTGCTGTCGAATGGTTAATTTTTCCTTTTCGACCTAAATCATGGCAAGGTTTCTTTTTCCGTGGGAATATAAAAAATCGATATTTTGATGTGTGTGAGGAGCAAGAATGTGACAAAGAAATAAAGTGCGCCAATTGCGAAAAAAATTTTTACCCATAAGGAATGTGAAGTTTACAAATTACAAAAATAAATCAAGAATAGGATAGCCTTTGATGATATCACATTTTGGGAAGCGAAAAAAAAGAAATTAAACGTCATTTAATACTAATGAGATGCCGCAACATTTTCCCCCACTATCTACCAGCGCTTCGAGTGTGAAAAGACAGCGAACTGCTACTAATACCTACTCATTTCTGATAATTTCAAGGACACAAAGATCCAAAATACCAATGACACAATTAACTCCAGGATATGATAGATAGGCGCATAAAAATCTGATAAGCCCGGAAACTATCGCAATTAAGAAACCAGTGTTTTATTGTCAAGGAAATAATATCAAAATCGTAATTTGTCAACGATGTCAGAAGACCCTTCGGTTCCTGGCACATCAAAGGCTCAGCCGGAGAACATAATCGAACATATTGAAAGTTTGACTCAGGTTATAATAATAATAATAATAATTCATGCCTTAGCATCCCCCAACAGCTTGCGCCAATTACAGGAGGCATCGTCTGGCCATGAATTATTATTACGCCTGCGGCTGTTGTCCGACTTAAGATGTAACCTTTCCGCATTTGCCGTGGAATTTGGAAAACTACAGAAAACCAAATTCAAAAAGGGAGCACCGGGGTTCGAACCCGGTACTGCCGGACTACGAGGCAAATGTGCAAGCCACTAGGCCACGAGCCCGACAATAAGAAGTTTAAGCAAAACTAGCGACAAGGAATTGGAAATAGCAAGCCTCCCTTGTGGCATCAAAGGAGGACTTATCCAAAGAACAAAGAAAGCTTCGAAAAATGTTTAGGAGACTTGAATATAGATGTAGCTTGTATAAGTGAGACATGGTTGAAACACATCCAACGCTTTGCAATCAAAGGCTATGAAATTATACGCTAACCTATAACAGATAAACGCTCTCCAAACGGATTGCATCCCCCCCTCAATATTTCTCGCATTTTGGCTAAAGAGGATGGGAAACTATTGTTGCTATTATAAAAATTCATCAAAGCAAATAACATTTTAATATAGCCACATCCAATCCCTGCTCCTCTTGTCACTAACTAACTAAAAATCATAATTAGAATAGGCTATGTGAATGGATAGTAACTTTAGCCACTTTCACATAATGACACTTATTCCTTGACATTTAATTTGAGGTTATAAAGGTCATAAACTAAAGTTACAATAAAATGTCAAGTAATAAATGTCATTATGTAATAGTGGCTAAAGCAACGATCAAAAACATTTACATAGCCTACCCTAATTATGTTTTTTTTCGATGGCACGTTAGTTGGAGAAATACACCGTTTTGCACCGGTTTGACAGATTTGCACTTTTAACGTCAACTGTCAAACTTCAAGCCACGACGAGAGTTTGAAAATATTCCTATAATAAGGACGTAAACGCTCCAGTATAAGATTTGTTAATCTAATGCGTCGTTGCAGCATCGTTCCGAAACTCCTCCAGTAATATATTGGCAATAATAATAATAATAATAATCGTGCGCGTGTCTAATAACGTCATTAGTATACACACATGTATGTATGTATTCCGAGCGATATAGCTATCTAGACGCTGATAGGTATACCTACACGAAACCTAAGTTGGATGCGCAAGAGAGAGGTTTCCGTTTAATTAAGTACGTGAGTCGTCGCAGGTGGAATGAAACTTATTATCGTAAGATATCGCAGAGTCATACCGAAGCTATTACGGACGCGAGCACTTCAAATATATACCATCCGCTTTCAATTAAAATTTCTCAAATATCAATTATTATATTTCTCCTTTTATTATTCGATGATTGCCTCGTATTGTAACACGGCTAACCGGAGTTGAAAAAACGAAACCACAGATAGAAACACACAAATGGAACGAATGGACGATGAATGCTATACTATATTATATATCTATCTTATATATATATATATATAAACATATATTATATATGTATATAATGTAGTTGTGCGGCATTTTTCTGATGATTATTCACACACACACACTCACATTAAGATACAATACATTAAGAGAGACGATGATACGACCAACCGAATCGACGACTGACGTAGTACAATCTCTCTCGACCGGCGTTTAATTCTTGTCCGGAGCTTTTTGGCTCCTGGTCTTGTTATTGTAATAGTTTATTGTGTGGCGTTGTGGTTTTTCTCTGCGGCGTTCTACCGCGACCGGCGCTATTCTATTCGTTTTATTTTCGTTTTAAGGCGACCGTGCTCCATTTAACGCTTGTCTTCGCATATCTTTGTTAAGCGAGGAATCACTAACGTAAAAGTGTGGAAATATTCTTCTATAATCGCTTAGTAACGTCTGCATATTCCGCGCAAATAAGCGATTTTATTAATATTTCACAAAGAAAATTATAAACTGAATCAACGATAGATCCTCTCGTTTGGTCAGAACCCCCCCGAATCTCCACAGCCACGAAGGAAATCTGAAATCTGAAAAATCCTCTCTAACAGATAATGGTTTGTGCTGGACAAAGATTTTATTTCAAAATTCGTGCTTGCGTATCATATCCCTTCTGTTGTACAGTGGCGGAATTAAAAAAGCGTACAACTCGTGAGATCGCTTTGTGTCAGTTTTGCCTAATCTGATTTGTTCTTTATCATATTGCTTTGATAATGAATTAGTAAAATCATATGGCAAGATCACATTATTGGTATTCATAGAAAAAAATTAATTAAATTTGAAAAACGTCACTCGTTTGTGTGCTTAATATTTCTGCCTTGATATTTTATATCCTAAGGAAAAATTAATTAGTCATGAACTTTATTAAGGTAAAGTAAAAACACGTAGTATAGAAGAAACAACACTTAGTTCTTTACAGCTGCTCCATTATTTGCTACTACACCCTGCAACCGTTTAGGCATTGAGATGATACAAGATCGGATGTAGTCTGGCGAAAGCTCATTCCAGATTTCCTCGATTTTATCAGATAATTCTTGGACATTTGCAGGTATAAAATTGACGTCATATATTTTTTTCACAATAAAACCCCATACGTTTACTGAACAGTTCTAGATCTATGAACGGGACAATTGTCATCTTGAAATATAAAGTTTCTTTCAGGAAACATAATTTCTGACGACGGCAGAAAAATATTTTCGAGAATTGCAATATAATTCGCACTAGTAAACCGACCCTCAATCATCCAGCAAATGCCTGGCCCTTGCATATTAATCCAGGCCCAAACATTGACCGAAAATCTGCCATTCTTTCGAGATTTGCTTGTATAACCCTCATTGTATCTTGAATTTGGCGGTCTGTACACTCGAACGCAACCATTGTACGAAGATTGGAAGACTTTCTCATCAGTAAAAATAACGGTTTCCCAGATATTTAAATCACGCGGTAGAAATTCTAATGCAAAACCTATTCTCTGATTTTTATTATCTGCAGTTAGGAAAGGCTTCTTTGCAGCTACTCTATTTCTCAGCTCGGAATCCTGTCTCACTCTATTTCGGGCAGTACGGAAGTGTACAGGAAAATTCGTTCTATTAATTGCAGTCACTACTTCCGACCGGATCCATTTTTAGCTTGAACAACTCTTTCTTGCTGCCATTTTCTTTTCACCCTCAATATGGTACTTTTATTCACTTCAAATCTTTGAGCCAATGCTCTGATTGACCATCCTTCCTCTAGTAATGTAACTATTTGTGTTTTCTGAAGCAAACTCAAATTTGGCATTATTGTCTTCTACTACTTTGACAAATTATTTGCAATTAATATATTTGACGTAAGCTGTCAAATAAAGAACGGTTTAATGTGTGGCATTTTGAGTGTACGCTTTTTTTAATTCCGCCACTGTACATCTCACTTTATTCTGGCTAAATAAATTCAGTCCTTCATTGCAAACTCAAAATTCTATTAAAGAAGTTAGAGCTGACAACACTGCAGTTCTATACATCACCATTACCCTTTAAGGAGTCTACAGATGATACGATCGGTTGTAGAATCTGTTGCAACATCGTAGTTATTATTTTCGTACAATTATTTCCAATACCACTTATTTGGTCGATGTTTGAACCTAATATTATAACAATGGTATCATCAGCGAATTGGTAAACGTCATCCATGGTAAAGTTTATATGGAGATCATTTATATAGATTAAAAATAACAGTGGACCAAGAATAGATCCTTGTGGATCCCTGCGTAGTACCTGTTTCAGAAGATGATGGCGAAGAGGTTGTACTTCCTATTTTAATAATTTGCTTTCGGTTACTTAAGAATGATCTAAACCACTCCAAATTTCGTGGTTTACTCTATCAAAAGCCTGGCTTAGATTAAAGAATAAGCCAACCACCACCTATCCATCATGCAACAAAATTTATAAATGTGATTTAGAGTCATATTTATAGTCCGTGCTTGAGGTTGTGTCGGTGCTTGAACATGCGATTTTGACAGATTTGTAATGACATTTATGTCAAAATCGCGTGCTCAAGCATCGATATAACCTCAAGCACGGACTATAAATATGACCCTTAGGGCCGTTTGCACCGGTTACACTTAAAATTTAAGCGACACTTAAATCAAAATAAGCATTGCACCGCTTTCAGTTAACAAGACTTGTCACTTAAGCGACCCTTAAACTCATCGAAATTTAAGCCGTAGAAATTGTACCGCTTAGGAGACGTTTAACGCAATTGACGTAGATCGTTGACGTTTGTTTTTATTACCTTCAAAAACCTTACTTTACAATTTTACTTCTTATTGTTGATGTGGTATATTGAATACTCAAATAGTTGGACCATATTTTTTTCCGGCAAAATTTAAATGCGGGTAGATGTTTTCAATTCTTGCAGAATGAATTTAGAGTTCTTAGACGATATGCTTTTAAATCTACGAGTGAATATGTATTTTCAACAAGATGGTGTTTCGATCCATTCTACATTGCAAGTAAGAGAATGGCTTAATCAACAATTTCCTCAAAAATGGATTGGACGGTTTTCAGAAAATCATTGGCCTGCAAGATCGCCTGACGTTACCCCAATGGATTTCTTTCTCTGGGGTTACTTAAAGAACCAAGTATACAAACATCGACCATTTAGAAATCTGGACCATTTAGAAAATACGATTAGGCAGTCGTTCAAATTAATCCGGTTTTTTTAAGAAACGTAACACAAGAATTTTAACAGCAGGACGATGAAGAATTCTGAAATTTTGGAATCCAGGGTTATTCAAGATTCTCTTTCATTTTAAAATATTCTCAAGATCATACTACTTCCGGTTATACCGGAAGTCGCCATTAACTTCCTTATTTTAAATGGAACACCCAGTATATTATTTCATTTTTGGATTCCTGAGAAAATTTCATAGTGGGTTTCATCAGGTTTCCCTATACCTATTTTCAATTTTTTCTTAGATATCTTGATTTTTTTGAAAATTTTGACAGATGTAGCCTTGTTTTGAGCATTGCGCCCTTTAACCAATTTCGATTGGTGGAAAGCGCTTCTGGGGTAGACGGAAGCATAGGAATGATACTTTCGAATGCCATATTGGCAACTGATTTATCGCATACAGGGTATCCAAAATTTAATGACCAATTACATCATTTTAAAAGTTGAAAAAGTTCGTTTTTTCAAATAGGATATCTTATATTTTATTGTCCTTGGTCCTGCCTCCTTATCATTCAGCTTTGAGAGGATTTCAGAAAGAAGTTTGTGTCTGTAACGCTTTTCGAACTTGCAATGACTCCTTGGTCGATAGGTTGCAATAAGCTTTGGAGGAAGAAAGTAAATTGTTATATCAGCATCAGATGTGAACACCTCCGTATGTGTTGAAACGTTGTCAATGACTAAAACACTTACTTCTGGTACAAACTTTTCCGTAAACCATTCTGTAAACATATAACTGTCCATCCATGCAGATTTCTGTGCACGATAATGTACAGGAAGAGATGCCATGTTCACATTTTTTCCCAATTACAAAAAGAGGAATCTTATATGTTCCAGTCGCGTTGGAACAAACTCCTAGAGTTAGTCTTTCATTATTTATTTTAAATATAGGAATCGATGTTTCCTGATATGTAGCGAATGTTTTCTGGGGTAAAAGCTTAAAGTTAAGGCCAAGACTTATTCTGGGTGTAATCCTCTTTTTGTTATATAAGCCTCAAATTTTATAGGCAATTCGCTAGCTGCTAGTGCATCTGCCGACATTTTTTCACCGAATACCCCTATAAAATGAATTTATTCCGTGGCGTTTCTTCCAACGAGTGAGCCACCCTTCACTTGCGGAAAATTACACACAGATGGTAATGCAGGTCTGTCACCAGAAATTGGACACACTTTGCGTTCTGCAGAAGTACTTTGTCACTGTTCCAATGCCAATTTTGGGTCTAATGTCGATTAGTAATTTTGACTAATTTGGTTTGACACTTCTTATCGAATTCTGACATATAGTTTATCGAAACGTACGTAGATGATAGAGGGCGCCACTATTTCCACAATATTCCGAAACAGTTGAAGGTAGGTATGGGACACTGTACCGGGTGGTCAACTAAGAATGCCGCTCGGTCATATCTCAGGCACGGTTTATAGTACAGCTTTGGGAAAAGAAATATTATTATTATTAAGTGATCCCGAGAAACATTTGGAAATTATTTAGAAAAGTGTAGGATGACCGCTAGAGGGCGTAACTGATCACCAAAAATTTTAATTCTTATATTACGCAAAATTTACCAACTTAAGGTCTATCATAAATATGAAAATCGGAATCTACTGAAAATTTTGCATATTTTACTTCGGACAACTTTTTTGTATTTTCTCAAATGAGGGGTGGGGAGGAGGGGAAACTTTGTTTTGAAAGAACGTTTATAACTCCGGTTCTGTTGAACCGAATTTTGCAAACTTAGTCTCGTTGAAAACAGCATTAATCCTCCGATCTAATGCTTATAAATTGGAACCGATCTAATAAGTGACGTGCAAACTAGAGGGCGCTGTTTAAATTTTTTCGGGAATTTTATTTTTTCTCGAAAATACTAAATGGAAACATATATTTTTGACAAGAAATTAAAAAAGTAGGCTAAATTACCAGCAAATCAGCGTAAACCGGATATCGCTATCTTTTACCAATCCGAAGATATCTTCAGAAACGTGTGGATGGTAAAATTTTCTTCTATAAATTTAAATTATTCTGCTTCCCGTCCACGAAATTTAGCAAATTTGGTCTTATTAGAAAGGATTTTCATTGTCCTACGTGTAGTGATTCAAGCTGTTTAATTTTATCTTGCCCATCGCCGCTAGAGGGCGATAAAGAAATTTAAATACGTAAATTTTATGATTTTTGAAAAGAACAGCTTGGCGGCCAAAAAAAAATGGACTATCATGGATTTTCCTAAACCTACTGCTAGTGATTTAAATTGTTTAATATTGTCCTTATTTCTGTCACCGCTAGAGGACGTTAAAGAGAACGGAATGGAAGACATGTCGCTAGCGATTCTCAACAATATGTTTTTCAATATGATGAGTGTGCTGTGCATTTCTCCGTAAATATTCGCAATTTTCTGGCTCCCGATAGGTGGATGTAACACGTGAGTTTATTTCCATGGCCAACCAGGACCCCAAATTTGTAGAGGCGAAAAAAATATCTTATTTTTGCAACGCAATCTACCTCGTTACAACTTGGTTGTAGAAATAGGAAATATCGTTCAAAGTATTTCTAAGGCAGAAATAGAGACTGTAGGAGGCAACTTCAAGATTTAGGCCGCCACTAATATTAACTTTGTTTTTTAATTATACCGTTGCGCTTTACACTAAAATTTTAAGCTTTCAATTCATTATTTTATAGTATGAGCATAAATATAACCTTCCACGCACTGCTCTTTTCAAAAATAATAAAATTTACATATTTAAATTTCCTTAACGCCCTCTAGTGGTAATGGACGAAAAAAATATTAAACAGTTTGAATCACGAAACATACGCCAATGAAAATCCTTTCTAATAAGACCAAATTTGCTAAATTCCGTTGACGGGAAGCAGAATAATTTAAAATAGAAACGTGTGGATGGTAAAAATCATCCACACGTTTCTGAAGATATCTTCGGATTGGTAAAAGATAGGGAGACCCGGTTTTCGCTGGTTTGTTCGTAATTTAGCCTACTTTTTTAATTTCTTGTCAAAAATATATGTTTCCATTTAATATTTTCGAGAAAAAACAAAATTCCCGAAAAAATTTAAACAGCGCCCTCTAGCTTGCACGTCACTTATTAGATAGGTTCCAATTTGTAAGCATTAGATCGGAGGATTAATGCTGTTTTCAACGAGACTAAGTTTGCAAAATTCGGTTCAACATTCTTAGTTGGCCACCCTGTACATGAATTATGTCTAGAATTTTCCGAAGAACCCAAAAAATAAATAATATGCAGGGGTTTCCATTTAAAATAAGAAAGTTGGTATTGGCCACTGTCACATGACACATCCTGTATAATTTTTTTTTAAATGCGCATTAAAAAATACAAATCGAAGTGTCCCAGCGTTTTTACCAATACACCCTCATTTATTTGTTATTGAATTTATTCCATTTGGCTGTTCCACACCGCGTCTAATTATTATGATCCAGGCGATTAAGCGTCTTCAATCTTTTTTAACGAATAAAAAGATGTCAGTCGATAAAGAAACTGCACGTTTTAAAGATAGTTTAATAATGCCTCGTAATTATGCAGTGGCGTGCAGTCTGCTTCTCTGAAATATTAATTAGCAATGAAGACGAATATTTTAATTAGGTTATTGCAAAGTTTTTAGAGTAGAGGAAATTTTTGCATACATTAGCCGCTAATTCTAGTGCGAGGAGCGTATTCTGTAGATAGTGATACAGAGTATTATTAGCAATTTAAACTTGATTTATACGAGTAGCGTTTAATTAGACGCTATTTTTATAAAGAATAAAATCCGATTAATTCTTACGTATGCATATATGTACCGGGTGTCCAATTTTCGATGGTTTTGGGGGGTATCTCACTTATTCGTAAAGATAGAGAGCTGCTACTTTTTTGTGAAACGAAAGATGCCGTGAACAAAATTTTCATAGCTGACTTCGTTTTCGAGATACAGGGTGATTTTGAAAATATTGCATTTTGGAACCCCTCTCGTATCTCAGTTATCGTTTAACTTATCGAAAAGGTAAAAAATGTTTTTTATGCAGTTTTTTACGTAGACTCCAGTGGCGTAGATAGATTTCCACTGAAGACTGTAAAAAAACATAACTTTGATTAATATCTAAAAATTTACGATAAGTTAAACGATAACTGAGATACGAGGGAGGTTCCAAAATGCAATATTTTCAAAATCACCCTGTATCTCGAAAACGAAGTGAGCTATGAAAATTTTGTTCGCGGTATCTTTCGTTTCACAAAAAAGTAGCACAGTAATGCGAAAACCGCAACTCTCTATCTTTATGAATAAGTGAAATACCCCCCAAAACCATCGAAAATTGGACACCCAGTACATACGAGGTGAGTTTGTACATATTTATTATTGTATTCACCATTGAGTTTTATGGTTTTGTATTGTTCTATCTTCCTTATATATCGCGTTTACTAATTAATAGATGCACACATGCATCTTTCTTTTACATCTTTGTTTAATAATACGTTGTTTGTAAAGAATAATATAACGATTCTCATTTTACAAGGGGAACAGATTCCCACATATTCATATTAACGCTGATAAAATGTAAGATGCAAAGCAATTATTTTTTTATGCGTTAAAAACGAGTAACAATTTAATAAGTTTGTTTTGTAGAATTTATCCTGTCAAACCTGTATTTTACATAATATTAGAATCCTCACTTATAATTTAGTAAAATTGCATTTATACATAGATGCAATTTCGAGTTGACGTCGAAATTAAATGCTAATCTATTAAGTAAACGGTGCTGCCTGCGAGTATATCAATTGTAAACGTAGGTACTCGTATAGGTAGGTGACAAACGAATGAGAGATATAACGAGCCGAGAAATGAACTGCTACAATGATAACATCGGCGTTAAAACAGCCTCGGGTTAGAATCCTTGTGGAAGATAATAGTATTTCAACAGTTAGATTAAACTCCCTTCTAATCTGTTGTTAGGCTTGAGTTCTGCGTTTGTATCAACGGTGCTTTGGGTTTCTCTGTTATACGTGTGTAATATACGTTTACACTCGTCTGGTTCTCATTTCCATTTCGATGGAGAACTGATGTCGTTTCGTTTGAAGCGAACGCTATATTATAATATGTACGATTCGCGATTTGCAAATGCGTGTTTCTTCATGAGGATCCAATGAGATTGGGTTAAAAAAACATCGGTGAGAACCAAAAACCGCAAGAAATCTAATGTAATAAAATTTAAAATCTGAAATTATTAACTAATTAAACCTAACTATCAAACTAAAAATTAACTCTAACCCAAAACTCAATTTACGAATGATAATGTGGAAAAGAAAAAGATAACTATTAAGAGCAAGATACATCTGTGAGAATCAACACCACAATGAAGAGTACAATAATAAATCTGAAGTAATAAATTTAAACCTAAAATATTAAACTAATTAAATCTATACAGGGTGTAACAGTGGGAAGGCTATGGCCTCCGGTAGTCAAATGAAAGTTACAACTGCTTGCAACTTTTCATTGATTTCTGCACACGTTTTCCCATCCAAAAACAGAAATCTAATCACTCACCGGTATTGCTCTTTTTCCATTATTGTAAAAATAAACGTGAACTAAATAATACTACTCAAAGTCGGTAATGCAGGTTTTCACACAAAACACCATCGGGCGCCAAACACGGGTATAATGCAAAAATTGCCAAAATGCCAATTTTGGGTCTAATGTCGATTAGTAATTTTGACTAATTTGGTTTGACACTTCTTATCGAATTCTTAATAATATTCGGTGTTCACTTTTAGTTCACTTAGAAACTAGTACAGATAGTCATAGGGATTCCTAATACTGATTTTTAGACAATAAAATATTCTATCCGATAATATAAATATATACAGGGTGTTCCATTTAAAATAATAAAGTTATACACGAAAGAAGTTTACAAAGTTTGGCCTCGGTACTTGAACGACCTGTAGAATACTCGATAATTTTGAATATGGCATTCAATCAGCCAAAGGATTTTCTATTTACGCTTTTCGTTCCATTTCCCTGAATTAAGTCATTTTTGAGAAAGTAAACTTTTCGTGCAACATTGCATTTTCAAAAAACTTGAAATATCTCATAAACTACAAAAATTAGACATAGGAAACTTTAAATAAAGTTGGACTAGATTTCAGTGTACAACTCTAAAATGCCATAAAATACAGGGTGTTCCATTAATAAAAACATAACTTTGGTACATTGCTAAGTTTTGAAACATATTGTATATTGCCTATTATTTTTAAATTGTAGATCTAATCCACCTACATATATTCCAGTATTATAACTACTAACAGCAAGATACATCTGTGAGAACCAAAACCATAATCATAAATAAGAATTAGGAGACCCAAGTAATAAATTCAAAATCCAAAAATATTAACTAATTAAATCCAAATACCAAATCTAAATATTAACTCTAACAAATTTTCAATTTACAAATGATAATGAGCAAAAGAAATAGCAGGATACATCTGAGAGAAACTACAGTGATAAATAACAATGAGAAAACTGAAAGTAAACTAAATATTAGCTCTAACCCAATTTTTCATTTCGTTATAAATTGTAACTTTGTTAAAATGTGAGTCTTTTAGTTCATTTGGTAAAGAGTTATATACGGTGATTGCCACATAGAAACAATTTTTTTTCCCCAATATCCAAATTGACTTTTGGCAGTATCAGAGATTTGTTTCTGTCATTACTTCCGGAAAGAGCGCCCTCAGAGAGTAGTAGTTGTCTGATCCTGATGGATTCTTCGTCATTCTGTCTGTTGATGATTTTCAAGATTTTATTTTGTCTAGTCTTTGCAGAATAGTTTGAGTGAAGAATTTAAGCATAGAGCTAAATTGACTGGAAGATTGAGAAATTGCCCTCCATCATCCAAGATCAAGTCATCAGCTATTTGTTTTACTTTTACTGGTGGTGGAAGAAACCTGTTTTTTAGCAATCTAAATAAGCCACTTCTTGGACGACAGCATCCTATGTTTCCATATTTTACAATTTGAAGCAAGTATTGGCTTTCATGCACATGTTCTGAATACCATTTAATGTCTGGAAAATCAGGAAGATCTTGTTCGCCCTGCCCAATATATTTTGCATTTCAATTTCCATTGAACTCCATACCTCAGTTAACACATTTCCTGCAAACTGGAAACTGGATCTTTCTAAATGTTCATCAATTGTAACGCCATGTTCGTTCAAATGAGGCCCAAAATGGTCATGAGGCAATATAAAACCAGCCAGTTCCTGACTAAGAGGAGCCATTCTACGCTCTACTCTGTTATACCAGGAGCATTTGCAGCTAAAAACAATGCATCGAGATCATGTCGCTGAAAGTGTTGTATAGCAAACCCTATAACTTTTTGATAACGCGCATTCTGATCAACCCTCATGATTACCACTGGATTTACCAATCCATGGTCAGTTTTAGCGAATGCTTGAAACTCTTCAGGTTTAAGAAGCGTCTCGAAATCCTGAGCATGAGTATTAGCAGTAGATGAACTATGCTTTCCACTTCCAGAATATCCAACGGCTTGCGATTGTCCTAGCATATTGGAAGTGATTTTGATACCAGCATAAACTGATGGTATTAATTTATGCCGCTCAGCGATTACCCAGTCGTGATCAGGCAATTTGATTATATATTCCATGTGCATTAGAAGAGGTGCTTGCTTATTTGCCTTAATTACATCAATAAGGACACGAGCTTTATCATCTTGAGATATGAAAAATACTTGATCTGGTCCAAATATGGATGTTATGTTCTCCAAATAATGGATTGATGTTTCAGCGAAATTGCTATCTAAGTGGCTGTTGTGGTGATCAGCCTGAGCCCGAGTGAGCTTTGCAGAATGAGATTTTCTGGGAATCAAACGAAGATATGTCCAACTTCGACTAATGTCAAAACCTTGTGTGAGTTCATCAAGAGTTTTCACACTGCGAATAGATTCCGTTCGTCTTCTATCATCTGCTGCACTACCAAATAAAGCAATATCCGCAATTGTTTTCAATAGTTGATCGTTTTCTAAGCTAGGACGTCCCATTGAATCCTCAGGGATAGTTTTTTTATTATTATTTCTGGATTTTCATGACAAATATCTTCTAACTTTCTTTTCATACCATCTTTGTGTTTCTTCTGGGCAACTGCGTTTTGAATCTTCCTGTTTATATTTTTGTGATCAATTATAAGGAACAAATCCATCTAATGAACATGATACCTCTAAAATTTGAGGTAGGCCATAATATCTGCTGATGATTAAACGTCTAAATTAATGTTTTCTTTACGAAATGTAAGGAGAAATTTCTTGGCGATTTCTAATATTTTTAGTGCAGTGTAATCTTCTTGAATTTTGAAAAATTCAACTTTGGCGAAAGTGGATCAAAGGTAACACAAACATTAACTTGCTTTGCTTACAACACGTCAGATCGTCAATCGTATCGAAACAAAACTGAGATGGAAAAAAATTAGACAAGTGAATAGTACGTAATTCCCCTACTCAGTTCTACGTATTCATTATTCGTAGGAATCCCCGAAAATGCATTTGTTTCTGTCATTACTTCCGGAATGCACAAAGAGCGCTCTCAGAGAGTAGTAGTGGTGTTTAATCGACTACAGACTATAACCTTGTCTAATATTTAACGGCATCCTGATGGATTCTTCGTCATTCTGTCTGTTGATGATTTTCAAGATTTTATTTTGCAGTCTTTGCAGAATAGACAGGATATTATTGTATGCACCACCCCAAGCCAGCGTATTTTATTTGAACTTTTTATTCTTGTTAATCCATGGGGGTCGAAGCCTCTTGGGTGATCGAAACGATTCACCCTCATCGCCAATTCCAATTTAGTCTCACCAAATCAGGCCAATATGATGGATGATCGATAACAATGAAGCCTTTTTTTGGCAAGAATTCACGTACCATGATGGCTTTGTGCTATCATAGCAACCAACTGCCTGGCTCTCGATATTCCGGTTAAACTCGTCGAATTCTAGAACTCCCAGATAATATTCTGGGACGAATTCACTCTGAACAATTCAAAATTGAATCGAAGAAAACGGTCAACATTGTCCTGATTTTACTCTTCTGGTGACTTCCATGCCGTACACTGACGTTTCATTTTTGGCTCGTTTCAATAGCTGACATGCTCGCCGGGCTCCTTCAGGACATTTTGAACATATCTTTGCAAAACTGCTGAAGTATCCAATCTTTTTGGTCGTCTGTCAGACTGTGTGCCACGTTTTCTCTTCTGTTTGTCCAAATCTTCGCTCAAAATTCGATAGAATGTGGTTTTCGGTATCTCAGTTTCCTCTTCGGTAAGTCTTGCGGACACACAGAATTTCTTTGACTTTCTTGATGTTTTCTCCATTGCATCGTTCGTTACGCCTATATCAGGCTTTGGAAAATTGCAATTTTGGCAGGTTAAACTGGGTCAAATTCTCTTCACAAATTTGTCATTTATACAATTTTCATCCGGGACTAAACAGCTTTCTCCCTAATCCTGGTTCTCTAGCAATAACTATCAGTTATCTTCAAATCTTCAATTTTGTTGGCGATTTCTTTAATTCATGCTTCTGGAGGTCTTACACACTTTGGGGTTCTTTCCTCCATCTTACACTAAAATTTGACTTCGATATAGGACTGCCTTCTTTGACAAAAATTTCCTCTTCTTTAAGCAAATGTAAAAGTAACCAACATTAAATCAGCATTTATTAATCATCACTATTGTTTTTGATAGCTAGGTAGAGAATACAAACGACTCCCCTCGTATAACAAGATTAATAATCAAGTTATATAAGAAAAGTCATCTTCTTGGAACATCATCACAGTCTCAGTGCTCTCGAAACTAACTGCGTATCCATCAAAACCAGTTCTGCGATAATATCGAACACCTTCGGTTATTTCACGTTGTTGAGGCAAAATGTGTGTTATGAAAATGTGTTTCTTTCTAGAACAGGCCGCGAACGAAATCGAAAGTACGGCGAAAGTTACCTATCTCGCAAATTAAAATTTATTTTTAAATTAAATCAATAAACACGACAGAAATCACACAGATTCCGCTTCAAACTCGACAAGAATCGAATTCACACACACCCGCCTTTAAAAAAGATTTAAAAAAAAAGATAAACTTGAAAGGATTCAATTTACAAGTTGCCCTTCGACAAAACGCGGTTAAGTTTCCAGAAAATGAGGCGTCCTCAGATGAATGGCATGCCGAATGTTTAGCGCGTTAATAGTGTGTGGAACGGTTTCGATTACCGGTGTTACCGGTTAGTTGGCAGCGTTGCCACGACGGAAATAACGTTTTGTAATGTGTAAATTAGAAAAAAAAGAGCATCACAGCTGTCGACCAAGAAATGATTATACCGATTTTTGTGTGTCGTTCATTTTTTTTTTTGTGTGTGTGTCCTTTCTTCGACGGCGACCGAAAACTATTTAGTTGTAAGGAGGCACAAATTGATTTTCACATTAATCGACTATTCAGTGTGAAATGTACAATGATGTAGTAAATTAAATTCTTTCTAAATCTTTAAAGGTATAATATTATTAACGATTTTAAATTATTTTAAAGCTAAAGCTAACAACGTTTCTATCAGCGGCATAGCTTTTAAATTTAGGTGGATTTTTCACCCCAATAGTCTAATTTTAAAAAGATTAACCTGATCACATCTATACCATGCTCAATACTTCCTTATTTTTTTTTAATGGATAACCTATGAGACAAGTGAACCAAAGAAAGTCCAACCACTTCTTTCCGTGAGAGCTCAAATCCATTTTTATACTAGTTACCAATGGATATGTTGTCAGGTAGATGTTTGGTTCTCTTGGTGAAACCTACTTAATCTAATTTCAACGTTTGACTTGGTTCTATCCTGGTTTTGACATCAGAGTATCAGGTTTGCAAAATCAGGGTATCCATTCGAATTGAAACCAGTGCACTAGTTTTGTAACCAGTTTTTTTTTTACAGTAATGTACAAATAAAATTCAAAGGCGCAAATGATTAATAAACAGCATAATCCCCGTCATCATTGAGAACGATTTGGCACCTCCTCTAGAAGAGCATCACAGCAATATTTCAAATAACCCTTGAAAGCTGCTTCAAATTCTGAACAGGCCTGTCTGCAAGCTGACGCTTAATAATGGCCCCGGCAGTTTCGATGAGGTTGCTCTTCTTCTTCTTGATGCTTTAAGTTTTGAATAATGCACATCAGTTCATAGCAGCCACTCTTATAGGCCTAACTTTTATATTAGTGTCGATTTAGTGACTTGACGGAAGCATGATAAAGACCACACGTTCTGCATGTTCGACTAGATAGCTTCATTTTTACTGTCGGACAAAAATAATCGTAGAGCATTTGCAGGAAATCTTTGAGTGAAGAATTTAAGCATAGAGCTAAATTGACTGGAAGATTGAGAAATTGCCCTCCATCATCCAAGATTAAGTCATCAGTCATTTGTTTTACTTTTACTGGTGGTGGAAGAAACCTGTTTTTTAGCAATCTAAATAAACCACTTCTTGGACGACAGCATTCTATGTCTCCACGTTTGACAATTTGAAGCAAGTATTGGCTTTCATGCACATGTTCTGAATACCATTTAATGTCTGGAAAATCAGGAAGATCTTGTTCGCCCTGCCCAACATATTTTGCATTTCAATTTCCATTGAACTCCATACCTCAGTTAACACATTTCCTGCAAACTGGAAATTGGACCTTTCTAAATGTTCATCAATTGTAACGCCATGTTCATTCGAATGAGACCCAAAATGGTCATGAGGCAATATAAAACCAGCCAGTTCCTGACTAAGAGGAGCCATTCTACGCTCTACTCTGTTATACCAGGAGCATTTGCAGCTAAAAACAATGCATCGAGATCATGTCGCTGAAAGTGTTCTATAGCAAACTCTATAACTATTTGATAACGCGGATTCTGATCTGGCCCTCGATCAACCCTCATGATTACCACTGGTTTTACCAATCCATGGAAACTCTTCAAGTTTAAGAAGCGACTCGAAATCCTGAGCATGAGTATTAGCAGTAGATGAACTATGCTTTCCACTTCCAGAATATCCAACGGCTTGCGATTGTCCTAGCATATTGGAAGTGATTTTGATACCAGCATAAACTGATGGTATTAATTTATGCCGCTCAGCGATTACCTAGTCGTGATTCTATATTCCATGTGCATTAGAAGAGGTGCTTGCTTATTCGCCTTAATTACACCACTAAGGACACGAGCTTTATCATCTTGAGATATGAAAAATACTTGATCTGGTCCAAATATGGATGCTATGTTCTCCAAATAATGGATTGATGTTTCAGCGAAATTGCTATCTAAGTGGCTTTTGTGGTGATCAGCCTGAGCCCGAGTGAGCTCTGCAGAATGAGATTTTCTGGGAATCAAACGAAGATATGTCCAACTTCGACTAATGTCAAAACCTTGTGTGAGTTCATCAAGAGTTTTTTACACTGCGAATAGATTCCGTTCGTCTTCTGTCATCTGCTGCACTCCCAAATAAAGCAATATCCGCAATTGTTTTCAATAGTTGATCGTTTTCTAGGCTAGGGCGTCCCATTGAATCCCTCAGGGATAGTTTTCTTTTTTTATCTCTGGATTTTCATGACAAATATCTTCTAGCTTTCTTTTCATACCATCGTTGTGTTTCTTCTGGACAACTACGTTTTGAATCTTCCTGTTTATATTTTTGTGATCAATCATAAGGAACAAATCTATCTAATGAACATTATACCTCTAAAATTTGAGGTAGGCCATAATATCTGCTGATGATTAAACGTTTAAATTAATGTTTTCTTTATGAAATGTAAGGAGAAATTTCTTGGCGATTTCTAATATTTTTAGTGCAGTGTAATCTTCTTGAATTTTGAAAAATTCAACTTTGGCGAAAGTGGATCAAAGGTAACACAAACATTAACTTGCTTTGCTTACAACACGTCAGATCGTCAATCGTATCGAAACAAAACTGAGATGGAAAAAAATTAGACAAGTGAATAGCATGTAATTCCACTACTCAGTTCTACGTATTCATTATTCGTAGGAATCCCCGAAAATGCATTTCGTTTTCAAGCATAGACAATGTGTGGGTTGCCATATGTGTGTGTAAAAAAGTAAATAATTGCTGCTGACGTAATCATGCACCATCTAGATCTCCCCACCCTCATGTCATCAAAAACAAAACAAAGCAAAGACCTCCCCGCCCCTCTATAATACTTACGTAATACTTGAACGGCCTCAAGCCCAATAGTACAGAATCATTGGAAAAGCATTAGACACATTTTGAAAAGCAATTGACAAAAGAGGAAAAGCAAAAGAAAAATTGGCCATAGCCTTGTCAGCGCCAGTATCTATCCAATTGGTCTATTGAATCTTACACAATATTATCTCCGATCTGATTAGAATAAGACAGAATAACTAGATCATACATCTCTTGTTATATTCTCTTGCGTTCGCTATGTTTAACCACCAGTATAGACGATGTAGACGTCTTGAAAGTAGAGGATTTCTGAAAATCATGACTTACATGTTTACGTTTTCATTTTGACAATTAAAATGTCAATTTTTTTTAATTTTACTCTTAAAATTTGAATTGTTTTTCATTATAAAGGGCTAAATAGTTTAATATAGAAATGTACCATCAACACCATTATAATTGTAAGCTAATATGTGTAAATGAAAGCGTTCTCTGTCAATTTGCATGTATTTCAAGCCCTAAAGCAAGACGAAACAGCAAAACGAAAAGGCACGGCCTCTATAAAAGGTACCGCTGTAGGAGTCCCTTCACTATGCTCTCCCATCCCAATCGTAGCGAATACCCTGCGGCAAAACGATTTAAATTCAGATATTATTGTCGTTGTGTGAAATCAGAGATTGAGTTCTACGACTGCATTGCACACACAAAGTGAAGTCATTTTACCGTGACTAAATAGACGGAAAATCGATCTACATAGTTCCTTTTCTTTTTCTCCTCTCTCACTTTTATTACCACGTCTTGAGCTAGAGCTTTCTAGCTTAAATAATGTTTAAAAAATATAAATATTTCGCATCAGGGGATGGTATCGATTTAATCACTTTTAAATTGAACAGGATGCATTGCCTAACGGGACCCGATCTCGACACCCCATCCGAAGCATTATAATAAACTTGGAGGAGAGGACGTGCAGACTTTGCGCTGAAGGAGTTAAACTTTACGTCTCTAGCAGTTCTAGCTAGTATAGTATAGAGTATGAAGATGAAACATTGTAGTATAGTAATAGTAGTTTAGATAGTCCGGATTAATCCCGAGTAATTACAGTTAATTCAATCAGATCCCTTCGAACAATGGCATCCCCGGACAAGTCCGTAGAGCAGGAACACACGGAAGATCTTACACATTGTAGCACACGGTGCTATAGCACCAGGCAGGGTGTAATGGGTCTCCGGAGACACTAACACCAACTAAAATACGCCTATAGTGCACGTACAAGTATAGGAGTTTAAGTTTTCTTGAAAAGGAAGAAGCTAGGGCGGTGTATACATATATATAGTTTAGTTGGATGGGGGGTCCGGAGGTTTTCCCTTAAAGCGCGTGGACAACAGGAAGCCCGGACGCAATATTAACTAATTACCTATTCATTACGGCTTAAAGTGGCAAGTTGGTGCTGAATTATTCTCAGGCTCCGGAGGCCAAGTTCCGGAAGTGAGGTAAGACGCGCTGCCTCCGGAAGCCCCGTACTAATGGACAACCAACTTACATGGTCCAGGAGCTGTTACTACTACTGCTTCTGCTTCTGCTTATGCTTATATGTGTGTGTCTGCGAATTACGGTCTGGCTGGTGGTTATATTAGGATTGATTAGCTTTTGAAACTTGGAACGACGGTTTAGCGTATTCAAGACTTAATTCATTCCTGATTAAATGTGTAATACCTTGTGTGCAAACGATTAATTAATTTGTGTTCGGCAGATCTCTGGTAACGCGGATAAATTGCGAAGAATTTTAATTATCCTTGAAATTAATTAATTAGTTCTTGGAGGGAGACAAAACTCAGCAAAATAAAAACCAGAAATGCAAGACGATACTGGAGCCTGATCAAAAATTTATCCCCTCATTTTTTTTTTAAATAACACTGGTCAACAGAGAAATGTTTTTTTATACATACAGGGTTTCCACGCCCAAGTGGGACATAGGGAGAATACATGTAAAATCGGTTTTCGGTGAATATTATCTCCCTAATACTATATATATATATATATTAGGTTATACGTTCCTCTCGGAACTGGAACCGCTCAAGAGAGCTCTTCAGACCCCAATCGTTTTTAAAGCGGTGGGTCACTCCGCTTCTCATTTTCTTCGTACTTTCTATCTATAGGCTGCTATGATTCTTTGCTTCATCCGCGACTTTTTTCCATTCTTTTCTGTCCTTCATCTTGTCTCTCCATCCGGTTACGCCCATCTTTTGTAAATCACTCAGTACTTGGTCTTCCCACCTGGTTTTTGGTCTTCCTCTGGGCCTGGAATCTTTCGGTTTCCAATTGATTATCCTTCTTATTATTGTCTCTTTGTTTTTTCTATTTATATGTCCATACCATCTTATTCGTTTTGATTTTATTATTCTTACTATATCTTCTCCGTCTAGGAGTTTCACTATCTCGAAGTTCATCAGTCTTCTATACTGTTCGTCGCCTTCTTTCTTGGGGCCGAATATTTTTCTAATTATTTTTCGCTCAAACACTTTTAACTGTTCTTCTTCCTTATTCGTTAAACACATTGCTTCAGCTGCATAAACTACCACAGGTCTTATTGCAGTTTTATATAGCCTTAATTTCGTCGTCTTGCTTATAATTTTGCTTTTCATGATGTCCCTATATTTGTAATACGCGTTGTAACCAGACTGAATTCTTTGCATAATTTCCATACGTCTGTCATTTCTATTGTTTATCATGATTCCGAGGTATTTGAAAGCTTTCACTTCTTCATATTCTTCTTCCCCTATTTTGATCTTTAAATGTGTCTCTTCTCTGTTTGTCCTGCTTATTTTCATGTATTTTGTTTTCTGCTGGTTAACCTCTAGTCCTCTTTTTCTTGCTTCATATAATAACTTTGTTGTCGTTTTTTCAAGACTTTTCCTATTCCTCGATATGACCGCGATGTCATCTGCGTATGCTATTATTTGAACAGATTTTGCTATTATATTTCCCGTTGCCTTACTTCCTTTTATTGCTCCTTCCATAGCAATATTGAACAATGTCGCTGATAGTCCATCCCCTGTCTCACACCTTTTGTTACTTCTATTGTCTGTTATCCCTTCATGTGTAAGTACTGCTGCCTTTGATCCTTCTATCGTCATTTTGATCAGTCTTATTAGTTTTTCAGGTATTCCTTGTGTTCTTGCGTCTTTTGCTATCATGCTTCTCTTCAAACTATCAAAGGCTTCCCTGAAGTCTATGAATATTATATGCAACTCGATGTCATTTTCGTAGCATTTTTCAATCACTTGTGTTAATACATGTATAGCATCTATTGTTGACTTTTCTTTTCTAAATCCGTTCTGATGTTCTCCTAATAAACTTTCTGAATATGGTTTCAATCTTTTTTTAAAATTAGCGTTGTTAATATTTTGTACGCAGTGTTCAGCAACGTTATTCGTCGATAGTTTTGACAGTTTGTTAGGTCTCCTTTCTTTGGAATGGGCGCTATATATCCTATTTTCCATTCTGCAGGCATCGATTCTTTTCTCCATATTTGCAACATCAGTTCGTATAATCTTTTTCTCATCTCATCTCCAGCGTTTTTTATCATTTCGTTACAAATATCATCAGGACCTGAGGCTTTTCCATTCTTTAAATCTTTCATTACTTCATCAAATTCATTTTTTGAAGGCTCTTCTATTTCTTCATCTCTTACGTTTTCTTCTAATGTTTCTTCATTAGCATCTTCATCACATATTTTAGATGTGTTTTTTATATATTCTTCCCACTCTTTCTTGTCTATGTTGGCTGTTATATTCTTTTTCCTCTTTTGCTTTCTTATACGTTGGTAGAGCTTACTATTATTCTTATTGTCTGCTTCTATTTCTTCCATTATTTCTTCTATCCATTTTTGTTTCTTGATTTTCGCTAGTTTTGTACCTTCCTTCCTTATTTTGCTATATATTTTGTAGTCTTCTAGTTTTTTAGTTTTTAGCCATTTTATTCTTGCTGTCCTTTTTGTTTCAATTACTGCTTCACATTCTCTGTCAAACCAATCGTTTTTAATTTCCTTCCTTTTTCTTCCCAAAACTCTTTCAGATACTTCAATTACCGTATTTCTCAGTTTACCCCATTCCTCTTCTATGTCTTCATGTCTATTCTGTTCTTCTAACACTTGTTCCCTAATACTACTTCATTCAAAATTAAGGGCCGCATATTATAACTGGGTTAACAATGAACATCTCCACAATCATAGTACAAAGAAAGTCATTTTAATAAAGCCAAAAAATTATTATTTTTAAATCTATTGTTCGTGAATTCTTAATAAGGCTTTTAATACGTGACTTAGTGCAAGCGTCCATGGCGCAATAGATCGCGCGACGGCTTAATAACGCAAATGCACGGATTGTTTAGGGTTCGAATCCCGGCAGATTAGTTTTATTTTTTATTTTTTATCTCCAACAATAATGCTACAAATTCAATAACACTACAAAAATCAGAGATTTTGAAGACTATAAAATCGATTTTTTGAGGATTAAGGTAAATAATGAATAATTTTTACACTAAAAAAAAAGATCACGTGCTATTATATTATTCGATTTTTAATTGTTACTAACGACGAATCATTTGTCAAAATAAACGACAAAACTTAATCAAGATTAAAAAAAAATAAAAAATAAAATTCATTTCTCAGATTCGAACCCCAAACAATCTGTGCCTTACGTTATTAAGGCGTCAGGTGAACGTCTGCGCCACGGCCACTTGCACTAAATTACGTGTTAAAAGCCTTATTAGGAATTCATGTACAATAGGTTTAAAAATAATAATTTTTTGGCTTTATTAAAATGACTTTCTTTGTACTATGATTGTGGAAATGTTCATTGTTAACCCCCCTTGGTTGAAGTAGTATTAGGGAGATAATATTCATCGAAAACCGATTTTACATGTATTTTCCCTATGTCTCGGCCGTGGAAACCCTGTATATGTATTAAATGTACTGTATGTCTAAAGAAAAAGTAAAATAGTAGTATGTAAAAATTGGGTCTTTCAAGAGGACAATCACCCAAAGCATCGGAGTCGCTGAGAAGGAAGAAAATTGTCACCATGTCTGTTCGGGAAACCCAGCATTTGTTAATTTTAGGAAATGAAAATCATTTGTCATTGTTCTAAAATCCGGAAGGTTTAGGAATTACCAACAGTTTCCACCACCCGAAAGCCTGTTCAGAATTTGAAGCAGCTTTCAAGGGTTATTCCTCCTTCTAGAGGAGGTGCCAAACCATTCCCAATGCTGACGGGATTTTATTTGTACATTACTGTAAAAAAAAAACTGGTTTCAAAACTAGTGTGTGGTTTCAATTCGAATTTTGCAATCCTGATACTCTGATGCCAAAACCAGGATAGAACCAAGTCAAAATTAGGGTAAGTATCTAGCTTTGGAATCAGATTACGTAGGTTTCACCATGAGAACCAAACCTCTACTTGACAACATATCCATCGGTAATCATCGATTACCGAAAAGTGTCTCGGTTAAATATCTTAGCATGGCACTCAATAGTCACCTCACTTTGTGTTTTCACACCTACAAAATTGTGTCACGCGTTTGTTTTCGCTAAAAGACTTGTTTATCTTTTTTCTTTATACCAGGTGAGCACTTTGGCTCGCTTAATCTACATCAAGCCAATTCCCAATTCAACTGGATTGATCTGGACATGATCCCAGCAAAAAAAATGGAAGGTACCTATTTTCGGACAAGGTGGAATAGATGTGATCAAATGTGATTTTATAATTTACGATAATACGGACAAATTAGCAGCTGTTGTAAATAATTTGACATTAAATCATTTTGTCATGATCTACCGAAAATTAAACTATTGGGGTGAAAAATCCACCTAAACCTAAAAGGTATACCGCTGATGGACCTCTCACAATATCTGTGAACGATGTGCTGTTACTTTGAAGAGCTGGATAAAAGGTAAGAGCATAGCTATGTCATTTGGTAGGCCTATGATTTGGCGAGAACCAAAGGATCATTGGACAGACTGTTACTTTAGCTGCACAAAGATCTTCGAGTTTTCCAGTGAAAATAAGGATCAAATTACCTATCCTTATTTACCTTCTGCCACTTATCGTCCAGTTCCTCATTCGGAAGCTTTGCCAGTACCAAGTCCTATGGATGTTTCGAACCAGGAACATGTTGATGAAGAATATTTGCCATCTCAAGAGGACACGCCTCATTTAATAAATCAATTGGAATTAAATGATCTCAGACAGAAATATTACGATCAAGACTGGAAGGATGGAAGTTGTTAGCTCCGGGTACGCGTATTTCTGTAATATATCGAAATCGCCAGAAAGAACTGTCACAATATTTTTCAACTGAAGAATGCCTTTCATTTTGTTCCAACCGGAAGAATGACGTCTTTATATAGATAACTTCTAAATTGAGTTTGAAAGCTGTCCTTCTACATATAGGAAACATCTACCCCTCCATTCCTGTTGGTCATGCCGTGCATATGATGAAAACATATGATAATATGACACGTCTCCTTGATAAAATCAATTACAAAACCTATAAATGGTACATCGGTGTGATCTCAAAGTAGTTGCAATTCTACTTGGTCTACAACTTGGATTTACAAAGTATTGCTGTTTCCTTTGTGAATGGGATAGTCGAGCGAGAAATTTACACTATACTGTTAAGCAATGGCCAATCAGGAGAAAAGAACGTAGTCCATAATTCGTTTGTGGAGCCTCATAAAATACTTTTACCTCCATTAAACATAAAATTAGGTCTGATGAAGAATTTCGTCAAAGCATTGGACAAAGAGGGACCAGGATTTCGATACCTTAAACAAAAATTTCCTAATATATCTGAGGCAAAACTTAAAGAGGGGATTTTTTAGGACGCCAGATTAATCTGTTACAACAGGATCGAGAATTTGACGTACTCTTGAGCGATTTAGAACGGACTGCTTGGGATTCATTTAAAAGTGTGGCAAAGAATTTCTTAGGAAATAAAAAATCTGAAGATTACGAGGAAATTGTGGTGAGGTAGTGAACTTGTTAGAAGTTACCATGCATTAGGGTGTAATATGAGTCTTAGAATACATTTCTTGCATTCGCATCTGAACTTCTTTCCCCCGAATTTTGGGGATGTTAGCATGAGGAGCATGGGGAAAGATTTCATCAGGATATTTCCACTATTGAAAAACGCCATCATGGCAAGTGGAATAGCGAGATGCTTGCTCTGACTACTGTTGGACTTTTCTAAAGACGTCCCAGAATAGCATATACATACTTAGTTAGTGTTAGTATTGTATGATCAATATGAATTTCATTTGTTTGTAATACCAGAAGCTTCGTTTGGTTGTTTTTCTGTCATATTCAGCTAAAGGAAGATCTCTTCTCAATGTCCAACAGTAATCGGCCATCATTCTTTTGTCACAGCGCCCTTGGTATCTTTTTTCCATCTCTTTAATATTCTGGTGAAATCTTCCTCCTTGCTCTTCACTCACGTCCCCAAAATTTTCTGGGAAATAGTCCAAATGTGAACGTAAAAAGTAAATTTTTATGCTCATATTGCAACCAAGAATCCTGAATTTTTCAACCATATTTTCAAAGATCTCAACATAGTTTGTGTCTTTATAATTCCCTAGGAAATTGTTTTTCCTAATCTTCCATTACATTTTCAAATTCTTGATCTTTCATCAATCTCCTAATCTGCGGGCCTACGAAGATTCCTTCCTTTAATTTTTCCTCTGACAGAGTCGGAAATGTTTTACACAAATATTTAAAACAATTTCCTTCTTTGTTTAATGTCTTAACAAATTGTTTCATAAGTCTGAGGGTCAATAAGACTTACGTGAATTACATTTTTGGTTTCCAGGTGTTAAAGTCACTCTTTGTGGCCAGTATCGTTTTATCCAATGCTATTCTCGATTTCTGCTATCCCACTCGCACAGGAAACATGGAAATTTAGTATATCCAGACTGCTGACCTAAGAGAAGGCCTAAAATTTTTAGATCTCTACACACTTCCCGGTTGTGATTTTCATATTGTATTCTCAAAAGTAATTCCTGTAAATTTTCATTGTTTTCCTTTAATTGAACCGAATGGCCGACCGGAACATAAGCAAAAACATTGCTACTATGTAGAAGAACAGCTTTAAGGCTCCTTTTTGAGGAGTCGATGAAAAGTCTCCAGTCAGAAGGTGTGTACTCAGGAGCTCCGAGGAAAGTAACTAGATCAGCAACTGCTTGGCAGTACACGAGTGGTCCGTTTTGTGAAAAATATTTTACAAATTCAGCCTCACGATTTCTATACCAAGAGAAGGTAGTTTCTGGGGCAAGCAAATTTTTTTGTTTCAACCTAGACCTCAGTACTTCAGAAAGATCCCAAATCTCTTACTAAATCATTTAGTTCGGCTTGTGAAAATAGCTGAGGTTCGTTTTGACCTGAGGTTGATGGTTCATAATGACAATCCATCTGTACGGAGCCGGAAGTTGAAGAGGTTTCAGTATCTTCTTCTAGTACTTTGGGGGGTATAGGTATCGGTACATCATCACTGTGAGGAACTGGTCTGATAGCTGATTTAATATTGCTTGGGTACAAAATATGTTTCAACGTTTTTCTATTATGCCCCTTAACGGGTCGATAGCCGCAGTGGTTAGGCGGCTGACTATTGTTGTGAGAGGACGATAGGCGCCGTGGTTCAATTCTCTGGAGGGACGGTAACATTTTTTCAGAGAGTTTAATCCCGGATCGACTTGGGAGCAAAGTGATTAACAGCGCGGTATCATAAAAGGCGATATGATGCTGTCACAAAGCCATTTAAACACAACTTACACACACTAAACTACACCGCAAGAGTTGCAGTGATAGCCAGACAAGTAATACAGCTTACGGAGTCACTGCAACTAAGCACCCACCACACATTAAAAAAAAAATATATCACAAAATAAGAAGTAGCAATCGTCATGATGATTTTGCGGTTCTCTCCAAACCATCGGTATTCCAAAAGGAGCAGGCCTGTGTTATTAGGAATATAAAACAAAATAAGTTTGTAAATAATTCATAAAGAAAAAAATGAAAATTTATTGTTCAGCATTATTGCTCCTATAAATATTACGGCGCAGTAATCTGCTTAAATTAATTTTAAATTGATTTTGAAACATATTATCATAATTATCTCAAGTATTACTGTAGAGATAAATGATTAAAGGAAATATACAAGAATGTACTGAAGAAGTTTTTTTACAACATAAAGTGCCCGGCTGGCATGAACATGTATTTATTTAAATCTCCTTTTATAGAATCTGTAGAAGAGCTCTCGCGCATATATGGTCAACGAAATAAAGTAAATTAATTAGGATATCACCAGTAATCACGATAAACTACAAATCTCGCAAACAAGCCAGGATACGTTGACCGTGAACAAGATCGCGGTTGTACCCGAGCAGCCTTAATAAAACTTTATACACATATAATGATCACGAAGAGCTTGTTCCATTGTTTATAATCGCCACTCAAACTTTGTTTAATTACGATGATTATGATCTGAGCTGTCACTGATAAGTCTTAATTTACTGTAAGATCGGAGCTCGTTACATCGTTTACAACGTTTAAGGTGCACTTCTTAAGTCGAGATAGGATTGATATTAAAATTAAATCAAAGGTGGATTCACGTAGATATCCAGTTAGCTGCGGTAAATGTGTCCTGCGCGTATTACTCGAGGATAACACGGGGGCGAAACTGCAGTTAGGAAGGGTCAAAAAGCACCTAAGAAAACACACATCACACACCCGGGTACATAGAGCATGTGCGCTGGTAAACAATACGAGGATCCATAAACATATTACGTAAGCAGTACAGAACTCGAGGGAAATTATCTCGACAGTGGCGGACGATGCGCCGATATAACGAACACGGAGTAACTTGATACGGAGAATGCAATATCTCAGGAGCGTCTCCTCGTGTCCGTTGCAACGAGGATATTTCTACGAGCTCCGGCGGATCAACGCCTGTGTTAGGTGTATACACAGGATCTACGATCGTAGTCTGAAAACGTCATTAGAATTCATGGAGTTGCTTAGGCGTCTCCTCAACATTCTAACACACACAGAGACACACTGGTTACCGCTAAGTTCCACAGAATGATGTGCAATAACGGTCAAGTGTGTTACGTGATTTGGAAGACGAAGATGTTTTTGGATCATTTTCTGGTATCACATATGAATAAAGAAATGATTATTAATACTGGAAAACCCATAGGTCTTTGTACAGAAAAAGTAGCAGTCTGTCGAATGATCCTTTTGTTCTCGCCAAATCATAGCTGTGCTCTTACCTTTTATCCAGCTCCTCAAAGTAACAGCACATCGTGCACAGACATTGTGAGGGGTCCACAACTTGTCTGGATTTGTAATTTTTAACGGAAACAGAGACCTGTTTTGCATCGATTAAAAAAGTTAGAACATTATTGGATTAAGCGATTATGTTGAAAAATAAAATATACTTAAATATAAACCAATTGCCTTGTTTTCCTGAACACAGGTATTTATCATTCCCCCCTTGTATCCTTCGGTTTCCACCATGATTTCTTCAGTCGATCTGACTCTAACTAACAACTAGCTGATCCAGTAAACTTGAAAAATTTGGACCAGCTTGCTTACCGCCCAGATAATCCTCATTCTTCATATTATCTTTTTTAGCATTTAATTTTGACATTCTTGATTCAAATTTTGCTTCACTTCCAATGGGTCTCCAAACATTTCACTCAGTTCTGATTGTAACTGAACTTTATCAAACGAATTTCCTAGAAGAGAACCTTACATTGAAAGCTCCAGTTTCTCCAGTTGCTCAACATCTCAAACAGTTATATTTTATCCAACCAGAACTTGTACGTTTTTTTCTTCTTTGTCTAAGTTTGTTTTGTGTGCCAACACGACGACTTGTTTAGAAGATTATGATTATCTTGATTATAACCATTTTAAAACTGTAATTGTTGACATCTTCAACTAACTTCAGAAAGCCCAGCAGTCGTCCTTTCTTTTTCTATTTCCACACGTTAGGCACCAGATTCTAGCAGCAGGCAATGGAAAAAATGGGAGAATCGACAAAAGTTTTAAATCAAAAACAATCTTAACCCTTAATTAGTCGCGTGGGATCATTTTGACCCCATAACGCGTGATTACCACTGTAACTTCGAACTCAAGAAGTGTATAACCGTTTTCTTTCTTCAGTACTTCAGGATGTGATACCTTGTCCAAAAATTTGAATTCATTTTCGAGATACAGGGTGTTGAAATTTAATTTAAAAAAATTGTTTTTTGGAAATATCTCCGGAACCGTTTATAGTAAGAAAACAGCTTTTGTTACCATTTTATACTTATAATAAGCTAAGTTGTGTGCTATAATTGGTGAAGATTTTGAAGGGGTAGTGGTTGTTTTTCTCCCCAACTTCTACGCCGCTGGAAAAAGTACGGTTTTGATACGCCCATTTGATCCGCCACTGTTTTCTACACAAAAAAGGTACTGTTTGTCATGAGCTCTAAAGTTGACCGTTTTCGAGAAAAATCCACTTTTATTTTGAAAAACATTTTTTTGAAATAAAAGTTATTTTTCTAAAATATTAGAACAAGTAAGAAAAGCAAAGTTGATTTTTCTCGAAAACGGTCAACTTTAGAGCTCATGACCAACAGTACCTTTTTTGTGTAGAAAACATTGGGGGTTCAAATCTGAGTCTCAAAACGGTACTTTTTCCAGTGGCGTAGAATCTGGGGAGAAAAACAACCACTACCTCTTCAAAATCTTCACCAATTATGACTTAAAACAATTTTTTCTCACACACAACTTAGCTCATATCATAAGTAGAAAATGGTTATAAAAGCTGTTTTCTTTACGATAAACCGTTCCGGAGATATTTCCAAAAAACAATTTTTTTTTTAATTAAATTTCAACACCCTGTATCTCGAAAATGGTGCATTTTAGAAGGTAAGTTGATGGAAATTTTTTGACAAGCTAACACATCCTGAAGTCCTGCGCATATATTATGAAACACCCTGTATATTACTTCAACCCAATATACCTGGACCTTCCCCAGGGAGATGTGGAAGATGCAACAATTTTATTTGCAAAGAACACACAATTTTTTTTTGTAGCGATTGTGTTGATAGCGATTATTTAGTATTTTTAAGAATATTTCTGTTGTTTTTACTAAAATGTTTATGTTTCGACCCGCAATGTATGATTTTCTTAAAATAAAGTTTATTCATTAATGAATTTAAAAAGAAATCATCATCTTGGACATTGGATCATAATGACCCCACGCGACCAGATACGTCATTTTTTATGACGCGACTAACTAAGGGTTAATAAACATAATATTACAAGATGTGATTTCATGTTGGGAAGTGTAACCCTTTTTTTCTGTTGCCCAACGTTGGTCGCCAAATATATAAATAAGTTATTAGGACCGAATACTAATTTAATAATTTGCAACTAAAGATCAAGTCAAAATTTAAGACAAATACAACCAAAAATAATTGATAATCTTACAGGAAGATTTAGCAGTTACTTCTCCAACTCCCAACCCGAATTCCCTTCCTGACACCGTGTTGATCGAGAATAACGTTGACAACGAGTCTGTAATACTTTGTAAATCCAAGTTGTAGACCAAGTAGAATTGCAACTATTTTGAGATCAGCACAGATGTACCATTTATAGGTTTTGTAATTGATTTTATCAAGGAAACGTGTCATATTAGTCATATGTTTCCTTCATGTGCACGGCATGACCAACAGGACTGGAGGGGTTGATCTTTCCTATATGTAGAAGGACAGCTTTCAAACTCAATTTAGAAGCATCTATCAAAAGTCGCCATTCTTCCGGTTGGTGTTTCCAACCTAATTCTCGCTTTAAACTGTCAACATTTTTGCAAAATGAAAGACCTTCTTCAGTTTGAAAAATACTGTGATTTAATATACAGAAATACAGCCATACCTCCTTTTTCGACGCTTCGAGTTTCGTCGCTTCGCTCTTTCGTCGCTCGGTTTTTTTCGTTCAGTTTTTGTCGGTTGCTTCGCGCACTTTTCGCTTGCCATCTTATTTTTGTATCGTTGTCGTTCATTCTGTGAATTAAGATCGTCGGTGTGCACTGTTTCTTTTGTGAAATTGTCTGTCATTAAATTTTGTGCTTAATACATAATAATATTTACTTATATGATTATTTCTGTGTTGTACTGTAAACAATTCATAGCACAAACTGTAATATTTTGTGTTCCAATATAACCATGGATCCTAAATGTAATGATTCGAAATTGAAAAGAAGCCATAAGGTTCTTAATTTGCAACAAAAGCTTGAACTAATCAAGCTGAATGAGCAAGGCTTCTCAAATGCTGACATAGGTCGCAAGGTAGGTGTACCTCGCACTACCGTTAGCACAATTATAAAGAACAAATCTAAAGTGTTAGATGAAATAAAAAATGCTACTCCAGTACATACAAAAGTTATTAGAAAGAAACACAATTTAATTAGTGAGATGGAGAAAGTATTATCAAGTCAGCCACAATATTCCTCTAAGTCAAGGTCTTATCCAAGCTAAAGCTCAAACATTATTTAATACACTGAAAACTGAAAAAGGAGATATATCAGAAACATTTGGAGCTAATAGGGGCTGGTTTGATAAATTTAAAAAAGATCAAACTTACATAATATAGCAGTGCAGGGAGAAGCAGCTAGCGCAGATACCGCAGCCGCAGAAGCTTTTCCAATAGAGCTTGCAAAAATGATAGAAAACGGTGGCTACACAAAGCAGCAAATATTCAATGTAGATGAGACAGGCCTCTTTTGGAAAAAGATGCCGTCTAGAACTTTTATTGCCAAGGAGGAAAAATCAATGCCTGGATTTAAAGCTGCCAAGGATAGGCTTACTTTGTTGCTTGGGGCTAATGCATCTGGAGACTGCAAGTTAACGCCTATGCTCATATATCGGAAAATCCAAGGACCCTAAAAAATTATGTAAAGTCTTGCCTGCCAGTTTATTTTAAATCCAATAAAAAAGCCTGGATGACTGCTGAATTATTTACACTGGTTGGTTCACTGATTATTTCAAGCCAGCAGTGGCGGATTATTGCAAACAACAGCATATTCCCTTCAAGATCCTATTGCTTTTAGATAATGCTCCAAGCCATCCAAGACATATGACTAAGACTTATCAAGAAATTGAAGTTGTATTTTTGCCTCCAAATACAACTTGCTTGCTGCAACCAATGGACCAAGGAGTAATTTCGTCATTTAAATATTACTACATTAGGCTGACGTTTGCCAAGGCTATACCTGCAATAGATGCTCAAGTTCACGAGGGATCTAAACAAAATAAACTAAAAGCTTTTTGGAAATGGTTTACTATTTTGGATGGCATTAAATGTATTCGAGATGCATGGGCCGAAGTCAAAGAATCTAATCTGAAAGGCGTTTGGAAAAAGTTGATTCCGTCCTTAATTGATAACTTTGAAGGATTTCATGGTCATTTAATTCCAATTGATTTATTAAATGATGTCCTCTTGGGATGGCAAATATTCTTCATCTGTGTCACTGACAACTCTGAAATGTATTCTTCTATCTCGGTTTCAACATGTTCTTAGTTCGAAACATCCATAGGACTTGGTACTGGCAAAGCTTCCGAATGAGGAACTGGACAAGTGGCAGAAGGTAAATTAGGATAGGTAATTTTATCCTTATTAATACTGGAAAACCCGAAGGTCTTTGTACAGCAAAAGTAGCAGTCTGTCGAATGATCCTTTTGTTCTCGCCAAATCATAGCTATGCTCTTACCTTTTATCCAGCTCCTCAAAGTAACAGCACATCGTGCACAGACATTGTGAGGGGTCCACAACTTGTCTGGATTTGTAATTTTTAACGGAAACAGAGGCCTGTTTTGCATCGATTAAAAAAGTTAGAACATTGTTGGATTAAATGTATAGAGCTACAAGGCGATTATGTTGAAAAATAAAATATACTTAATTATAAACCAATTGCCTTGTTTTC
Organism: Holotrichia oblita; assembly: GCA_023690525.1. Classification (NCBI taxonomy): domain Eukaryota; kingdom Metazoa; phylum Arthropoda; class Insecta; order Coleoptera; family Scarabaeidae; genus Holotrichia; species Holotrichia oblita. The sequence goes on from CM043018.1 coordinate 153,397,916, forward strand.
CTGAACACAGGTATTTATCATGCCCCCCTTGTATTCTTCGGTTTCCACCATGATTTCTTCATTCGATCTGACTCTAACTAACAACTAGCTGATCGAGTAAACTTGAAAAATTTGGACCAGCTTGCTTACCGCCCAGATAATCCTCATTCTTCATATTATCTTTTTTAGCATTTAATTTTGACATTCTTGATTCAAATTTCGCTTCACTTCCAATGGGTCTCCAAACATTTCACTCAGTTCTGGTTGCAACTGAACTTTATCAGACGAATTTCCTAGAAGAGAACCTTACATTGAAAGCTCCAGTTTCTCCAATTGCTCAACATCTCAAACAGTTATATTTTATCCAACCAAAACTTGTACTTTTTTTTCTTCCTTGTCTAAGTTTGTTTTGTGTGCCAACACGACGACTTGTTTAGAAGATTATGATTATGTTGATTATAACCATTTTAAAACTGTAATTGTTGACATCTTCAACTAACTTCAGAAAGCCCAGCAGTCGTCCTTTCTTTTTCTATTTCCACACGTTGGGCACCAGATTCTAACAAGCTACTACAACCCAAGTTGACACATACAGCAGGCAATGGAAAAAATGGGAGAATCGACAAAAGTTTTAAATCAAAAACAATCTTAACCCTTAATTAGTCGCGTGGGATCATTTTGACCCCATAGTGCGTGATTGCCACTGTAACTTCGAACTCAAGAAGTGTATAACTGTTTTCTTCTTTCAGGACTTCAGGATGTAATACCTTGTCCAAAAATTTGAATTCATTTTCGAGATACAGGGTGTTGAAATTTAATTAAAAAAAAATTTTTTTTGGAAATATGTCCGGAACCGTTTATCGTAAAGAAAACAGCTTTTGTAACCATTTTCTACTTATAATAAGCTAAGTTGTGTGCTATAATTGGTGAAGATTTTGAAGGGGTAGTGGTTGTTTTTCTCCCCAACTTCTACGCCGCTGGAAAGAGTACGGTTTTGATACGCCCATTTGATCCGCCACTGTTTTCTACACAAAAAAGGTACTGGTTTGTCATGAGCTCTAAAGTTGACCGTTTTCGAGAAAAATCAACTTTTATTTTGAAAAACATTTTTTTGAAATAAAAGTTTTATTTTTCTAAAATATTCGAACAAGTAAGAAAAGCAAAGTTGATTTTTCTCGAAAACGGTCAACTTTAGAGCTCATGACCAACAGTACCTTTTTTGTGTAGAAAACATTAGGGGTTCAAATCGGAGTCTCAAAAACCGTACTTTTTCCAGTGGCGTAGAAGCTGGGGAGAAAAACAACCACTACCTCTTCAAAATCTTCACCAATTATGACTTAAAACAACTTTTTCTCACACACAACTTAGCTTATATTATAAGTAGAAAATGGTTATAAAAGCTGTTTTCTTTACGATAAACCGTTCCGGAGATATTTCAAAAAACAATTTTTTTTTAATTAAATTTCAACACCCTGTATCTCGAAAATGGTGCATTTTAGAAACTTTTTGACAAGCTATCACATCCTGAAATCCTGCGCATATATTATGAAACACCCTGTATATTACTTCAACCCAATATACCTGGACCTTCCCCAGGGAGATGTGGAAGATGCAACAAGTTTATTTGCAAAGAACACACAATTTTTTTTTTGTAGCGATTGTGTTGATAGCGATTATTTAGTATTTTTAAGAATATTTCTGTTGTTTTTACTAAAATGTTTATGTTTCGACCCGCAATGTATGATTTTCTTAAAATAAAGTTTATTCATTAATGAATTTAAAAAGAAATCATCATTTTGGACATTGGATCATAATGACCGCACGCGACCAGATACGTCATTTTTTATGACGCGACTAACTAAGGGTTAATAAACATAATATTACAAGATGTGATTTCATGTTGGGAAGTGTAACCCTTTTTTCTGTTGTCCAACGTTGGTCGCCAAATATATAAATAAGTTATTAGGACCGAATACTAATTTATTAATTTGCAACTGAAGATCATTTAAGACAAATACAACCAAAAATAATTGATAATCTTACAGGAAGATTTAGGAGTTACTTCTCCAACTCCCAAACCGAATTCCCTTCCTGACACCGTGTTGATCGAGGACAACGATATTATTAGATATAATTTTTAACTCTCATCTATGGATATTGGATGACTCTCTGGTCGGTCCATTGAAGTGTTCTTGCCATATCCCTCTGGGGATTAACCCAATTTCTTCAATTGCTTGGAATTTTCATCGTAGATAACGCAAAACTCGAAGATAACTTTGCCCCCTTTTCAAGTGTTGGGCGAAAATTTCGTCACCAACTTGATAAGATCTAAATCTATTGTTGGTCGAGACAACATTGATAGATAGACTTCTTGGCTATCTTCCACAGAGGTGGATAAATAAACTTCCACAAATGTTGGACAACAATTCTCCAAAAGGAATTGTTACCCCACGTTGGGCGCCAAATATACAAGAAAGTTCTTGCAGCAAAAAAAATGTTTTTTTGCATCGCAATTTCTATATTGTTTATTATTATATTAGTATCAACATTTCTTATATTTGTGGGCGTCATATAAGCACACCTGCACCTACGCCCGAAACAAGAACCGAGAAACCGTTCGTCATTTTAATCCGTTTTACGTAATCTTTGTCCCTGTCTTTTGCTCTAAGCTTTATTCAATTTCATGCACCGTCTCTTCCGTATTACTATTTTATATTTAAAAACATCTCCGACTCTCTCGTCGCAACTATCTCTCTCTATTCAACGTCGTCGAGTTTAGTATACGCGACTCTCATCGCATCTACTCGCAGAATTTTGATTATACAGCATCAAAGACAATTCAAAAGTTTCTCTCTTCGGAGTCGAAGGTATTACGAAAGCAATTTCGATGTTACCTTTATTCTGTGTCGTCATATATTCCACGCGGAAAGCTGGGTGGGGAATTAATTTCTCCGCGTTCATGTAAATTTAATATTTAAATACGTTTCTCTTCTATCGTCTTGAATATGATGTTATTTCTTGATGCGTCCCACCAACGAATAAAACGTTTTAAATTTCTTTTTTCTTTTTGTTACAGAATCTCTGGCTCAAGAACTGGAAATGGAAAGGAAATCTAGACAGCAACAAGTGGAGACGGACGTGAAATCACCTCTGCAAGATCGCCAAAATTACTACAAGAACTCAGTCTTGTTCACTAGTAGTGCTACATAAATAGTGATTAGATTAGACTCTAGTAAAGATGATGGAAGTTAAAGATATAAAATAAAATAAAATAAAAACTGAGTAGTTGCGGTTTAAAATTATAGTGACAGTAATGTTGTAGTGTTTAGCGTGATTGGACGTTTGGTTTTGTAATATTTGTGTTTAGTTTTTTTTTCTGTTTCATCCACTTCTCCACGCCAACGTTGAGGTTTAATTGTTTTCAAGAGATATTGGATAAGGATGGACACTTATATTTAGCATATCAACATCTCCAAACTTATATAGGTTAATTTTAACCATATTATATGTAAATATCATATACATATTATATATTTTAGTAAGACTGACTCGGGCATATTATATACATAATATAAAAGAAGTACATAACATATAACTCTATTCGTATTTATCCAATACTTAACTTAAAGTACTTTATTATTATTTTTATTAGAATACAACTGATAAGAATGAAGAAGAATTCATTTTTTGTTTCCTCTTAAGATCTGACAGTTTTAATGTGAACAACCACACAACAGTATAATCACAAGTGTTAGGGTAGACTCGCCAACAACAACAGTCCTGTCATCAGGTTTCTTGCTCTTAGTAGTAGCAGTCTCCTCCATTCCAATGCAACGCATTCAAACATAATGTTGTAGGCTGTCTCCTCCTCCTCCTTCCTCTCATTGCATAATCTTCAAATAGGCTCATCCTTAAAGATTCCAATTTTGTGTTTGTTGAGATCTGGCTCAAGTCCAATAAGTATTATTTCGGAACCCTTTCTTGCCAACTTGTTTATTTCGTTGTTTGCCATTAAAGAGATTATGTTGTGTTTGGCCAGGATTCTTAGGTTTTCCAGGCAGTCCCAAGCTAGTTTCAAGGTTACCTGATAGGATACTAATGTCCTTAGGACCTCCTGGCTATCCGATAGGATATGAATCAACTACAGTACATCTTATGAGACTGCCGCATCTGCACTCATCATAAAAAGGAGACTTTCCTAAACAACTTTATCTGCTCCTCCGTCTTTTATTTTCTCCTGATCAATTCTCTTGTCATTATTAGTGTCTCATTTGTCAATTTCTATTTCATTTTGTACATCTTTTTCAACTGGTATTTCTATATATTACGTTTTTCAAATATTTTTTGCCTTTCTGGGTTTTTCAAAATAATGACCATGATGTCTATAGTCCCACTATAGCAATGCCTCCTCTTCTAGGTCCCAACTTGCTACACAATTTTATCTGAGGACTTTTAAATGTTCGGAAAGCTGTAAAAAATCGGCGTTTGATTGGTAAGCTTTAGAAATTTGATCTTTTTGACGTTGGTGACACTGATTTTCGACTTGACAATTTAAACCAAAAAGTAAATTTAAAGCGAATGGCTTTTACAACCACCCAACAACAACAGTCCTATCGGCAGGTTTTTGTGTGTGTCTCCTCCCCCTCCTCCTCCTCCTTCCTCTCATTGCATAATCTTCAAATAGGCTCATCCTTAAAGATTCAATTTTGTGTTTGTTGAGATCTGGTTCAAGTCCAATAAGTATTATTTCAGAACCATTTCTCGCCAGCTTGTTTATTTCGTTGTTTGCCATTAAAGAGATTATGTTGTGTTTGGCCAGGATTCTTAGGTTTTCCAGGCAGTCCCAAGCTAGTTTCAAGGTTACCTGATAGGATACTAATGTCCTTAGGACCTCCTGGCTATCCGATAGGATATGAATCAGCTACAGTACATCTTATGAAACTGCTGCATCTGCACTCATCATAAAAAGAAGACTCATCATTAACATTTCGTCCTTTCTGTTGTTCTATTTTTAAGAAATGACATTTCTGTTTCTGTCCTGAACAACTTTATCTGCTCCTCCGTCTTTTATTTTCTCCTGATCAATTCTCTTGTCATTATTAGTGTCTCATTTGTCAATTTCTATTTCATTTTGTACATCTTTTTCAACTGGTATTTCTATATATTACGTTTTTCAAATATTTTTTGCCTTTCTGGGTTTTTCAAAATAATGACCATGATGTCTATAGTCCAACTATAGCAATGCCTTCTCTTCTAGGTTCCAACAATAACAGTTCTATCGGCAGGTTGTCGTCGGTGTTTCCTCCTCCACCTCCTCATTGCATAATCTTCAAATAGGCTCATCCTTAAAGATGCTGTCTATCTGCCCTTCAACGTTGTTCCAATGTAACTGGTGTGCTTTTAAATCCTCCAAATCCGGTTCATATCCAATGAATATTGTTTCAGAACCCTCTCTTGCCAGCTTGTTTGCCATTTCGTTGCCTGGTACGCCTTATGCTCTGGTATCCACACCGAAGTGATTTTGTTATGTTTAGCCAGGATTCTTAGATTTCTCCTTAGACAAGCCCCCAAGCTAGTTCAGAAGTTTTCTGATAGGTTGCTGATGTCTTTGAGACCGCCTGGCTATCCGATAGGATATGAATCAACTGACCATTAGGGCACTCCAAGCCTCTATTGCTTTTGCTCTCCATTAATTGCATTCTAGGATGACCTCAAAGGACTTCTCAAAGGAAATTTTGAGAATCATCGTATCCCAGCCCATTTCAAATACAGGATTTGCAATTTTGGTTTCTACTCTGGCATCCCCTGAAGAATTCTGGCTTCTCCCAGACTTCAGTCTGTATGCTTCCATTCTCGAATCTCTTTATGTAAACATTCAAAGGGGGTGAGTTTCTGCAGCACCAGTAATGCACAGGCAAGCCAACTTGCTCAGCAGCAACAGCTTTCTTCTATGTAGCTTTGGTCCACCAAATCAGGCAACTATATAGGTTAACAGAGGTCTTACCGCTGCAGGGCTGAAGACACTAATTCTGACTATTCGTACAACACACGATAGTAGTGTTGACTTTTTGATATTTTCTTTGGTCAATTGAGTTTGAGCCAGTTTTACCTAAATTGAAAATTTGCTCAGTTGTCAACTTCTTGTCGTCAGTAACAAAACAAAAAGTGCACCAGCCCCAATCTGAAAAAATCCCTTTCCCCCTAAATAAAGACGGAAATCAATTGTTTATGTCCAGCCATGAAATGATTGAGGATTTTTCCCTTCTTTTGGGCTTTCGGACAACTCTGAATCTCATCCCGAACATGTCCTCTCTAGGGTGAAAATGTATTGAACCAATTCTTACTCTATATCTTCCAAAAAATGCCGGTTAACTGTTGGATTTGAAATTTAAAACTGATGAGAACTCTTATTCAGGTCAAAATTACTTCTTCGAAATGCTTTACTTTGCTATTGTTACTGTACCTACTTTGTTATGTACATTTTTACTTCTTCTACTACCAACCTTCACCTTCAGCCATACACCTTCTTGATGCATCGTTCCTATTCTTTTATCTTTTTTTTTCGTACTGATCCGATGTTTGCTTGTTTTTTTGATCTGTAACAAGAAAATATTTTGTATTGACGATGTTGAAGACCTTTTTCAACAGTAAATCGACTAGGGGTTCATTACTCCCAATCCTGGGTGATAACTTTCTAGCGCAAAACGTATTGGTCGCCCCTCCACTCCCCAATAAGAACAGAGATTTATAACACGAAGATTGTCCATTCCACATTTGTTCTGAACCATTTTTCGATTGTTTTGGCAATGGTTAGCAGTGAATGGGCAATTCTATATACATATGTGTAAGCCTCAATTTTATGGGTCGAATAACCATCCATCAACAATCAAATTCTGTTTTCTGGACTTAGTTTGGCAAGTTGGTAGCTTCACTAGAACAGAGCTACTACTTTCTGACAATTTCCTTTGGACATTTGGGCACTCCATTGAAAATTGGCGTCTCGTCTTCAAAAATTTTTGTCAGTAGCGAAAAAAAATGCACCAACCCCAGTCTGATCCCTTTCTCCCAGGTAAAACCAAAAGCGGGGATTTTAGGATTTTAGCTGCCCGAAAATGAAGTCCTTGTGTCCAACCGTGAATGGTTATCGGTTAAGTGTTACGTCAAACATGTTCTTCACGAGTTAGAAGATACTGAAGATACTAGTTCAGCACAGTCGTTCGTTGAAATCAAAATCATCTCCCTTAAAATGCTTCAAGTGCCTTTGCTAAAGATTCTTGGTCCCATTTAATCCATGTTTTTTTTTTTCAAGTTGTTTCTTGTTGCAGTTTGGAAAACCAGTTTTCGGACAACTCTAAATGTCATCTCAAACATGCTCTTTTCTAGGGTGAACAAGTATTGAACTAACATAGTTGCTGGCTCTGTATCTTCCAAAATACCGGAAATATTGCCGTTCTTTTTATTTCGACGTAAGCATGTTTGTTTGTGTTGTCGAGATGTCTTAGAAGTGTTGCCTTTGGAATTTCGAATTAAAAATTTTGTTGATTGACACAGAAGGATGTCTAATATAAGAAATCCAGGATTGAAATTCAAGATTAATATTTAAGCAGGCATGAACGTGTTGGGACATCGCTGTTTTATTTATTTTTGGGCACACACCTTCTTGATGCATCGTTTCCACTTCTTTTCTCTTTACAATCTTTTGTCTTTTTTTTTCATTTCATCTTTGCATGCCAGTTCCAGATGATTCTGCTCTTTCTAAATCATGTTTTTCTTTTTCGTATTGGTCTGATGTTTGCTTGTTTTTTTTTGATCGGTAAGAAGGAAACGTCTTGTTGTGCGAAGATGTTGAAGACCAACTATTTCACATTTAATTTATTGGGGTTGATCCTCATTAGACAATAATTTATCACTTCAAAGCTTAGGTAGTTAATACCTTTGTAGAATAAAACGCATTGGTCACATTCCACCCTCCCCAATAAAGAGAAACACTGAATACTTGAAGACTGTTCACTCCAAACTACTTTTCAACCATTTTCTAAAGCCTCAATCTCATGAGTAGAATCACCATCCAACAGCAACAAAATTCTGTTATTTTAGTTTATTTAGTATGCTTCGAGAAAATTGCAGAGCTACTATTTTTTGACATTTCCTTTGGACATTTGGGTACCCTATTGAAAATTGACACAGCTGTCGACGTCTTGTCTTCACCAAATTTTTGCCAGTAGCGAAAAACATGCACCAACCTCATTCTGATCAAATCCCTTATGTCCAACCATGACTGGTTATTGGTTAAAAGTGTTACATCAAACATGTTCTTCGCCAGATTTAAAAGATACTGAATCCTAGTTGCCTAAAAAAAAACTAAAATTTTGTGGAATCAGATAGAGAGATATCCAATATCCAATCCAAGATCCAAATTCCATGTCAGAACAATAGAAATTCTAATAAATTGATATACGAGGGTAGTTTCAGAAGCACCCTCCTTTCAGCCCGATACACTTTTCTTAGCAATGTTCAATAGTTCCTCAAAAATAGTGTTCAACCGCAGACTCCACCTGTTCATTGTTGGCAATTCTTTTACCACTGAGAGCCATTTGACGTTGATTTTTTTACATCCTAGAAAACTGACGCCATGACCTTAGCAACAAATGAAACTGTCTTTGCCTTCTTGAGACCCGATTCTCTCCTTTCAATCCATCGACTTGACTGTTCCTTAGTCTCAAGTGTGAACTGATGAATCCTTGTTTCATCTATGGTTTCTTTTTCTAATTTAGGCGAATCTCCCCTATCCATCAATTATATTATATATTCCTCTTTTTGATTGCCCCACGTTGGGGGCCATAATTATAAATTTAAGTCATAAATAAATAATTATTATGACGAACCCTGTTGTATAATTAATAAAGCAATTTTTGATTTATTCAAACTTATGTATCTATATGAAAACTCAAAAAAAAAAAAAAAGAAGAAAAGAAGAGAACTGTACATAGAAATAAAACGTGTTCGGCTAAAGAAAATTTTTTCCACAATAAACTGTAGCGTGTATTATTATAAACAAAAATGTATATGAATATAATAATAAACAAATGAATCTCTTTTATACATATTATCCGTGCAAATTACGCAAATTGTGTGTAGAGGCAAGTATCGCTAATGTAATATAAAAAAATGTTTTATACATCCTTTGACAGCCCAAAATAACGATGATGATAATATTCTAATTTAAAAAAAAAAAAAAAAAAAAAAAACAGTATTCTGACGAACGTAAGTATACGCCTTTTTGACAATCAATGTCAGAATCGTTTTCTAATTGTGTTTGATTGTAATTCCAAGTGTCCAGGGAATATTTAGGAACGATTCTAAATATGGTCTGGAATCCGGGAAATATATTTATGTTTTCGATAATAAAATTAAAAAAAAAAAAAAAGATGCAAGAGATTATCGTGGACTTATACATAATACCTACCTAGAAAAATTAAAATTTTAAAATTATATCTTAATAAAAAATACTTAAAATTTAATCTCTAATAAGTGCAATATGAGAATAGCTCCACAATAATCGAGCTTGATCTTTTAAATTTAAATTAATTAATTTAAAAAAAATGTAAAATATATAGGAATATAGGAAATTCATCGAAAAAAAACATAACACGATCGACTACGTATATAATACAAGATCGGCTTTAACAAAAAAAAAAAAAAATGAAGAGATATAATCCAGTTTTACGGTAGTATTATTTGAAAGAAAACACGATGATTAGACAATTGTATGGTTTGCAGTGAATGTATTTATTGTAAATATTTATGTATGTGTGTGTGCCTTTTAGTGAACAATAAAAAAAAAGTATACAAAACAAGATGTGTTTAATTTCGTTTATTACTTTACAATTACTTCTTGATTTTTATTAGAGAATCAAATCCTGTCAAAACAAAAATTTAAAAAATGTTTTGGACTTCCTGGGTGCCGAGGCTTTGATCTGTGCAGGTGTTAATGCTTCGCACTCACCTGTTTCAGTTTCCACGTGTCTTGATCAAGGACAGTGTTTTCTCCCAGAGGAAGGCCATTTCTTTTATCTCCCATTTTTGAATTTCCTTCTTGAGCTGACTTTTGGGAGTACCAATGAAATGCATGCCAACCCCCTTGCTTTGCAGGTTCGTCCACCAGATCATTTCGTTTGGTATTTGTGTGTTTGGCTACCCAAAACAAGCATACCCTGTTTGTTGTGGCCAGTTAGATCACCTTCATCCGACATTCCTAGACCAGTTTAGGCTTAATGCTATGAGAGGCTAGAGCTCTCGGATCAGTTCAGGTTCCTGTTTCCTGTTCTTCCAGAAGCGTAGGTCTATAGCTTGGAGATGATCTTATGATTCTAAAAAGTTTTAGATCTATGAACCCCAAACTCCTACCTCGTAGAACCGTTTGTGTACCAAACAAGCGATGCGTTTTCGAATTTAGAGCTCCATTCCTGGTCGCTCAGAAGTAGCGCACTGAATTGTTGCTCGTGGTTTAGTTCGACAGCGAATGCTCTATAGAAAATTAAAAAAAAAAAGTGACAATTCACAAAAGAGAGAGGGAAGAAACAGAACCAATTAAGGGCCAATAGCAGCCATACCCATTTCCTCTAAGGTTTTCAAAGTAATTCAGCTATAATTAACTCGCTGGAATATATAGCCCTTGGGCTTCAGGAGAAGCAGGATATATTAACTTGTACTACTTGGACAGTTGTACTTCTAAGGCATAAGCGACTCAAAATAAGTTGTGTCAAAAAGAATTTGTTGTTTTCTGGGGGGCCATTCATAGGATTGCATTATATGAACATGGGTTTTCTAATGATGTGGCTTAAAAATTAATATGCTGATTATATTTACGAAAATTTTGAGAGGATTTTGGCAAATATGTTCAGACAATTTTTTTCCTTTAATTTTAGGATAGCTCTGACTTTTCTGAGCTCGCAGAGCAGACTAAAAAATTTAATGGTTAATGGTAAGTACTTAAATACCTCGACCACTTTGCAATGATATTTTACCCGCTAGTTTATTGTTCTGCCAGCTCTGCGATATCAGTTTCCAAATTCGTTCTATATTGATATGTTTTGTAACTATCTATCAGTAGATAATAATTTGTAGCCCACATATTTAAGACAGTGATAAAAATTGTTATTTATTGAGAAACAAGCAATGATACAAAATAAAATAAGCAAACTTGCAACGTTAGTGTGACAATGTGGACAACTCTGGTCATGGTTTTTGTTTAACATCTTGTGGCCTCTCCTATTTCCTTTTTTAAACCTTCAAGTCTATTTTTTCGACACAATTTGTTAAACTCCGAGATTAATTATCCTTATCCCTTAATTTTTTGTTTCTAGCTTGTTTTTGTGTTATTTTTGGATACAGACATATCTTCTAAAGAGATTTATTTGTTGGGTTGGTATTTATTTTCCAACAAAAGTTACAATATAGAAAATATCAATAGGGGTCCCACAGTGTACTGTATTGGGTCCACTACTCTTTTTAATCTACATAAATGATCTACCAATCGTAATTTCTTTTCTAAAGACCCCATTTTTGGTTTTTTACCTCTACAACCTGGATCTCCATCCAAAAAAAGGAATGACATGATTGACTAATTATGATAAATGTGAAACAGTACCTATAGCAGCACATGTTCAAAATGGCCGCCGTTTTATTATTATACATTTTATTGAAAACTGGGCACATGTATTAAGTAGTAGTAGTACTGTAAAACTTTAAATAAATACTTAACATAAAAAATTTAAACAAAAAACATTACCTACCCCAGAAGTTTTGTCATCGCCATTGCCATCTTCGTCTTCTATTTCCATCTGATAATTAATAGGTATTGTAGCGGTTAACCATTCATCTATTGCTGCATCGTCGTTAACTATAAGTTCCTGGTCCATGTCAATGTAATCTTGAGCCGTTATTGTTGCACTATTTTGGTCTATTTCTTTCATCAGAATTTCAACCTCATTTATTTCTTGCACTGGACTTAGTTCTTCAATCTCTGATTCATTGTCTTCTAAAATAAAATCTGCCTTTCTAAATCAATTTTTTATGCAGTTGGCGGTTATATTATTGTGTGCAACTGAAATCCAACGAATAGCATCTAGCACAGACATATTATTTGCTGAATTGCAGTCTCCCATATTGGCACAAATTGATTGAAACACACGTTTTCTATAATGGAATTTAAAATTTTTTATAATACTTTGGTCCAAAGGTTGGACCAAGGATGACAGGGCGCATTATCTAAGAAAAGAAGAATATTTATCTTTTCTGATTTCTCATTTTATTGTTCAATATTTTCAGCCATTCATCCATTAACGAAGACGTCATCCATACTTTCTTATTGGCACGCCAGATAACCGGAAGCGTATCTAGAATATCTAGATTTTTTAAACAAGGAGGTTTCGAAGCTTTTTCTATGACTAATGGCTTTTCAATAGTTCCATCAGCAAATGCGCAAAGAGAAACTGTCAGTCGTTCTTCAGGCTGTTTTTCTCATTTTTTAAAGTCAAAGTGGAAGTCGGGTTTCATCGCAGTTAGCGATATCTCTTAACTCATAACCTTCAATTATTTCAGGCAATTTTGATTTCCAATTTTCCACAACTGTTGCTTAAAAGAAATTTGGTGTCGTGTTCTAAAGCTTTCAAGCCATCCGTTAGAAGCTTTGAATGAATCGTTCTTCAAACGAGTTGCAATAATTTTGGCTCTTTCTTGAAAAATTAGCCCAGAAATCGGCATATTTCTCGATCTAGCATTTAAAAACCATTCGTAAACGATCGACTTCTCCTGACGATGACCACTTAACCAATCTTCACGAATCTTCTGTTTGTCTTTCAAAATCTGATAGACTTGAGTTTTACCACATTTATAAGTTCAATTTTAAGTTTTAACGATAATTAATTTTGCACCCTGACATTGTTTTCACCACAATCACTCACCGTTTCCGTTGTTTTGACTACACAAATATGCAGAAACAAATTTCAACTAATCATTTTTCTTAAAACGTCACACGCTTCCGTCTTATACAGGTTTGTTTTTAGCAATTTCCGGTTTATACAGACAATATAGCACTGTAATTTGAAATTACAATATAGGAAATGTCAACAGGAGTCCCACAGTGTACTGTATTGGATCCACTATTCTTTTTAATCTGGATAAATGATCTACCAATCATAACACTGCACAACAATATGGCATAACTTTTATCTGATGATTGACTTTTATCACGTGATATTTACTAATTTGACGTCGCTGATGTCAAATATACCTACCCTCAGTTTTTTATTTTGTAACAGAGAGAGAGAACAATTTGTGAAAGGTCTTGACAAAAATGGAAATTGTTTCCTTCTCCTATCAAAAAAGTTTTCAAAACTGAGTGCGAACAAGATAAAAGCGGAAATTTTTGACGGGGACACAAATAAGATCATTAATAAAAGACTCAAGTTTTACGAACACTATGACAGAGATTGAGAAAACGGCATAGAATGATGGGAAATATGAAAAGTTCTGAATTTTCTCAAAACGTCGAACAACTGATGAGTCACTTTCAAAGGCTTGGAGGTAACGTGAGCATCAAGTTACTCCTTCTTCACAAGTGAAGAACAGGGCGAGCAATTCCACCAAGGAATGCTGTCAGAGCTACTGGAACGCATACATGATGGCTAACTCTTGTCGGAGCATTCAGAATAGCTTTCTGCCTTCAGCTTTACCAAGAAAAAAAAATTGTGTAAAACAACTGCCGATTTAACAATATCTACTGCACATTGTTCATTACAAGATATTGGTCGTCGAAATTTTGATGTCAACATTCCAAAAGCACTTTCCACACTTTTTGTACCTCGAGAAAGTCGAAAATTGAAAATTTTTTTAGCGTCAATTAAAACTCTTCTTGGATAAGGCCGCATTAATTACGGTAATAAAGGAAAAGTCTCATCGCCTACAAAATAGTGAGGAAATGGTTCATTATTAGCATCTCCCATCAAGAAAGTAGGAGGTGGAATTTTCAGCTGATCTTGTCTTAACAATTTGCGAAATACGGCACCATCGCTATTTCTTCCGAAGTCGAAGTCACAAATTTAAATTACTTCTAGATCTTCTTTTTTTTATTTCAAAATAAAACTGTCGAGAACGATGGAAAGGTATACGTTGTGCTTTTGTCAGGTTCTTGAGACCACCTACATGAGGATCAGACAGTAAATCGAAAAAAGATTTATTAGATGTGTAATCAACAATCACTTTCATCGATTTCAAACAACGATATAAAGTCTGAAATGATGTCTTGGTCTACAATACAGTCCATAACAGTAGTTTCAATTTAAAAAGAAGAGAGAAGAAATTTTCTGATAATGCAAAAGGCTGTTCATAGCAAGGTCATGAGAGTTACAGAAATTGCTGAGTTTTGCAGTTGACACTTACGTCCTTTCCTTTATTTGGCTCTTGCAATGATGATGAAAGAAATTTTAACTTCTCAATTAGTTTAGCATCAGTCTGCATTAGTGTCGTTAGTTTTTAATTGGTAGACACTGCGATCATTAAAAATTATAAACAAACATTTAAATTTATTTTAAACCTTTCTACATAACACTAAAAAGTGTTATTTTCAATTTCGTTCCAATCGATAAACCAAACGGCGCTACAATATCACATATTACAGAGAAAGAAAACACAGTCAGTCAGTAGCCTTCGACTGTTCTTTTTCATATCTCCGTTTAAAAGATTGTGCCGCTTCAGCGATTCCATTCCCTTTGACGGTAGAAAACAATGTTATTGTTATTTGTATTCATAATTTTAAACGAGGGGATGGATCTTTTTTAGATCGTATGTATCTATGTATACTATACAGAACGTCTCGCTTTTATTCTATCCTTCTTCCTTTCTGCCGAGTATAACGTTACGTGAAATCGACTCTTCATCATTTAATAAATAAATGATGCGTATCTATTTGTCGTCGTTGTCCTCCTTTTTTATTTAGGGACTTGCCTCCTTTTATATCGCGTATGTTTGCGCCTATTTACATGAAATAAAACGGAAAGAATTTTAATTTGGGGGAAAAACTTGAACCCATGAAATAACTCTCCTAGTTTATAAATTATAAGAAAAGTTGAAATCTAATATTCAAAGTTTAAAACTCAAAACTTCGTTCTGTTAAAATAACGTAATGTAACATATATGTATAGGTAACGAACGGATATAGCTGGAATAAAAATATTTTCATCGTGCCTGCGGGTTTAAAATCGAAAATATATATCTCTATATACATCCTGTGTAGGTATAGCTGTAGGTCTATTACGTTTCATGATCGAAACTTAACGAATTGGAATATGAAATAACGTTATGTCCAGTTGGAAAAATTTCACTGTGATGATGGAATTCGATATTGGAGATTGCGAATTCCATTCGAAGGGAGAGTTGGACCATATTTTTTTATTTTATTTCGTTCGGAAACCCTTCGACTGTGATGCCCGTAAACGTCCGCCGGTGAAGAGGGGGGGGGCCACAGGGTAGCGTTTCCATTTAGACGGCGGTTATTGCTTCAAGAACAATGCATTAATTAATTCTGTACCCTATCTCGATCAGAGGATGATTTTTTTTTTAAATATAATGTAAACATATGTTAGGGTATATTAGATTATTGTTTAAAATTACTCAAACAAAACAATTGATAACTGCTCCAATCATACATAAATTTCGCTAAAATTTGCCAACAATCTTAGACTTTAAAATTTTAAATATCAGAAAATTCCCAACTCAACTTACAACAGTTCTAGACATCCCAATCTTGTTTTTTACATGATAGATATGTTCCATCTAAGGCAATTGGTTTCAATCTTAAGAAAAAGTAGGGTAAGATGGGTAGTGATTGGCACCCATAAGGAAATTACTTGACTCTTTTCAAGGCGCTGGAATTATACTGATCTTCTGAGAAAAAGTGTATGCGTAATTATCTTCGTTATATATCATAGTTTCATTATGTTGATCCAAAATTTTTATAATGAATTATTGTTTTCTGTGTCTTCAAGTTTTCTTTCAAAACTAACGATTTTTCAGTGATTGGCACCCAATGTGTAGTCATTGGCACCTCAATATTTCAG
The DNA here is from genome assembly GCA_023690525.1 of Holotrichia oblita. Lineage (NCBI taxonomy): Eukaryota > Metazoa > Arthropoda > Insecta > Coleoptera > Scarabaeidae > Holotrichia > Holotrichia oblita. The sequence continues at coordinate 153,414,013 of CM043018.1, forward strand.
TGATTGGCATCTATTTGAATGCTTGTTTTTTTTTCACTTAGGTAGGTATTTCCGGTAAGTACGTACCTAGGTAGGTAGATACCTTAATATACTAGGTGCCAAGAAAAAAAAATTACTGCAGATTTGCAAGAAAAACATTTTTGTATTTATTTAACTAATACCTAATATATGTTTATAAAAATGTAGGTAAATGAATTAGGATAAATTAGTATAAAAAATAATTCAATTTTATTCAAAATACTTTTTTGTTCCTACAGGTAGCGCAAATAAATTTTACACTCAAGTCCATGTTTTGTTTTAGCACGCAGCTTCTGTGAAGGTCCTTATGCAGCTATTACATCGTAATCCAGGCATGTAAGATGAAATGTGGTTAGCACACGAGAAGCATAATCCCTTGACAACCGAAATGTTAGAAGATGTGTTTTCTATTTCTGTGTCCTCTGGGAATAATAACTGCCTCACATGAGGCGTTTCCTTTTTTGAAAATATTACTTCTCCGATGTTTCTATCTTCAAAACTTTCAGTTGAGTCTGCTTCGTTGATATTTTGAAGGCAAATTTCTCCGGTTATGAATCAGGTTTCCGACAAGAGCCAGGAGAAAGTATCGGAGATGAGATTGCAGCTGATATCAGAGGACCGTAGTTAGACTGAGCGTTAGCATTACTGGGGAAATAGCTTAGGCTTTGCAAGATTTTAATTTTTGGGCTCTGTTTCTGTTCTGTTGGAGCTGATGTGATGGTATTGACAGTCGAAGTTTTGGTGGTGTTTATCTTTCTTTTACGTCCTCTTTTTCCGAAATTCGACGTCTTTATTTCATTTTTAGAAGCTTTCTTCTTCAAGCGTTCCTCTTTTCTTTGTTCAATTTCATTCTTCTGTTGGGTTTTGAGGTCTTCTTTTTCATTATAGATTCTTTTCCAGCCGCTTCCGGTAATAACATATGGCGTTTTCTCATAGTTATTTTTTTTCCTTTTCTTTCTGGCGTTTTTTGGCCACTGTAAAATCTCTCTTAACAATCCTGGTGGTGCCGACTCCAGCACCATCCCGTCTTCAAATTGTATTGGCAAATTGTCAACAGATAAAACCTGGCTTTCTTCTGACTCCTCAACTCGTTCCTCGAATTTTTCATCGTTTCTGAAACTATCAACAAAGTCCTTTTTGTCATTGCTTCCAGTGTGTGTTTTGTCCTTATATAATTCATCATTGCTTATTTGGACGATATCAATAAAGTCAGTTGGTATGTCAACATCAGTGGAATAATTATTAGTATTAGCAGTATCTGGACATGATCTCGAGTAAGCAGCATCACCAGCACCTAGATTTTCTGGAAAAATCTGCCAAAGTCTGTGCAACGCCAGGAAATCTTCGGAAAACTCATCACTGTTGTTGATATCAAAATTTCTTATCGCGTTCATTTTTGCTTCACCAACTACTTCAGAAAATTTTTTGGATGTTATGAAAGGGCCTGCTTCAACCTCTTTTGTTTGGCTCGCTTTGAGTTGCCTCTTGCCCAAGCACTTTGAAAAATCAATTGAATCTGAATTCCAGGGGCAGAGGCCGCATGCTTTGAAACCGTTGGAGATAGTAGACGGCTCAATTTGTTCCACAACAGGTTGTAATATGAGTTCATAAGTCAAATGGGACTTATGTCCATCAACAAACAGAATTATTGGAAATTTTACGCCCTTTTTTTGCAGGTAAGGATGCAGGATATTTCCGATATATTCGTAGAAGGTTTCTGGTTTCATCAATCCATTCTTGCTGATTCCGATACCCCAGTGGTTCGGAACTGATTCTACAATTTTTTGTGGCAACCGTTTGTATGGGAATATCATCATTGGAGGAGTGGTTTCTCCTGATGCGGCAAAAGTAAACATCACCGTAACGTTAGATTTCGCCAAGCCCTTATCAACTTCATAGACGTTTGTGGCATCTTTCGGCGCAACAACTTTGCCCAACTTTGGGCAAAGCTGTAGGTTTGTCTCGTCTCCATTGAAAACACGTTCTGGGTCTTGCAGTATATCGAAGCAACCTTTTTCTTGTAAGTACTGTTCAATTTGGAGAAACCATTTTTTAATGTCGTCTTCGGATATGTTTGCACTGGCCGCTGTAACAGCCTCGGTGGTCCTATGAGTGAGAACTGGATGACGGCGTAAAAAATTTCGATACCAGCAATCACCGGGTTTATTTTGTGGAAATGGATTAGGACGCGGAGCCTTATCAAGAAAATCTTTGACAGATATTTGGATATCATCCTTACGCCTTGGAAATCCTTTTCGGTAACTTTCGATTATTCATTGCACTAGAACTTCTTCTTCTTCCTTTGTGAGGTAGGTGTCTGGACCCAACGAACTCTTTTTGAATTTGTTGCTAAGGCGAAACTGGAGAGTTGGCCTTGGAACCTTGAACATTACTGATGCCTTTTTCTTTGGCATACCATTGGAAATAGGTTCCAATGCGGCCTCGATATCATCTTGGTTGAAGTGTTTCCTATAAGGACAATCTTTTTGTGATTTTGGCATTTGTTTTGATGAGGAAGACGTTTGTGACTGAAAGAAAGGAAAGCTCGCTTTATCAATAAGTTCCTACCAGGTATCCCATTTTCAATAAAACTCCTTGTTCCCAACAAAAAATCAAATAAGGAACGATGTTCAGCCAATGAGGTAATACCTTCGTGAAAAAACTCCAAAACAAAGAAATGGAACAAATTAATAAAAATACCTATTATAGCAATGAGATTCAAGGATACATAGACCCCATCCTCTTAAAAATCTCTTGAAACTAGAGGAACATACAGAAATAAAAAATAATGGAGTTATAGGTGCCAATGAGTGGAATAATGAAGACGAGTGAAATCGCACCATGCCAATCACTGAAAAATAGCCCCGAAATTAACCGGTTCATTGGCACCCTTAAATTTACCGATTTACGGGGAATTTTGAGGTTAGGCTGCACGAATAACTCTATTTGAACCATATATTTTCATTTCCACTTCCATTTATATGACGTGTAGTAATAGAGAATGAAATTATATGACTGTGCAAAATGACTGTTCCTTACGATTACATCAAGAACTCACCTTCGACGATGCACACTTTTACTTTGACGTTATCACATCAGAAATGTCACTGTCTACAATTTGGCAGGTAAATGTACAGTGCAGCCAACATAATCAGGAAATTAAGTATCTGTTGGTAATGCAATTTCAGCTTAAATCAACTTAAATAAAAACGAAAATCGCGCTGGGTGCCAATCACTAACGGGCGTGCCAACCACTGCACAGTTTACCCTAACACATTAAACCATGAGTTTGAACATATCGTTTGAAAAGTCAGACAAAATGTCACTACATCAGAAACACTGATTTATTGTGTTGTAAAGTGGGCTACACATAAAAAGCCAGTAGAATCTATTGAGCAAAATTAGGATCAACCTTCTGTGTTGTCGATGTTTCAGTGGATGCAAAAACGCAGCAATTAGGAGGTAAGAGGACATTAATGACATCAGATCATGTTTTAATTTTCCAGCTCATTTCTCGTTAGGAAAGAGTGGGGTAAGATGGCGACAGTAAGGGAAAAAAACAGTATCTTCACCAGTGTCTAAGGAATAAAATACAGTATCCGCTTATCTAAAAACAAAATCCAAAATCTTACAAAAAAAAGTTTTTGGGAAAGATTTAATTTCGTCATCTTACCCTCAAAGACAGGAAAGTTAACGAGCATAATGGGATAAGAAGACGAACTCAACATAAATCACACTTGAAACCTCCTTTACCGGAATAGTCAGAACAGGCCTCATGCCACCAACTGGAAAATGTACCACAGTAAATCCACTCCTTTGTTGGAGGGTCAACGTACGCTTCTTCACATCCAGGATATAATACATCTTGTACATCCTCTGCCATTCCAAGACTTCCAACATTTGCACTTTTTTTTTGTACTTTGTTGATATAGAAATTTTTTTTGGCATCCTCTTTTTTCAGTTTGAGTTGATGAAACCATTTTACGCCTTTTACGTTTCTCATTTCTTTTAGCTTTGGGAAGTGGTCTGTGCTGAGAAACTCTGTATCTACAGCTAGCTTTTGGAGAATCCTAATTCATTTGGGTCACTTTATTTAGAGTTGAATCCTATGAAGTTTGATTTGCTTGAAACTCTTTGGTAGGAGTTAAAGGAAGCTCAAAAATTGTATTCGAGTTGTTGACATAAATGTTGAGAAGTTGTAGGATTTTGTTCTTCTGACATCAATTCTCTATTTGTTGTTTCTGCTCTGATGGATCATACGTTTCAATGCCCCACTGCTGAAAAGCTTTAACACCTGTTCCTACAGTCGGCGCTTCGAGATATGCCTGACAGAAGAGCTGGCCAATATTTTTATCACCAATTTATTTTCCAGGATTGTTAACCAAAGCGGTATCACAGAGGTTGTAAACGGTGTGAGGTGTGGGGTGGTAAACCTAACATCACAATTCTATTTTCTCGACAAAAGTTAATACCATCTAGAGTGATTGTCTACAATAAGTAGAATTGGATCTTAATCTTTGGCATGTTATGTTGCAATTATTTTAGAAAACTTTCACTGGATATCCACCCATTTTTTTTTTAATTTGTCCCGTCAGAACCTGGAGGAGTTTTATATAACAATTCCTCTCTCATACGAACAAGCCCAAACACAAAAAAAAGGTGGAATGAATTGACCAATGGCACTCATAGCATAGTCTACAGTTATATTTTTTCCTCATTCAGCACTGACAATTTTTTAGACACGTCTGTTTCCAGTTGGACTTAAGACCTGACTGTTGATATGCCCAATTCATCGATTCATATAAATTCTGTTCATCATCATCTTACCCTTTGAGGTTAGGGAAATGATCTTCATTCAAATTTGAGTTGCTTAGCAATGCCAGTTCAAATCAGTGGAGCATATATGTTCAGTACAGTATCCAATATAAAAATAATGGAGTAATGTTCTTCACCTTACCTTTTATTCTCCATAAACTGCTGTTTCCGTTACACTGAAACTTGCAACAAACACTCGCTGTTCGAAAAACTTCTACAGCATTCTTTAAAAACCTACCATTTCCAAACAAATCTTTGTGAGTTACTTTGTCCATGGCTAACAGATAGTAAGGTAGTAAATTAAAGCAAACATCCACGTGTACCACTAAACTGTGGTTGTTCGTCATCTTACCCCACTCTCCCTTACCCAATTTACTGGCCAATTCAAGACCTTCTTTAATTATCTTCGTCGATTTTTATCTTCTTTGGAATCGGAAGCTTCAAGGACAAGATGTTACGAACTTTTCTGTTTTTAATACATTCCAGCCAAACAGCTTTCCAACATACATACATTCAAAGCTGATCAATCACTCTTAAAATTAGTATTTCATATTTAGAAGTTGCAAAATTTTGGGGGGAAGAGGAGGTCGTTAATCTTTCTGAACCACCAATCATTCTTCCAATATTATGAGCAACATTCAGTACAATTAAAGCAATCTCGAATAACCCACCAAATCTTTTTTACTATTCAAGTTTTGATCTTTTAATCTTCTTGCATGTGTTTGGGGTAACTAAAACAATCTGGAAGAACTTTTCCGTTTCTAATATTACTTTACAAAACGATATAGTAGAAAGCTAGAGCTGTGAAAATTCCTGAAAATATTTTCTGATTGGTGCAGTCCTATATTATACATAAACTCCTCCAACACATAAAAGTGTTCTCATCCATTGTTTCGCTACATAATTGTCGATTATCTCGACAACGTTGATGATAATCTTTATCATATTTAAGCGAGATAGCCGTTTAAAATTATTAACGCCGCCGTTTTTGTGTACGGCAGTAGTTTGAGGTGGTGGATCGTCGCTCACTGAAGACGTATAGTTCGGGGGGATGAGGCGGTTTTGGCAAATAGGACGGAGGAGGCGAGAACGTGGGCTAATTAGGACGCTGTTAGTTAAACTACAACACGTCAGATTGCTGCCCAATCTAATTAGGACACAATTTGTTAATGTGTTTTATCACAGCTGCGATTGGATTCGGATAGACTGCCGCTTGCCAGGGATGACGAGGTGTAGAGATGGTGTCTACGTCTACCAAGTTCAACCCATCCGCTCGAATTAAATCTAATGAAATTATAAATCCATAGACCGGGAACCGGGGAGGAGACGGGGGAGGAGGGAATTTAGTTACGTATATTAATGACGTCGCATCACTACATATATATGTTATAAGTTTCAGTACTTAAATAGGTACGAAGCTTTAAAATTATAATAATATGCAATTGCTAAATTGATTTTCCATATTCATTTTCCACGTCGAGATATATCCGAACTGTGTTTACAAAAGATTCATCAATTTTACCGCCTTGAATCGTATCAAAACATATTTCCGAGTATAAAAATAAATCACGAGTAGAATCCATTACCGCGGACTTGAATTAACGTCATCTTCAAAAGAATTAAACGAATGGAATTAATTATAAGATTGATGGATTTCGCCCGAATATCTTTTCGTGCTACGTGCAGCGGAGTTCTCCTTCTGTGTAAAATCAGGGGTGGATTCGGGCACTTGATATTCTTATTCGCGCTCGTGGTTTAAAATATCATCTTTTTCTTTTTTAGGTATCTACGGTTTTAAGATTATTAGTTAGAGTATAGAGGAATATAATGGATCAGGTTGAAATGATTCGATTTTTGGAAGCTGGTTCCTGTTTTAAAAACTAGGATGTGAATTGTCCGTACTGACGTTTGTCACTAACAAAATAAATAAATATCTTTCCTGGTTACACAGTTTAATTTGGACAGGACGATGCTGGATGAATGAGCAAGTTGTAGATTTCATAGTAAAGTGACAGCAATTATTGAAAAGGCTACAGAGATTTGCTTAACAATTAAAGTTTTTGTGTTGGACTTGAGTGGCCAAAATAGAGCTCTTTGGCGGTTGTGGAATATTAACCCATCTAAACATAGCAAAATAGTAAATTTTTGTGCACATCCATGCAACGAAAATTAAAAATTGTTTGTCGTGCCTGATCCAGTGCATGTTTTCTTGGATCACATTATTATTATTATTATTATTGGACATCACATTGGCCTCGGAGGACATTGTGCGGGACATCGTAGACTGGCGAGTCATGGAGGACTACACCGGAAGTGACCACCAGTACATAAGCTACAACGTGACGAGGCAGCAGCAGATCAGGCGAAATCCTGCTCAGCCCGGTCCCCGATGGAACGTAGCAAAGCTGGATGAAGACGCCCTGGCTCATGCAGTCGCTCGGGGAAAGGATGCCGTCATGGAATGTTCCGGTTCGGCGGAGACAATAGCGGACGCGACCATGGCCCTCATACGTCGCGCCTGCGACGCCTCTATGCCGCGAAAAAGGGAACACAACAGAAGATCTGCGTATTGGTGGAACGACGAGATCGCGACCCTCCGGAAAAGATGCTTACAGCTCAGACGGAGAATAACCAGAGTGAGACGACGAGATTCGAACGCGGCAGAACTAGAGTCCGAGGACTTTAGGAACGCCAAGAGAGATCTCAAGAACGCCACCTACAGGAGCAAGAAACGTAAGTGGGAGGAGCTGCCGCAGGACGTTGACAACGACCCATGGGGCCTTGGGTACAAGATCGTCATGCAGAAGCTTACGACGAAAACGGCGAATCCAGTCCTCGAACGAGATCGGATGCGGAACATCGTTGACACGTTGTTCCCTACCCATCCGGAGAGAACTGCGGAAATGGAGGACGAGCTATTGAACGACATCCCGCTTTTTAGCGGAGATGAACTGTCAAGAGCGGCGAACTCCCTACAAAACCGGAAAGCACCTGTACCCGACGGAATTCCGACTGAAGCTCTCAAGATTGTGGCGCGCGTCTGCCCAGATCTGCTTCTGAACATGTACAACCGCTGTTTAACAGAAGGAGCGTTCTGCAAGAGATGGAAGGTACAGCGACTAGTGCTGATAAGCAAAGGCAAGGGCGATCCGACCACGGCATCGGCATACAGACCGCTATCTATGCTCGACATGGCTGGAAAGCTACTAAAAAGACTGCTCAAAACGCGACTGGAGAGCGACGCGGGAGGCCTGTCCGAGAGACAGCATGGCTTCAGGAAGGGACACTCCACCGTCGGCGCCGTAGCGCAGGTAGTGGAAACCTTCGAAACCGCTCAACGGGGAAATCATGACTCGAGACCCCTAGTGATGCTCGTCACATTGGACGTAAGAAACGCCTTCAACTCGGCGAGATGGGACGTCATGTTGGACGCCTTGCAGAACACGTTCGACACGCCATCCTATTTACTTAGGATGATACGCAGCTACCTTAACGACAGGAAGCTGGTCTACGACACCGCAGGCGGGCCGTGCACAAAGAAGATATCAGCGGGAGCGGCGCAGGGCTCCATACTGGGCCCCGACTTATGGAATGTGTCCTACGACGGGATCCTCCGAATGGAGCTGCCGCAAGATGCGTATCTGATAGGATACGCAGACGACGTAGCGGCAGTCATCCTAGCGCGTGGCGAGGCGGATGCCCAGAGAAGGCTCAACCAGGTAATGAGAAGAGTCACCACATGGATGGACGAACACGGCCAGACCCTGGCAACGGAGAAGACCGAGGTTGTTCTACTGACCAGGAGAAGAATCCCTAGGGAGATCGAGATGACGGTCTGTCGACGTGACGGCTGTCTAAGAGGTCATCTGCACAAGATGGGGATCTATAAAGATGAACCCCTATGCAGACTGAGGAGGAGGAAACAGCCTTTCATATCATCTTCGAATGCGTGGCACTAAGTCAACGTAGGGTTACTTTGCAAAGCGCATTTGATCTACCAGTGGAGAAAAATTTACCAAATAGGCTTCTAAACCTGATCGAGGGAACTAGCCTGTTTGAGTAAAATGGAATCAAGGCAGGAATAACACTATTGGCCCAGTGGGCCGCAGTGTTAGGGATAATTAGAGACTGCCCTGCCTTGCTAGCAATCAATCAATCAATCAAGTAATTAGACGTTCGCCAAAAAACAATGTGTGGAGGGAGGGGGAGGAGGAGAAAGGATCTAAGCTTGCCACACCCTCTATTTTCTCATTACATCTTTGGATTTCCTTTTTTAACGTTAAAACTTTGTATTGTATAGTATTGATACAGAGGAGAGGAGGGTTACGGAGGATTATTTCGGAATCTGATGAAACCAGGTAAATCAGGTTGCGAATGAAAATGTTTTAAAGAAATATTGTGAAAATTTGTGTGAAGTATTGCTGTCAAAAAAAAATTAATGTCTCTCTTTACATTTTTTAAGATTCAGTCTAATTTAGTTCCAGTTTGTAATTACATTGGGCGCGTTCAAGCAACACAACAGTTGACGTAAACGGCAAACATGTTTCTGGTGTGGTAGAACTCATCATCATCGTAACGCCTGAACGACTTTCCTTTATTGCTGCACTTGCAATGGTGACATCTAGCGAGTCTTGCAGTCGGGAGTGATACTAGTGAACAAGAATTTTCTGGTGCAATTGTTGAGTCACTGTTGGAATTAACCAGAATTTATTGTATACGGTTCAGAAAAATTAATAACTCAACACAGTAAACTGTTGTGCCGCTTGAACAAGCCCCCATTTTCTTCAGATTTTATTGTTTCTGCAGACTGATTAAGGAAGGCGACATTAATTTTTTAAATCACTGCACTTCAACCTTATCTAATTATTATAAAATTTTTATCAGGAGAAGCAGGAGTTGCAGTTCTTACAGCATTCAAGCTTTTCAACAGAAACTGAATTACTTTGTATACGAGGGCGACCTGAAAATGGGGCTACGCCCGGTGAATAGGGAGGATGAGAGACTCGATGAGATTCGTAGCTCCTAACTCATTCAATTTGGACTCGACGATGTCGGATGAATGAGCCGGTAGTGCAAACGAAGCCGTTTCTCCTTCAATACTGCATCGAATCGCATAAAGAAAACCCTTAGATTGCGTTGAATCCTGGCCAAACACTCCTCCGAAACGCTTTTCATGCCCAAAATTTCGGGTAGGATACGGCCAACGCATCTCTCTAAGATGCCTGTTGTCTCTGCTATCTCTTTCAGCTTCAATCGGCGATCGACTAACACGACATCATGAATCTTATCGATCATTTCATCGTTGGTAGCGATTTTTGGGCGTCCACTGCGTAGTTCGTCACTTGTGCTTGTGCGACGACGTTTGAACTCACTCACCCATGAGCCTCTAGCGAAATATTTCGAATTTCCGTGGCAGTTTTCCCAGCCATCCAAAAGTGTTTTATCAGTGCACGAAATTCGATTTTCTCCATTTGCTTGCTACACAAAACACACTCTTAAACAACAAGTATTGACAGTAGACGTCTAAAATTTGACAGTTGCTATAAAAGAGGTTGTCCTTGCCGACTAATGAATCAATCTGCAAAGTGTGAGAAAAACTATCACCTAAAGTGTCTTAATATCAATGTTCAGGAATTTACACAGTGGAGAGAAAACGGAAAAGTACATTCATGGACCTGCAGTAGCTGTGAAAAGGAATTAACCTCAAATACAGAATAGCGCGGGAACCCTCAACACCGTTCAACAAACTTCAATATTAGCCGGTTTGGATTCGAATCAGGTACGCGATTTAAATTCCTACATAGCTATCAAAATAAATGAGGCAGTTCAGATGTTAACGAATAAAATTGACTTACTCAATTCTGAGCTGCATAATAATTCTATTGACGTTGCCTCTATAACAGAACATTGGCAAAGTACTGCTACAATCAAAGCATTGGTTATCCAAGGATACACTGTTGCCAGCGCCTTTTGTAGAATCAACCATAAACATGGCGGCACAATGATTTTGATTAGGGAAAACATTGAGTACCAGCCGCTCTACACATTTAACGAGATGTCGATGGAGATTGACGTAGAAATTTCCGCAGTCATGCTACCAAAGAAAAGAAGTATTGTGGTATCCATTTATCGCTCGCCAAACGGGAACTTTGATACATTCATGAATGTATTGACTGAAATGTTAGTAAATGTTGATCTTAGTTGTAAAGTTTTTATAGCTGGCGATTTTAATGTGAATTTTGCTGTGAAATCGAATAACAGGGAAATACTGTTAGATGTGTTTCGTTCTTTTGCCTTGAACTTAACCACTTTACAACACACTAGAATTACAGCAGTTAGTGGAACATGTATCGATAATATATTTACAAATCTAGCAGAAACCGATTACAACATTAAAACAGTCAATCTTGTTATTTCTTCCCATTGACCGAATTGGAGTTCAATGACATTATTGGTAAAATTAAAACAAAAAGCACCATGGATCACTATGGAATTTCAACAAAGTTACTGAAGGATGTTGCGCCGCACATTGCAGAGCCTATTGTCAGTATTATCGTCCAATATCCATTCTACCAGCTATATCAAAGATATTTGAACAAGCTATTGCTGTCAGATTGATAGATTTCTTTGACAAAAATAACTTTATTGCCAATTCCCAGCATGGCTTTCGTAAAAATAAATCCACGGAAACAGGATTGTCAGAAACACTTGGTGCGATACTTAAAGCGCTCGACTCACAGTAACATATCCGACTTACCTGTTGTGATTTGAGCCGCGCATTTGATATGGTGGATCACCAGCTGCTGCTAGACAAGCTATGCTACTATGGCGTACGAGGCACTGCTCACGACTTGCTCTCCTCATATCTGTCAAATAGACAACAATACGTTGAGACTAACCTGGGCAAATCCACTATAAAAATTGTACAGCGAGGTGTTCCCCAGGGCTCTATATTAGGACCACTGCTTTTCATTATATATACGAATGATCTGGAGATAAATCTGCCTGCCACAAGGGTTTGTCTGTACGCCGACGACACATCTTTCGTGGTCAAAGACAAAACAAAAGAAGGTGTACCAACCAAGGCAGCAAGTGTTATGGTGGATGCAGAAAAGTGGTTTATGTCTAACAAACTAAAACTAAACTGCGACAAAACACAATATCTGGATTTTTCTCTGTGCAAAGGAGAAATGACGAGCAATTTAAAAATTCTCGGGTTGCGGATGGACTCCAAACTTTGCTGGTCAGCACACATAGAGGAACTGGCAAAAAAGCTATCGGCTGCTATCTACAGCATACGACGAATTAAAAGTGTGTCAACTTACCAAGCTGCAAGACTTACGTACTTTACCAACTTTCATAGTATCATTTCATATGGTCTGCTGTTCTGAGGACTGGCTCCGGAAGCGAAACGTATTTTAATTCTGCAGAAACGAGCATTACGGACATTAACTAACCTAAGACAGGAGGAAACATGTAAATATGCGTTTATTAATGAAGGAATCCTAACCTTACCTTGCATGTATATACTTGCGTTATGCTTGAATGGCGATGCGCATAATTACTACACCCGATCTAGGGATGACATTAAGCCACCTTATCACAGAATCCAGGCTACACAAAGATACGCTGACTTCTGGGGCACAAAAATCTACAACAAGCTCCCCGATTCTCTAAAATGGCTGCCAGCTGGATAATGTATCAAGAAGCTAAAAGAGCACTTAATAAATAATGCCTTCTACTCAATTGAAGAATTTTTAAAATGTAACTTTTAACCTTTTTTCTAGTTTGTCTGATCACTATTTGTATAATAATTGTATTTGTCATATATACACACTGTTTTTATAGAGGGTTTCCACGGCCAAGTGGGACATAGGGAGAATACATGTAAAATCGGTTTTCGGTGAATATTATCTCCCTAATACTACTTCATTCAAAATTAAGGGCCGCATATTATAACTGGGTTAACAATGAACATCTCCGCAATCATAGTACAAAGAAAGTCATTTTAATAAAGCCAAAAAATTATTATTTTTAAACCTATTGTACGTGAATTCCTAATAAGGCTTTTAATACGTGAGTTAGTGCAAGCGTCTGTGGCGTAATAGTTTGCGCGACGGCTTAATAACGCAAATACAAGGATTGTTTAGGGTTCGAATCCCGCAGATTAATTTTACTTTTTAATTTTTATCTCCAACAATAATGCTACAAATTCAATAACACTACAAAAATCAGAGATTTTGAAGACTATAAAATCGATTTTTTGAGGATTAAGGTAAATAATGAATAATTTTTACAATAAAAAAAAATGATCACGTGCTATATTATTCGATTTTTAATTGCTACTAACGACGAAACATTTGTCAAAATAAACAACAAAATTTAATAAGATTAAAAAAAAAAATAAAATTCATATCTCGGATTCGAACCCCGAACAGTCTGTGTCTTACGTTATTAAGGCGTCGCGTAAACGTCTGCGCCACGGCCGCTTGCACTAACTGACGTATTAAAAGCCTTATTAGGAATTCACGTACAATAGGTTTAAAAATAATAATTTTTTTGGCTTTATTAAAATGACTTTCTTTGTACTATGATTGTGGAAATGTTCGTTGTTAACCCAGTTATAATATCCGGGACTTAAATTTGGATGAAGTAGTATTAGGGAGATAATATTCACCGAAAACCGATTTTACATGTATTCTCCCTATGTCCCACTTGGCCGTGGAAACCCTGTATATTTATACCGTATAATCTGACTTTTATTGTAATCTTTATTACAGTAAATAAACTATATTATTATTATTATTAATCTGCGTACGCCATCTATTGCCGATTCCGGAAATATTTCAGGTCCCCCTCGTATATATCTGGCAGCTCTTAAACATCTTTTTTTATATTACGCTAGAATAGATCAATTTCTGCAAGTATACTTACGTATATACCTAAACTCACGATTAAATCTGTATATTTGTATATAATTTCCTGAAAAGAACAAACTGGATACAATGTTATATAAGATCTGATAACGTAAACAACGTAAATACATGCATAAATAAAACGTTAAATATATTCGCGTGGTCATGACTCACGGAAAAAAAAACAGCATCGAATTAACCGATAAAGATATAACAAAACGGGGCATGAAGAAAAAAAAAACACAAATTTCAAAGGCGAATTTTTCGAGGATCAGGTCCCACCAACTCGTTGTTTACGTGTTTTGTAAATTCGCTCTAACACAAATTTCTTTTTATCGCGTTTATGCTTCGTCGCCATTTACATCGATATTTTAATTGGTGGCACGTCAGGAGTTAGATACATTAATGAATCTAATTTTTGCGTAAAATAAACAGAACACCGTCGTCGTCGTCGTCGTCGTCGTCGTCGTTGTCAGCGTCGCCGGCGTCAGTGTCGCTGGCGTCTAAGGCGTACACATCGCGTTATATATATATTTTTTTTGCCCCCGTTCTCTCTCTTTCTCCGAGTGAGCGCTCGTCCGTCACATTCATCCTTTCGTTCCTCGTTTTATTTTATTTTTTTTTCGCTTGCGCTCCAAGCCCGAGAGCGGATTTAATTGGATTAGAATCCATCGTTCTGAAAATTTACATTTTTTGATTAAAGAAAATTAAAATCGAACATTTTATTTATATATCGAATTAATGGATTGGCAGCTTTCTGGAATTATTTTCGCGAGCGTAAGCTATTTACGAACGCATTCGAGTGATGAACGACAAGATAACGAGGTCGTGGTAAATTGAACGATTTACCAGAACCAGAGAGAACGGAAAATAAAAAAATAATAATAAGAACCGAATTTTATTTATTTCGCCGCATTTAAAAAGCACCTCCATCTTTATCGTAATTAAATTCGCGAGTAAGTCGAGTGTCCCAAGCAGATAATTAAATCGCGACTGAGGAATATTTGTTTTTCGAATAAACGCCCCTTCTAATCGCGGCCGTATATCTGCAGGTACCGCCTCCGCACACCACCATCTAAAGAGATGAAGAGACGGTTCCGAAAACGGTAACGGAAAATATAATATCTAAATTTCGGTTGATTAAGGTTTGGTGTTCGGGCCTGCAGCTTTCTACACTGGCTGTCGTTCGCTCTGCGGCTGACTGATAATGAATCCTAAAAAGAAGTGGGTATCTATTAAAACTTGAAGTACAATGGCTGGCACAAAGGGCCACAGCTATTGTGAGCATCAATACTGTACACATCACCTCAATTAAAATGTAATAAGAATCTCTTCTTAGGTAGAAAACTCATTAACACTGCGCAAAAGGGGCCGATAAATTAAAATTACAAAGAGGAGTTTTTAGTTTCTCTTCTTACAGCTCTCGACTCTATCGATTCCGACCAACATCGTTCGACGGTTGGTTGGTCGGTCGGTCGCTCGATTTAAACCATCAAAAAGAATTTTTTGAATATAATCGATTAATATATACAGGGTGTAACAATATTCAGATATTCATATCTTCATTTTTATGCAAAATACAGCAAATATTTAAATACAAAAGTTGTTTACTAAATCGATCCCGAAGTCTCTCAAAAACTAAAGATTTTGGATGTCACTTTATATCAATTACGTTAACGTACCTTTACATATTTTAAATATAAATACAAATTTAAAACTCACGTAGATTGACAAAAATGTCAGTAATGAAAGTTCAAATTTAAAATTTTTATTTAACAGGCAAAGAAATGAGAAATAATTGGAAATATCTCTAAAACCGTTAATTTTAACTACATACATGCTTTATTCAAACTAATAGATAATCGAATTTGGCTTTCAACTAACCCATAAAAATATAGTGTTTCAATTTGAAAAAATGAAAATTTTTGCCTTTCAATTGTTTCAAAATGATCACTGATTTCTAGAACACTCTGTATAACGTATTTAAGTTCACATCTGCTTATTGTCATCGTAGGAGATGCTTCTAACGTTATCTTAAGTTTCATAATGTTACTTTTTTCCGTTACCGAAATAATGACATTTTTCTGGAGAGAACCAAATGTCAAAATTTTCAAACAAATGTCAATATCTTGTAAACTAATGAAAATAATTGAATATGATCCTGTATAAAGTTGCCTTAATATTCCTCAAGCAATTCAAAAATGTGATCATATATAGGGTGTTCCATTTAAAAATGTAAAGACACTGATGGTCACGGGCAAACTAAACACCCTGTATATCATAGAATAATTTCACGTTATAAATTTCGTAAAACTAAACAACTTTTGTATTTAAATATTTGCTGTATTTAGCATAAAAATGGAGATATGGAAGAATATCGTTACACCTTGTATACAGGGTGTCCAGACCATACGAAGACGGAAGATTAGGGCTATATTATTACAGTTAGAGAAAAGTATTTTAGACAAAAGTTGTAGCCACTCGTAAAATACACATTCTAAAATTATTTTCCACTATACAGAGTGTTGTGTAAATGAGTGACGATACAAACTTTTGTTTTTTTTTAATAGAACACTCCATATATTTTAGTATATTTTGATGGTACTCTTAAAAAGAAAGAAATTGATATCAACAACATCAAAATACAGGGTGTTCTATTTTTTAAAAAACACAACACACTGTATAGTTGAAAATAATTCTAGAATGTGTATTTTAAGAAGGGCTACAACTTTTCTCTAAAATACTTTAGTCTGGACACCCTGTATATACATATAAACTAAATTCAATCAAGATTATTACAGGAAGCCCAGATCGGGCATCGGAAATCGTATATCGGTTCGGTTTAATATTTGGTTCGTCACATCGCTGATCAATATTAATTATTGGTTAGTTTGATTGATATGGCGCGTGACGTGATTGGCTGGATTAGGCGGAAAAAAAGAGGGGGTGCGCCGTGCCCGCGACAATTTATACCTATTAGTTATCGAATTAAACAAATGAGACCCAATAGGAAGGAATCGATATCGAAATTGGAGCGCGAAATTTATTGTTTTATTGCCCGGTAATGTGATGATTTTTTCTCGGATGTTGCCTGTGTTGTGTCCGTGTGTATTCGCTCGTCTGCAATGCGCTTTTCCGACTCTAATAAATCAAAATTAGTTCTACTCCCTATTTAAACTGAAATTGAGTTGTGTTCGGGGTGTTTTATTTCTGTATCTAGTTCGAATTTCTAAACTGATCGGCTAGCAAATTATGTTGCCGGTTTGCGACAACTATCGATTGAAGAAAAAATTTACACATTCTTCTATTTCTTTATAGGTATATTTTATTCTGTCAAAACTATTTTGACAGCTGTGACATACAGAAACGGTTAAAAAACACCAATTTACAAAAATTTACTGATTTGAGTTGCAGCATTTTGACAGTTATAGAAGTATGACTGTCTTCAGCGTTTGATAGATAGGGGATGGAAGTATGTTAACTGTTATAAAAAGAGAGGCAAGCGTCGAAACTGTTGTAAAGTAAATGTGCGAGTTTTTACAATTTGACAGCTGTCATAAATATATTTTGATAACTGCAACTGTAGAAACGGTACGAAAGCATTAATATTGGCAATGAGAATTTGAGCCGAATCTGTCTGCTAGTACAGCAGCAAACTAGTAAACTGCTTTTTATTGTTTGACAGTTAACAGACATATTTTGACAGTTACACCAGTTAAACTCGTATAAAATCAGTATTTTTTACATTTTTACAGCGATTAAAAGCATTGCTAACTATTACAATCCACGGAAACGATAAAAATATTCTCCTAGTCCTGTTATAATTTGACAGCTGTCAGAAATATTTTAATGGTTACAATTTCTTTGCACAAAAGTATCAATGATAAAAAGTTGGCATGCTTATCATAACATACTTTAAATACAGTCATTTTGATGCTAAAAAAACAAGTTGAACAAAATAGCTCTGATGATACCTGTCCAGACGTTTCACTATTCGTGGATATTGCGTACGAGTTTCGAGGGTTCTTTGCTGACCAGTATCGCCCGCCCACCACCACCACCCACAACTTCTCAGTTCAATATGAAAGTTGATTCATCCGAAAAAAGGACAGAAGTTATCTCATTTCTGTTCAATTGCTTCATTAATTCTTCGCAGAACTGTACTCTACGATCTGGATCGTCTACGGTTAATTCCTGTAGAAACAACATCTTGTGGGGATGACGATTTTGTTGATGTAAACGTTTTAAGACAGTTGGATGGCTAATGTTAGTTTCTCGATATGTTTGTACTTGTTGTTGGATTCTCTGCAACAGTTCATAAAATGTCTACTCTCACATAGTCTTCCGGGTTTTCTTTTTATCGGGCGGACATGCCCAAGTTCACTAAAGTATGAATGAATTTTACTTAATTAAAAATATCAGCAACTTGTACACTTATCTCCTTAACCGATTATCATGTCTTACAGCCAGGCTGTCTTGTAAAACTAGTACCACGCTAAGATGGGTGCCAACTCACTCTGGGATCAGAGGCAATAAAATTGCTGACAAGCTAGCAAGAGGTGCCAATAAACGACCACTCGTAAGTCCATAACCGACGTGTGGGAGTTCCTACGGCAACACAATGTTTTAATCCTTCGAATACCATTGGGACGACGTATTGCAGTGCTTCTATCATGTTTGTCTAAAAATAAAATTAACCAAGTCAAGTTTCGGCATAGTATTTATGGCCAAAAGCGACTACATCTTCAAATGTATCAGCAGGATTTCGGGCTACAGGCATCTATCCATTTGATCTTGACCATGATACCAGAAACAGCTTTTGCACCATCAACACTATCAGAAAGGCCACAAGAAAATAATCTTATTTCTCCTAAGCAATCGAATCCTACGACACGTGCAGAAAAAAACCAATTCTTCGGATGAAGATGGTGAATGGGAGTCTTCATCGTCTTCAGTATCTTCTCCTACACACATCAGAACTTTGAGCAAAGTCTGCGACTAGAGGTCCTTCCAGAAAAGGAATAAACTACAAAGCTGTTAAGCACTTTTTTTCCACAAAAGACTCACCAAACAAATCAAACCCAAAAGAGGATACAGAAGAAAGAAGCAACCTGTAGTGGTCTGTCCAATAATGGTATCTAAAATACCTCGCACGGGTACAAGAGGGTTAAGGACAGAATGTCTTTCAAAAAGAGATAATTTACTAAAATGCACGCGTCGTTTTTTAAGCCAATGTCGTACAAATAAAAAAAAAATGGTAGTTCAAAACAATACTCCGCCAAGAACTATAAACGATTGATGAGATAATTTCAAAAGAATAAATTTAAGAGGATAAAACTGCGCCAACATAACGACGGATATCCATCAAGAATCACAAGGATCGGATGCATTTTATATGCAGTTTGTTATACGTATACATATATGTGTGTCGTCCAGTCTCGAGCTGCAATGAAGGATGTTTTTAAAATGCATTAAAACAAAAGTACATTTCATATTCGGAGCGGGCAAGATCACGAGATGGCATCACACACAGTATGATGATGGCCAGCGTACCCGGTAATAACAGGGTACGGCCTCACATAATGGTCTACCCCAAATGGTCCGGACCACCATTTTATGAAATTTAATTTGTTTTTATAGCTTTGATTACTACTTGCTATAATTTGAAAACGTTTTAATAAAAATAAGGTAATGTTTCTCCGGTATTTTTTTGCGCGATGCGAACAATCTACGGACCTGATGGGACCCGAGGCCCGTCCCAAGAAACGCAACACACACATACCAACACAAATAAAGATTGATGTCCCTAGTAATTTCTGATTTAGAATTATTAAAACACATCGGAAAACGGTTATCTGATGCGCTCTAAGGACCCGGGCGTATCCCGAATCTTTTCTTTCACTCACCTTCCATTCGACGTTCATCAATAAAAGACATTAGTGAGATTTATAGTGGCAGGATGTTTTATAATAATAACGTATGGAATATTTTCCGTTGATCGAGGGACCTTCTCGTTTATTTTAATTCGGGTTTTGTCGATACCCGCGAGGGAAACTCGCAAATTAATATTCGAAATAATTTATATTTCTATGTGGGCATAGATCAAATCGAGAAATTCAACAGTCCCCACCTGAGAACAGATCAAAGCGGTGGTGTCATCGCAATTCAGTACTACATAGATATAGCCTGGCAATAATTACTATAACTATTCGATTGGATATTCGGCATTCCCTCGTCAACGGAGACCGAGACACATCAAAGCGACACCAGCGTCATCCGCTAGATTGCTCGCAATAATTACTATGCAAAATTATTAGCATATTAATTAAAGAAAATGTAATTAAAATCGAGTTATCGCACCCAGTTGCTGAATCGGGGAAAACGGAAAGCGATTATCATAACTGACTGATGATGTTTCTCCTTCTGCAGTCTAACGAAATCATATTTTCGTAAATAAAAATTTCGGACGCGTAAATCTTTGCTTCTCTCTATTTTCGGAATAATAATACTTAACCCCATAATGATATATGGATCCAATACTGGCATTAGGGCATAAAACGGCACAAAAGTTTTAAACGCGGGACCGGAGAGAAACTGCAATTAGAATTTAATTAATTATGCGTTGTGAATGAGAAGTCACGGTGTACCTCTTCTTATATTCGCGCCTCCTTTCCCACCGCTATGTACTAGGCGGTGATGTTTTATCATAATAACGCTACGGTGAGAAGGGTGCTTACTGCTTCCTCTTGGCCGGTCCTTTAAAATCTAGAATGATTTACATTTCATTCGGAAAGGAAACACAAAGTTCCCGAAGATTCACTTTAAGTATCCAGGGGAAGGATAAAGATATATTTAACTACCAACCCTGGTAATATCCCGTCCGTAATGTCTTAACCTGTTATAATTTAATGAGCAATTTAAATAGGAAGGAATCCTCGTGTAAAAATAAATTGTTTAATTACTACGACAGGTCTACAATGCTCCTTTATTCTAATAGAAAGAATAATAAAATGGATGCAGTTCCCTTCAGTCGATATCGTTTATACATGCATATATGTATTTATATAAAATGTATGTGCAGGGAATATAATTGTGGTTGGAATATATATTTAAATTCTAGAGTGCAATAGACCGTCACGAAATGTTTCACCCTCACATGCTAAATCTCTAATATATAGTTGGCAAAGAAATTTGCATGCAAATCTGTCACACGCTAAGCCCAAATCGGTATGGAAAACTTCTATCACCGATCGTCGGAATAATAATGCGCTGAGAAGAAGAAGGAAGAATATATGTATATACATCATTTATCCAAATAGTTTTTTTTTCATAATTTTGCAATGAAGAATACAAACGCGAATAATGCAGGATCTTATTTCTAATATATATAAATGACTTACCAGCTGTGCTCTCGTCGATGAAATTATGTATGCTAATGACACCTCAATTCTATTAAAACGCGAAGGTAAAGGTAATTTAGCAAGAGGACTTTGATATAATTTCAATACATTTTTGATATTTTCTTGCTTTTTTTAATACTTTTTCAATATTTTTAAATACATTTTTATTGTGAATTTATATAATTTTAATATAAATTCGATAATTTTTTTAAATCTTAGTAATTTTCTATATATTTTCAATATAGTTTTGATAGATTTTTAAAATTCTCTAGATTTTTGTATATTTCCGATACTTTTTAAATATATTTTTATTGTCAGTTTATATAATTTTAATATAAATTCGATAATTTTTTATATTTTAGTAATTTTCTATATATTTTCAATCTAGTTTCGATAGATTTTTGAAATTTTCTAAATTTTTGATATATTTTCGATACATTTTCATATTACTTTCATATAATTTCGAATATTTTCAATAGATTTGAAGTTGTCGATATATTTTCAATCTAGTTTCAATAGATTTTTAAAATTCTCTATATTTTTAATATATTTCCGATACTTTTTAAATATATTTTTATTGTGAGTTTATATAATTTTAATATAAATTCGATAATTTTTTATATTTTAGTAATTTTCTATATATTTTCAATCTAGTTTTGATAGATTTTTAAAATTCTCTATATTTTTTATATATTTCCGATACTTTTTAAATATATTTTAATTGTGAGTTTATATAATTTTATTATAAATTCGATAATTTTTTATATTTTAGTAATTTTCTATATATTTTCAATCTAGTTTTGATAGATTTTTAAAATTCTCTATATTTTTTATATATTTCCGATACTTTCTAAATATATTTTAATTGTGAGTTTATATAATTTTATTATAAATTCGATAATTTTTTATATTTTAGTAATTTTCTATATATTTTCAATATAGTTTCGATAGATTTTTGAAATTTTCTAAATTTTTGATATATTTTCGATACATTTTCATATGACCTTGATATAATTTCGAATATTTTTAATATTTTTGAAGTTATCGATATATTTTCAATCTAGTTTCAAGAGATTTTTAAAATTCTCTAGATTTTTATATATTTCCGATACTTTTTAATTGTGAGTTTATATAATTTTAATATAAATTCGATAATTTTTTTATATTTTAGTAATTTTCTATATATTTTCAATATAGTTTCGATAGATTCTTGAAATTTTCTAAATTTTTCATATATTTCCGATGTATTGTAGTATATTTTCGATACATTTTCATATGACTTTGATATAATTTCGAATATTTTTAATATTTTTGAAATTATCAATATATTTTCAATCTAGTTTCAATAGATTTTTAAAATTGTCTAGATTTTTGATGTATTTCCGATACTTTTTAAATATATTTTTATTGTGAGTTTATATAATTTTAATGTAAATTCGAAAATTTTTTATACTTTAGTAATTTTCTATATATTTTCAATCTAGTTTCAATATATTTTTAAAATTTCCTAAATTTTTGATTTATTTTCGATATGACTTTGACACAATTTCGATATGTTTCCGATATTTTTACAATACTTATAGGTTTCGATATATTTTCAATTATTTTCTAAATATTTTCAATATAGTTTCGATGGATTTTCAAAATTTCCTATATTTTTGATATATTTTCGATATATCTTTGATATAATTTCGAATATTTTCAACATTCTTGAAGTTTTCGATATATTTTCAATCTAGTTTCAATAGTTTTTTAAAATTCTTTAGATTTTTGATATATTTCCGATACTTTTGATATATATTTTCACTTATATTCTAAATATGTTCAATATAGACACGATAGATATTCGAAATTTTCAAAATTTTTATATATTTTTAATAATTTTTTGTATATTTTTGATGCATTTTTTTTCGATTTTTTTTAGATTTTTGATATATATTTTTAATACTTTTTAATATATTTTCGATAAATTTTCATGACCTTAATTTAATTCTGATATTTTTGCAGTTTTTGCTGTTTTCAATTATTCTTAAAAATATTTTCGATATTGTTTTGAGAAATTTTTCGAATTTCTTTTATTTTTGTGATATATTTTCGATACACTTTCATAACTTTGATATAATTTTAATATATTTTCAATGTTTTTGCAATTTCTTATATATTATCAATTATTTTCTAAATATTTTTGATATCATTTCCATATATTTTCGAAACTTTTTACATTTTTTGATATATTTTTTACTTTTTCATATATTTTCGATAAATTTTCATGACTTTGCTGTATTTCCAATTATTTTATTGAAGTTATTGATACATTTTCGATACTTTGTAGTATGCTTTCGATACTTTTTCCTATGACTTTTCGATATGTTTTTGAAATTTTTACAATTTTCATAGTTTTCTATAAATTTTCAATTATATTCTAAATATTCTTAAATATAGACTTTGATATATTTTTGATACTTTTTAATATATTTTTGATGTTTTTGTAGTTTTAGATATATTTTCATTTATTTTCTAAATATTCTTGATATCGTTTCGATAGATTTTCGAAATTTTTTATATTTTTAATATATTTTTGATACTTTTTAATATATTTTCGATGGATTTTCTTAAGTTTGATATATTTTCAATTATTTTCTAAATATTTTCAATATAAGTTCGATAGATTTTCGAAATTTTCTAAATTATTGATATATTTTCGATACATTTTCATATAATTTCGATACATTTTCGATATATTTTCAATTATTTTCGAAACATTTTCAATATTTTGTAGTTTTTTTATATTTTTCCATATTTTTTAATACATAATTTCGATATTTTAACAATTTTTCTAATTTTCTATATATTTTTAATATAGATAGTTTCAATATATTTAGATGTTCTAAGACTTATACGGAGCTTTAAGCACAATTAACTCCTTAAGAGCATTTGCTACTAGTTTAGGTGCATTTTCTTTTTCCTTATATATCACTATATGTATAGAGAGAGAAAAAGAAAATCGAGAATGCGTGGTGAGTGGTCATCCATAGCAATACATCTCGCTGGCAATCTCTCACGGCTGTCAGCTGTCAGCAATGCTTATCTCCATTGTTTCTTTATTGTCTGCAATTCAGTTATCGATACGGTTTCCTACTCTTCACCAAACTCTCGGACTATCCATCGGGACTTAGCGCTTTAGATGGATGGATTTTTTATATCGACAGTGATAGGAGAGGAATTTACGAACCGCAGTCGCACGAGACGTAATAGCGAAATTGCGTCCGGCGAAAATAAATTAAAATAAAAAGTTTTTTTTTTTAACTTTACGGATTAAACCGCACCTGCTAAAGAGAACTATCGTATCGTATAGTATACATACCTGAAGATGTCCTATACGTAATACGTGCATAGGTCGAATATGACATGTGTTTATGTTTTTATTCCGTGCCGATTATTGATTGAACCGTTCGGAATACAGACATAAAGGCGAATGAAATATGAGTGTGTTGTACGGGCTAGACGTTTATTTACTTAAGTATCTGCGGGGCCCGGGGTAATCTTGGAATTATGTCGGGACACCCCGCCGATCCGGGACCATGTCTAGCGTGAGCGCACGCCATCTCGATTTATAAAATGTGAATTTATGGGCCAATTTTGAAAAAACAATGTGTTCCGGTTCACGTGTGTGTGTGGATGTGTATACGCCGGTTATAATGTGTAAGATTATTGATGTTGACGTTGCGTTAGATCTCACCATTCTGCTATATATATATAGTTTGGATATGAAAAGAAGAACACAATTAGATGTTAGAAGAATCAGACTTAATGTATCAACATAATTTATTTATATATAAATTGAAAAAACTGATTAAAAAACATATTTAAAGAAATACAGGTCTTTAACCGATCTAATTGTCATCCTAACTTCACGCTGGTCGATATACGTTGACGGCGAAGTTGTCCATTTGTCAGTCGTTGGTCGACTCAAATTATTACTGTGTTGTAGATACCAAAAATATTTTGATTAGTAGTTCACGATTCCAACATCGATATAAAAAAGAAATCTTCCGTCGAATATAACGGTTGATAGCTTGAAGTTGAAGCATTACATGTCGACGTGGCGAATATATCTAATATTCAGAACTCGGGAACTCCTCACGAAAAATCCACATTATCATAACTGTCAGAGGAGATTCCATCCGTTCACGCTATTAACCGAAGAAATCGTATTTAGTTTAGTAGTAGAGGAGGATCAAGGAGTATCAGCGAAGCGGTAAAGTAAACCGAGATATCTAGCACATTCGACAAAATTAAAAGAACTAGGGGATGTATGTTGTGTGTTATATACGAGTTGAGAAGAAGGGGACCTACGTTCAAGGCGTCAAATCAAAGCATATCGCGCCCGGATAATTGCCACTTAACTTTGCTGAAAATACGGTGAAGATGATGGCTCTTCATGATGATGATGATCTTCGCACAGATCTATTTAAAGACGACCTAGATTCCTAGAAAATACATTTTTATCCATCTTTTTGGTAGTTCCTTTTTTGTTCCTGTATCACTCCCTTTCGTTCTCTTGTCTTTCCAGTCTACTGCGACCAAGTGCAAGTAAGCGAGAATTTATTGGGAACACGTGGACAGACGTATACTTGCTTACAGTTCGTCGTTGGACACGTTTAGCTCCAGGTAAACGGATTGGCGTATAAATAGTCTCCTTCTCGCTACTTGGATGAAGTTTTTTTTTATTCCCCACCCAATATAGTCGAATTAGTTGAATGAAGTTGAAAATCTAATGAAACTTCAAAGGAATTTTTTTTCGCCGCTAATATAAGGAAAAATCCGAACGTGTCAAAGGGTTTATAAGATATGCTGGTTCGAACAGGTCAAGCAGATTTAAATAAACTATAATATTTTTATTTTGCGTTGAATTTTTATAAATTAAACTAAAACGATAACTGAGGATCAACTAACTAATAGAAGAAGAAGAAGAAGTATAGTAGAGGAGGATGGGAGGGAAGAGAAAAAACTAAACAATCAACACGTTCGTATCGCGTGTTGGAACGCACGAGCGCGCATAGAGATTAAGAAACGGCGCTGAAAAAACACGAGAAACGTCATAAACTGAATCGAAGGAAACGGTCTCTCTGACGACCGAAACCAAAGAAAATTTTACAGTCGAATGTGTGTCACAACCGCGGCGCGAACGGACCTACGTCGAAGATATTCAGAAAAAGGACGGGGGTACCTTTCGTCCGGAACGGTATCTCCGTTTTACGTAATAATAATAGTTTGAGTTAAAGCGATGTATATTGATACGAAACACAGGAAGCTAATTACTTTGATTGTTTGCGCCGCATGGATTATGATGCCTAATTCGTAATGGATTTACGCCTCATCGGATCTATATCCTTAGATGCTTATTTCTATTCAACTTGGTTAGATAAGGTTTAATTTTTTTCCTCTCCCCCAGTTTTGTTGTTGTTGTCATGTGAGCCATTTGATAGCCATTTTGAATTTGTAAAGTGATCGAAATAATAAAGTGCGCATGCATAATAATGTAAATACCAAAAGGAATTGGCAATTAATCGACCAACGTTTGAGGAAAATAAATCGTCAAGAGTGAATCGACCAACGCCTGAGAAACGGATCATTTCGATGTCAACCTATATCGACCACCGCGATCTATTTCTTCTGTATGTTTATAATAAGTTAGTATATATTATAACGAAACATTTTTAATCATATAATTAAACGACAGTAGTAATTAATGTAAACAGGACGAAGAAACGTCGAAGCTGTAAACAGTACAAAACAAAATATCTTATGTTCCCTGTGGTTCTCCTGGGCTCCTTCTAGGATTGAGCGAATCTACTACTACTATGGTTCTTCATTCTCCTTTCTAGGGTTGGACAAAGTCCTTGAACCCTTTAGTCCTCCATTGTGTCCTCCGTGGTGGTGAAGATTCTATTTATCTTGACTGTGGGGGAGAGGGTCTGTCCGGGTCAAGACTGGCTAATTCCTTGACTAGGGCGTTGTCAGATCTAGAAACTCTTACTAGAGCTTTTTTCAGCTAATGTAGCAGAATGTTGGAGTAAGGTAGGTATATTAAGAGCTTGATGTATCTGCACGTTTCTAACATACCATAGTGCGTTGGTAATACATCTCAGGATCATGTTTTGCAGAACGTTGAATTTTTTTCCTACGCGAAACTGCTAGACTAAAGAGCTGTAAGGTAAAACGTACACTTCATAAAACCACTAAACTCACAACTAAGAACTAACCTCCAAACATCATCAAACAAACAATAAACATTTAAACAACATTTCAGGAATATTTGGATATTTTTTTTGGAAATGGCGTTTGCCAGTCATGCGCACAAAAACCTATAACATAATAGCGTTGTCAGGGACTTTTTTGTAGAAAATTTCATGCTCTACAAAAATGATTTTTTAATATCTTGACCAGCTAATGATGTGGTACGAGCACTATGGCTGCCCTGCACATCATCCTTAAGTTGCTAAAATGTATTAGATTTGGATTTTCAAAGGTGATGGATAGGCCACCTAGTACCTCCGAGATCATCAGATTCGGCGTCAGTATAGATCTTTTCCTATGGAACTATCTATTTCAAAAACAAAGTTTATCAAAATGTGAAATTAACTATTCAATATTGACGCTTCCAAAATCGTGTATTTGGTGATAATTGTAGCTGTCAAAATACATCTGACAGATGTCAAATTACAAAATCAATCATCAAAACAAGTCATAATTATAAGAGAAAGAAATGAGCCTACGTCATAAAGTGCTAACAAGGATCTGTTGTTGCTGTCAAACAATTTGACAGCTGGTACAATCGAAGTTTTCTTTTATACCAGCTGTCAAATTGTTTAATAGTAGAGCGCGACCAAGTTAATCTTGCCCGCAGAAAATATGCGAACTAACTTCCCAACCTCTTACGTCGCACCCTCGCTAACCATCACATTGAATGTTTGACAGCTGGGTACAGTCTTGCTCTAGGTTGTTTCCTTTAGATTGTGAGAATTATCTCGCATAAGATCATATCACATTTAAATTTTGGCGCGCTGAGTTTTTGTTTGGAAATGTACGTGACAAATCGATGGTGCTGCTTGAGGGGTCAGGTTCACCTCGTCGCACTCTAGATCATTTACTCTAACTCACTATTTCTAACAGCTAAACAGTAATCTTTCGCAAATTTGACAATTGTAATTGTCAAAATACATCTGAGAGGCACAAAATTGGTTACTTTTTACAGTTAATGCCATTTGGAATTGTCAAGAAATTTTGTGACATTTTCCAACCTGTAATCTAAACTAATTAAGTTGCGTTTTACAATTTCGAGTGTTGTAATTGTCAAAATAGATCCTGAAAATGGTCAAACTATAATAGTATAAGTTTAATAATGACATTTCAAAGTACGAATTCAAGATTAAGAAACGAATGGTGTGAATGAGTGCTTTAATGTCTTGTGAAACGTGTTTTTAATGTTATTTTTTGCGATCAGTTTTTTTAATTGTTCTTTTTGTGAAAACAAAGAGGATAAATTTTAATAATTTACTGCAAATTACTGAAAAAGCTCTCATTAATTTACTTACAGTATGAAAATTTTGTTCATTTAACAATCCTCAAATGTCACATTGACGTTTCAATTACTGTTGCAATGTGACCAACTTAAAATAAATCCGCTTAAATGTCACATTAAATGTCAACTTCATCAACTGCTATCACAATTTAAATTAAGAATGTTGCACTTAAGAGCATCAATCTCTGAACTTTTCAATCTATTCGCTACTAAAAACATATAAGTCTGTTTGTTATCAGTTTTACTATCCTCTCTGTTGCAGCTTCAATAACAACTACATCGACAGCTGGACCTTCATTTGCTGATTGCATCAGATCCTTCTGTTTCGAGATCTAGTTCTTTTTCAGGCGTGTCGTTTGCAAAATTTGACAGTTTTATCACTATAATCAACGTTATATGTGTCAAATTAATATCTTGTTTATAAAACGTCAAATTGTTGTAACCATAGCAACCATATTTAATTTTATCTTACTTATATAAATGTATAAACCTATTAATTAAATAAAAAATATCGATTTGAAAAAAAATATGATTCATTCTTTACATGAATACGCATTGTTTGTTGTACGTCAGCTCCACCTACATTACAAATATGGAATTTCGTTGGCGTCTTATCTTAATCGTCAATCAAACGAAGCACAGGATATATCCCATTATAACATTCCTAACTAAAGAATATTTTGAAAAATCTAAACGCTTACATTAAACGCATTCTCATTGTTTTCCTCTTACTTACTCACTAATATACTCGCAATTATTTCCTCACACAACAACACAACATTTTAAATTGAAATCAAAAAAAAATCCCCCCAAAAAGTTTGGCAGGAAATCTTCTAGTTTCATTAGTCTCATCGATGATGGTGTCACATGCGATTCGAAGACTGTGGACCCTCCGGATCTTCCGACAATACCCTCCGACCGACGTGACAGAGCAAAATTCGCTCTTTTTTATCGTCTCAAACAGTCTAATTCAATGATATAATTGTCCACCGTCGTATATATATATAAAAAGCACATCCCGTATATTTTATACGATGTATTACAATAGAAAAGGAAAGTCATGATTTTGTACAGTAGGGAGATCAAGTATTTAAGTTGGTACCAGTATTTATATGAGTTTAATTAGGTAATTCTTTAGACTCACATGTGAATGCGGTTAAACGTACGGCATCCAGTCATTTATATTTATTACTTCGACGGATTCGTTGATGGCAAAAGCAAATGTTACAAATCGCTTGTCAAGACTGTTCTTTCAATAATAAGTTCGTGTCGGAAAGGCATAATTCATTTTTCGATACAGTTACGGAAATTACAAAGGTGATCCTTCAACTGAATTAAAATGAAAATAACCCATAACGGAATAGAAAAAAAAAGAATAATAGAAGTATTAACGGTTTCCAATATGTTAGTAAATACATATATATATATATATATATATATATAGTTTTAGGACTTTTTTGTCTCCCCAGAAAGATTGTAACTGTGAACACGTTCTCCATTCAACGGAGAAATTACCGGATTCGTGGATAATTAATTACATAAGCATCCAATCGAACGAATAAGTTCTTTTTGTGATTGGTAAGTAATAACAAGACCATTTTAATCGTCTTTTAAGTGGTATAATTTGAAACGAATTGTTTCCTCAGTATTGATTCTTTAGTTAATTATTGCCATTGGCGCCTGATGTATACAAAAAAATAAAACAAAAACAGGACCAACGAACGGATATTACCTGCCGAATTTTAAAGAGAAAGGCAGGAACAATGTGACATAACATTAATTCTAAATCTATTGTATATAGGTTTAGATTTTTTATATTATTTTGTAATAAATCCACAATATATTTATGATTTTATATAATTTATTAGATTTTTCACGAAATTCTTCTTCTTTCTTAAGAATGGTAGCTGCATACCAGAGCAAAAGCACATTTGACAGGTCATTTCAGGAGACGAATTTGGCCATCATTAACACTTTGGCCGCCACGTGTATCCAAAAGTATACACATTAGACGGGTCAAAATTGCTGCGTGTATACTTTTAGATAGTAGACGTGTAAGGTTTTGCTTGCTGCCGCGTATATCCTCGACGAACACAATATCTATGTATTTTAAATGGTTAAGTAACTGACGTGGCCTGTGAGTTTAAAGTTTTTATTTAAAATTAATTTTATCACTTTTTATTAATCACATGAGTACCAAAAAAACATTCCATACACAAAAAATGTTCTTCACAAGTTTGGCACTTAGTTTTAACTTGCTTTGAGTTTTCTACTGCGTATGCGCGCCCACTGGCCTGCTTATATTTTTTATAGCATACGGTACAACGTCCTTTTCTCTCGGTTGAGATCAATCTGTGTTCATGTTAAAGTTGCAGCTGGAAGTCTAATGGATTTTCCTTCTTTCCAAAAGCAAGCATTTTTAAACATAGAAGTTTTCTGAATTCTGTTATTTGTAGTTGATGCTTTTTTTCGTTGTTCTTATTGAATAAATAACACGCATTAACAACACACGTTCCGGTAATCATTTCTACTGCAATTTTACGGTACCTTCATCTCACAGAAGTAGAATACGACGACATCTGGTCAGATACATCTATAAATATTTTTGCTTTGTTATAATCAACGGTTGCCTTGGGTTTCCATTTATTTATTCCCCCTGGAACTTCAACGAACGTTTCGTCATGTTTGGTCGTGAGCATCAACACGTCCCTTTTGTCCCTCCACTTGAATATAACTATTCCATCCTTCTCCTTTCCTGCAATCTCTCCTTTTTTCAATTTTGCCGATACAACATCTTTTGGAAGTCCTTTCCTATTCTTTCTGAGTGTACCAACAAGGTGGGTATTTCTTTCAGTAACTTTTGTGCCAACTCGGTACTGGTATACCAGTTATCGGTATACAGAGACATTCCTTTATCAAGACACTTATCCATAAGTTCAAATACGATCTTCGTGGCCGCCAGCATACCATCTACTTTCTCAGTGCCGCAGTATATTTTGCAATGGTAAGTATACCCTCCAGGAATACAAAGTTTGAACAGTTCTATGCCAAATTTATGCCTTTTTCCTTTGACGTATTGTCGGAATACCAGGCGTCCTCGGAAGGGCACCATTGTTTCGTCTATACAGACATTTTCCTCGGGAAGGACAACTTTTTTGAATTTCACATTCAGGGAGTCAACCAGGAATCGAATTTTGTTGAGTCGATCTCCTTCTTCGCACTGTTCGTTGTTAGAGAAATGCCACATTCTTAGAATGATCTCAAACCGGTTTCGAGACATTCGATTGGCAGCTTGGGACCAATAAATTTCAGAATGTTTCCAGTAATCTGTTATTTTAGGTTTTTTGTCTAAACCCATCCACAGCAGAAATCCTAAAAAACAATACATTTCTTCTCGAGTTACGTTTTTCCATTTATTCAATTTAGAAGATGGCATCAGTGTTTCTTCTACAATGGCTTGTACTATAGTTTGTTCGGCATACAAATTGGTTTCTGTTACTAAAGTAGTTATTAGCTCCTCATCAAGAAATAATCTATAGTAAGCAAATATATCTTCCCCTCTCATATCTTGTATTTCTTTGACCAAACCGATGTCCTCATCGAAATTGAATGCTTTGGGATCCCCAACAACTACGCCCCAATCCGAATCAACGCCTTGCTCCTCAACACTAGACGAATCACTATCTTCAGAATCGTCAACCCTGCGCCACATGTATATTTTTTGCACACACACAAACCGGATATCAGCATTAATTTTTTTATAAAAAAATTGGTATATTACTTCAATTCTAGTAATATAGAGATCATTTAAACAAAAAAAATCACCGTGGCCCAACGGACCGTTGCATTGAATTGGCGTGGCGGCCAAAGTGTTAAAGAGGATCCTGAACACTACCTAGCAAAATTCGTTACTATGGACTTTCGTCCAGTATGATCCAGAATTAAAAAAACAGAGCATAGAACAGAGTCAGCATAATGGATCACCACCCCCTCGAAAGTTTCGTGTAACAGCATCTAGGGGAGAAGATCACGACCACAGTTTTTTGGAATGCCAAAAGAATTATTCCTTAGAGACTTTTTACCACGTGATCAAACTATAACTGATGAGCAACATTGTCTTGCTCTAATTTCAAAACTGCCTGATTCCATCAAAAAAACCTCCTGCCAAGCAGCCGTTTTATTCTCCCGATTTGACGGCCAGTAGCGATTTCCACGTATTCCTCAAACTAGAAGAACATTTTCACCGGATTCATTTTCGGGACGACGAGACCTGAGGATAAAACTTTACGTTTAAGACGTTTAAGCTCTTTACCATCGTCATACCGAGTGTATCAACTTCGAATGCATAGTTACTCAGTATTGTCCTAGGGTGCCCTAGGGTACGATGTTGGGGCCAATCTCTTCTTCGTCTTAAATCTCTCACTATTGCATGCAATATGGATTGTTCTAATATTCTAATGCCATGCTCAATTCAACGCAAAAAAAATATATCTCATATCTGATTTCATATTATTCAGAAACATTAATTCCATATCCGGTTGCCTGGAGGAAACTTCTACAATGACTAAATCTAAATCAGTATGACTCTATGGGTACGTTGGGACTCACATTGGATTCGACTTTATCTTGATCTATGCACGTGCATTCGACTGACACACCAAACTATCTAGTTTTTGCTCTGCCCTAAAAACACTCTTTGGTGAAAAATCTGTTCATTATTCAACAAGTTTTGAACAAGAATAATTTTTGTTTGAAGTGTTTGCCATGTTTCATTGGCTCTGAGACCCATGGCATGTATTTTATAATCAGTACATCGTCAACTATTGTTCGATTAGATGCTGTTACTCGTATACTATTAAAATCCGTTGTGACTTTCATGTGGTAACGTCTTATCCAATACTTTCGAGTCATATACCGAAAAATTCACCATTTTCTTCATGAAAAGAAAGCTTATAAAAACTCTATGTAGCTACCTGCTTTACCGATCCGAACGTTTTACTGCAACTAACTTATTTGTCAAGGTGAATAAGAGGCCATATTATGAGACAGTGTTTCATGGCTCAATAAAGGTTTTGGATTTTTTAAATTGATTATAACTTTATTATGGTGGATTTTTTTTTTTACATATTTCAAAGCTTTAAGCTTAAGGGTAAAGAAAATGTCACAAGAAAAACATCAAAAATAATTTGCAATACAAATAATAAAATTTATATTTGAAGATGACTAATTTTTCTTTATCTTTAGCTGAATTTCGTTCATCTTTTCTTGTGACATTTTCTTTTCCTGTGTTAATTTCTTCTTCTCTTCTTGTAATCTTCTTTTTTTTGACTAGCTTTCTTCCTTTAATTTCTGTTTCAAATTATAATTCAAACCAAGCGTCAAAAGTCCCAGCTGCTGATAATTTGACTTTGCCAGAAGTCTCCACTTCACTTCTTTTTTCCGTGGCAGGTAATCAATAGCTAATGTAAAAGCATTTTTAAAACTTTCATACTGAATTTCTTTCTCCATGGAAATAAAATATCATGTTGAGTCTATAAAATATAAAATCTATACAAAATTTTAATTTTGTCTTCAAGCGCATTCTTCAAAGCTTTAGGAGTGTATATTTTTCGGTTAGATTTTTTTCTCCTCATATCCCTGTTACCAATTGCCACTGTAGACTTGTTTTTCATATTCGCCTTTCTTCCAACAGTACTTTTTGTATTTCTCTTTAATTTCGATTTTTTTAACGCGATTTTAATTAAAAGTGAGTAGTTAATTATTAACTATTTATTATGAACTGTGACAGCTGTTAGAATTTGGATAATTTAAAAATGTTAAATATACTTTTTCAAAACTTTCGTTCCTTTTTTAATTCTTCAACCGTTTTGGGCCTTCCCTCCCCAAACCAAAATTCTGGCTACGCCACTGTATCCTTTCATTTCATATCCGCCATCCACCATTTGCGATGAATGAACTCTTTGCATCACCAGGTTATGATAAGATCGGGAAGGAAAATCCTCCACCTACTCTCTAAAAGCAAACACCATCAAATGGTACACGGATGGGTCCAAAACTGAAAAAGGAACAGGTGCAGGGGTATTCGGGCCAGGAACTAAATACTCAAAGCCGATGGGAATATACCCCAGTGTCTTCCAGGCAGAGATTAATGCGATTGGAAGATGTGCTCAGGTGAATCTTGACAGGAACTATCGGAAGGAGAATATTGCAATCTTCTCCGACAGTCAGGCAGCCTTATTGGCGCTGAGTTCTAACACCATCAGCTCCAAGTTAGTTTGGGAATGCCGGGATAAACTAAACAACCTGGGCAAAGAAAACAAAGTTGCATTGTGCTGGGTACCAGGACACACTGGAATCAGTGGCAATGAGAAAGCTAATCTATTAGCAAAGGAGGCCGCCACAACATCGTTTGTGGGACCGGAACCATTCTATGGAATAGGGATGAGCACCTATAAGAAAGAACTTAAAGACAGGGAAGAGGACGTCAGAGCTTCCCTCTGGCACAATCTTCCTGGTCTGAGACATTCCAAGGTATTCCTTGGAAATTTCAACAAGCAGAGAGCAAAAACCATGCTAGAACTAAACAGGAACAGATTACGCATTCTCACAGGTTTCCTTACAGGGCATTGTCACCTCGGGGAGCACATGAAGAGAATAGGTCTGAAACAGAATAGCGACTGCAGGTTCTGCGGGGCGGAAGATGAAAGTCCGGAACACCTGATATCCAACTGCACACAAATTGAAGAAATTCGCGCCAACTATCTTGGCAAAGGCGTTATAGACGAGGAAGAAATACCCTCTCTGAAACCATCACATCTGTTACAGTTTATTAAAGCCCTCAGGCTGGATGGGGAGCTGTGACTGCGGGCAAAACCCAGCAGCTTACACCTCATGTAAGGGGGCACAATAGACCCACGGTCGCGGTGCAACATCACCCTTATATCTAAATCTAAATCTATGATAAGATCAAAAATTCCATACTAACACATTTGCCTTTTTGTGTCAAAGACTATTTCCTCAAATTGTTCAATAATATTCTAAATGGCCAACCTGTACCGATCGAATAGAGAAGATTTGTCCGATTCCCAGAACACAGTCGTCTCCTAATGAGTCTAACAGCACAAAAACAATCTCGTTGCTCGGTAGCACAAAAGAAGTTTTTGAAAATTTAATACCTAAGAGAGAGAAAGTGGATTGGTGGTGCGAGCACCACCCAACAGTGCCGAAGCTTTCGTTCGTACTGATGATCTCACGGTTTTGGATCAATCAATTATTGATCTGCTTGAGGTTTTATGCCACTGGACGTCATTTGTCGAGCATTTTAGCTTTTATGGGGATTCATACGGCAATTGCATCTAGAATAATTGAGAAAGTGTCTACTACACTAGCTAAATTAGGCGAAATGTATATAAGAATGCCTTGCAGTAGTGCAAAATTCATTTTTTGAAAATTTTACTATATTTATTCATATATCAGCCGATAGTGGTTATGCATTAGGCAATTATATTTTAATATAGACACATAGAAAAAAATCATAATTAGAGTAGGCTATGTGAATCGATTGTTACTTTAGCCACTTTCACATAATGACAGTTATTCCTTGACTTTGGTTATAATAAAATGTCAAATAATAAATGTCATTATGTGGTAGTGGCTAAAGAAACGATCAAAACACTTGTGGAGAACATGGCTGGAAGGAGGCTCCGGTAACACAACGTACGGAAGAACCACCTCAGGATGGTTTGACGGATCAAATTTTGAGGAGTGGTTCTTGCAAATTATTGTCCCATGGTCAAGAAAACTGGAAAGTCCGAAATGTATTATTTTCGATAATCTCAGCTCACACCTCAGCATGAAAGTTATACAACGGTGTGAAGAACTAGATATCAAATTCGACCTGCAAATGCTACGCATCTTTGCCAGCCTTTAGATGTGGTTTGCTTCGCTCCGGTCAAACGAAATTAGAGACGCATTTTAACAGAATATAAAATAAATAATAAATAAACATCCACACAGTGTAAGCTAGGACAAGTCGGTTTTTCCAAGACTATTAAAAAAAACTACTTGTCGAGATTAATCCAGGAATTGTAGAGAGCATTAAATCAGGCTTCAGGACCTGTGGTATTGTTCCAGTGGTATTGAAAAAATCGAGCAATAGTAAGTGATACACTTCTCAATTATCTTGCAAGCTTGCAGAAAAGGGGATGACGAGCAGCCTATCAAAGGACGTCAAAAGAAAATTGCCATTCCCCCAGGAAAATCTGTGTCTCTAATTGATTTACAAGCTCCTGAATGTAAGGAAGACAACCAAACTGTACATACAGAATATTCTGAACATATAGCTGGTTGCATGAGAGACGATTCTAATCCTGGGTCTAAGCGGAAGACAGACAAAGAAAATGCATCTCAGTTGCCAAATCACTCTGATAACAGCAGCGACTCAGACGACGAAGCCCGGTCATTACACGACAGTTCAGATGGTGCAGAAAGTTTATCTGGTTTTGATATAAATTTGCAGGTGGATCCAGAACAGCTCAACTGCGACCACTACATTATTGTAAAATTTGCTACAGGCAAGAAAACAATTTAGAGGCACTATGTGGCCAAAATTATAGATATTTACGACAGCAAGCAAGAATTTTGAATTAGTTGCCTTCGAACAAAAGCTAAGAAGGTGTTCGTTTTGCCTCGGATGTCAACTTTGAATGGATTGTTGGTGTTCTTCCCGTGCCTGTAAGCTGCTGTCGAGGTAGTATTACGTTTGGAGTTGACTTTAAGAACTATCGAATGTAAATTATACGAAAAAGAACTTTGCGTCCTCTGTTTTTACTAATTATAAAAAGTAACGTGTTTTCCAATTGTTTTCGTTAAATAAAATTGTTAACTTGCGTATGGTTCTTTTTTTAGCTTTCCAAAAATTTCACTGATTACCCACAGAAAAAATGACGAATTATATTTCCGTAATATAACCTAAACAATATACACAATTATTACATTCGCTCTTCGTTCAACAAGGAAAACATCAAACATTAACAACGAACACAACACACACAAAAGCAAACGCTAACAACAACGATTTACTATACAGCTAGGAATCGAGGCGACACAAACAACAATGCAATATTGTACACGGACTATAGATTTATGGTCGCTGGTGTAAATCTCATCGGTATATAAACGCGGGAGAGACTTTAGCTCCGTGAACGGGTGACAATATCTTGGTTTTCGTCGGTGACTTGCGTTTTGCGGGTTACATGACCAATTCCCGGAGCCGACAACCCGGTGATAGATGGAGCCAGCCGCCAGTGTCAGTGTTTTATGCGGGGCCCCAGTATTAAATCCGGGCCCGGAATGCCAATGCCACCGCCATGATACGCATTTCAATTGTTGTTACTGCTTCGACTACTACAGCCACTACTGTGTAGTGGCACAATCCATTTTGCGACATTAAAAAAAAAAGAGGTACACACTCTCTTCCGACTACCCTCTGGCAAATTCCATTTTAAACACACGACGATGACGCGACGTTTTTACTTCAAACTGGGAGGATTTTTTTTCTCTCCGGCATGATTCTCGTGATGATAGACACTATTTAAAACATTCGATTACTTAGTAAGAAAAGTTTTCCAGGACGTAAGACTAATTAGACAAACAATATAATCATTACAAAGTGTGTGTAGTCAAACTTTAGGTTCCTCCGACGAACAATGTTGTCTAAATAGAAAGGTGGAAGGCCTATAATTTGTGTACGCTGGCAACCAGCTCTAGAGCGGTAGCTGCTTCTGTTGTTTCCCGGAGTTCGCAGACTTAAGATCCGGGTCTGCGGTCAATGCTAAGATGTTCTCCGGAACCGGGATTAAAGACCGGATCAAATCTCTTCCTAAACCGACCCTAAACAGAACTAATACGGGCGATTATTAAGGGCTTTGTATCATTAATCAATACGTGTGTAGATGTAAACAACCGAATTATTACTCTTCCGAAACGCTGATAAAACCAAATCCTCTGATATACATCCTTGTTTCACGCTTAAGAAAATGCAGTCGAAATAAAATCGAAAATGTCAAAATATTTCTAAAAACTCTCTACTACTACTAGCATTGCTTTTTAGATTTGACAATTGTGACAGCTATAAGATCGCTAAATCAGCTGTTTTTTTTTTAAATTTTGACACGCATCACAACTGTCAAATTGTAAAAACAATTATTCTTTACAATCTCAACACGCATAGCCGTTGCAATTGCCGTCTAATTTCTAAAAATAATATTTCTGACAGGTCCCGAAATTAAAAACAATATATTTTCACATTTTGCGATTATAACTGTCAAAATACATCTGATAGGCGAAAAATTGTGGAATTAATTCTGTCTCACGATTTTGTTCGTTGTAAAAATAAATCCGAGAACTGTCAAATTATATTTTATAACTGTCAAAATATATCTGACAACTGTAAAATTGTAAATTAGAATTTCGAATATTTATCTATCATTTGCTTATTGAAAGCTCGGTAACTACAAGAGTTAACTGCTGTCAAATTATGTAAACATATTTGACACGTTTTAATGTAGCTTTTTATTCCGAAAATAGCTGCTGGATGAGAAATACGTTATTTTTGGATCAAATTTCATCATTATAACTGTCAAACCACATGTTGAGAAATAATTACAACAATTTTAGTAATTATCCAGTAAATTACTATCGCTGAAACACATTTGACACCTGTAAAACTATAAAATCATATAACTTTCACGCTTCTGACAGCTGTCAAAAATATTTATTCATGACAGTTTTAATAAGTAGCGCTAATAAACATCCTTGTTTTAAGCTTGAAAATGCACTCGA
Organism: Holotrichia oblita; assembly: GCA_023690525.1. Lineage (NCBI taxonomy): Eukaryota > Metazoa > Arthropoda > Insecta > Coleoptera > Scarabaeidae > Holotrichia > Holotrichia oblita. Next base: position 153,453,588 of record CM043018.1, read on the forward strand.
AATAAAACCGAAAATTTCAAAATATTTTTAAAAACTGTCAAACTATATATAAACACCGATTTTTTTTTAACTGTCAAACTATAAAACCATTTACTATAGTTCCAACAGCATGCAAACAGACATGACATCTATAAAATCGCTAAATCAGCGGTTTTTTTTTGTAAATTTGACACGCATCAAAACTGTCAAATTGTAAAAACAATTATTATTTACAATTTCAACACGAAAATATGAAAAAAATATCTGAGAACTGTGAAATTATATTATTTTGTCACAATTTTGACAGTTGCAAGCGCTGTACCTATTTTTGCTGAAAGCTGTCAAACTATTTATGTTGACGTTAAATAACAGTAAAAATACATCTGACACTTACCAAACATTAAAAAGTGCTTCTTTCTATTGTTGTTGTCTAATATAACTGTCAAAATACACCTGACAGCTGTAAAATTGTAAATTCAATTATTTTTTCCAATCTCCAATGTTTGTTTATCATTTTTTTGGTGAAAGTTGTAAAACTGTCAAAGCGATTGTTGTCAAATTATCAAAACATGTTTAACACGTTTTAATATAGCTTTTTATTGTAAAAAATAGCCGGTAGTTGCTAGAAATATTTCTGACAGATGTTATATTTAAAGGAAAACCATAACCTTTTTCAAATTTTCTAATGACAGCCGCCGAAACACATTTGACAGCTATAAAATTATAAAATCAGATAATTTTCACATTTTTGACAGCTGTCAAAAATATTTATTCATGACAGTTTTAATAAGTAGCGCTAATATACATCCTTGTTTTAAGCTTGAAAATGTACTCGAAATAAAATCGAAAATGTCAAAATATTTCTAAAAGCTGTCAAACTATATATAAACACCGATTTTTTTTTAACTGTCAAATTATAAAACCATTCACTATACTTTCAACAGCATGCAAACAGATTGTCTTTTTAGATTTGACAATAGTGACATCAATAAAATCGCTAAATCAGCTGTTTCTTTTTTAATTTTGACACGCATCATAACTGTCAAATTGTAAAAACAATTATTATTTACAATTTCAACACGAAAATATGAAAAAAATATCTGAGAACTGTGAAATTATATTAGTTTGTCACAATTTTGACAGTTGCAAGCGCTGTACCTATTTTTGCTGAAAGCTGTCAAACTATTTATGTTGACGTTAAATAACAGTGAAAATACATCTGACACTTACCAAACATTAAAAAGTGCGTCTTTCTATTGTTGTTGTCTAATATAACTGTCAAAATACACCTGACAGCTGTAAAATTGTAAATTCAATTATTTTTTACAATCTCCAATGTTTGTTTATCATTTTTTTGGTGAAAGTTGTAAAACTGTCAAAGCGATTGTTGTCAAATTATCAAAACATGTTTAACACGTTTTAATATAGCTTTTTATTGTAAAAAATAGCCGGTAGTTGCTCGAAATATTTCTGACAGATGTCATATCTAAAGGAAAACCATAACCTTTTTCAAATTTTCTAATGACAGCCGCCGAAACACATTTGACAGCTATAAAATTATAAAATCAGATAATTTTCACATTTTTGACAGCTGTCAAAAATATTTATTCATAACAGTTTATTAAAACTGTCAAGAATAAATATAGCGTAAATATATATCCTTTTAAGCTTAAAAATGTAATCGAAATAAAATCTAAAATGTCAAAATATTTCTAAAAGCTGTCAAACTATATATAAACACCGATTTTTTTAACTGTCAAACTATAAAACTATAATACCATTGCTTTTTAGATTTGACAACGCGCATAGCCATTACATCTATTTCTGACAGGTCCCGAATCTAAAAATATCATGTTGGAGTTATAACTGTCAAAATCAATCCTTTTTCGCGATTTTATTGGCCGTAACCATGGAAAAAGTATCTGAAAACTGTCAAATTATATTATTTTTTCACAATTTTGACAGTTGAAAACGCTGTATTTTTCCTGAAAGCTGCCGAACTATTTATTATAAGGTTAGATAACCGTAAAAATAAATCTGTCACTTACCAAACATGAAAAAGCGGTTCTTGCTATTGTTGTTGCTTAACATAACTGTCAAAATTTGTTTATCATTTTTTTATTGAAAACTGTAAAACTATTAAAGCGATCGTTGTCAAATTATAAAAAGATATTCGACACGTTTTAATATAGCTTTTTATTGTAACATTAGCCGGTAGTTGCTCGAAATATTTCTGACAAATGTCAGATTTTCTAATGACAGCCGCCAAACCAGAGCTGACAGCTATTCTATTGTAAAAATACACTTATCCTTGACAGTTTTAATAAGTAGCGCTCTCAAAAGATTTTTAATATCCAGCACCTATAAAATTACAGAATAGATTGTTGTTAAGAATTTTAAACTGTCGTAACCGTCAAAAAACGTGTTATAGCTGCTTAGTATTTATCTAACTATTTTGACACTTGTAACAATTTTGGAATCTGTCACTATAAACTATGAAATTATTTCTATTGACTATTGACAGCTGTCAAATAGTAAAAAAGGTTGGTGCAACTGTCAAAATATTTCTGATAACTGTCAAAGTGTAAGAACAATCATTTTCTTTCTGAAAACTTCAAGCTATGAAAGGACTAATTATAATTGTCAAAATACTTTTAATAGCTGCCGAATAGTTTTACTATTAATATTTCTGACAGCTGTCAAATTTAGTCAACATCCTAAATGTTTGATTTTCTTCCGTATGGGTGTGTGTGTATATCCCTTGATATTTCTAGTTTTATTATTTACCGAAAAAAAAAAGAAAACACCCTGGTTATTTATTTTTACGACAGAGCGAAACTTCCACTGTTTACTGACACCGTAGCTCCCTCAAGTACGAAATTATAGCCAAAGTAGAAAAAGTAGATACGGTCGTTGGTCGGCGGGAACGAAATATATTTCATATATCGAACACTGAGAAGAAATGGACTGCCGTGCAATATATTTATATAGCACGTAGTAGTCCCCGTCCAGAAGAGGGATTGGTCATTTTGTATTGCTATCTACGGCCAGAATGTATTGTTCCCTTGTGCCGCTCATTTTTCAATATCCCGGAGAGAACGTATCGGGATACGAAATTGACCAACAAACGGAGCGGGACAGGAACAAGCTAAACTAGACGTACCGTACATCAATCATAATTGCCACGGCATTATGTCTGGATCCATTTCAGACTTATTCAATAATAAGAAAAAAAAATCGCCCATAGAATCATAAAATTAGATAAAAATCTGATGTTTATTTTCCGAATGAAATTTATGTGATTACGTTGAATGCTTGCGCTAAATTAGTAACCGTATATTTACCACGAAAATAAAACTGGAATAATTATGCGTTTGGTTAATCGTCCTCAAAATTACCCCAGTTTTTTTTTTTTTTTTTTCTTAGGAAGGAAACACCCGTAAGATGCGAACCTGCTTCTCGTTCCTAATACTATTTTAATCGGCTACGCAATTGGTGTTATCTCATTAGATGATCTGGAAATGGAAGGGGATATTTCCGGTGTGTAGTTTTGCCCTAATGTCCACAACATCCGAGATTAAAACAAAAAAAAAACGAATGCGTAGTGCGATAATCTCGACATTTACATTTGATTAATAAGAAACTGGCACACGAATTTTCCATATCAAGCGATTAGTTGCTTTATCGATCCGGTTGTTTCGAGGTTTCTCCTTAAGGATAATTTGTTTTCTAAATTTCAAACTCCACACATGTTGGTGAACTTTACCGCAAAAAAAAATTTCGAAATTTTGCAATTGATGTGAGTAGTTTGCAAATATTTTAAACATGATTTGCAGAACCTCTTGTAATATTGAGGAAGAAAAACTATTATTAAAAAAATTAAACTATTTAAAACTAAAAAATGATGCCTCAGAACCTCCATAGGATGTGACAATTGGAGATAAATATACTAGTAATGGTTTGAAGAAATAGTATTATAATAAAGGTAGAAATCTGAACGATGCAATGGCATATTGTCCTCAAATAAATGGAAAAGTTGCACGCTTGAACAGATCCATTCTTGAATGGGAAAAAGCGCTAATACTTGGTTCATACTTAGCTAAAGAAATGTGGAGAGAAGTGAAGAATGGCATAGAAGGAAATATAGCTAGACAAACGTACAAGGGAGTCATTTTCAAACAGCATACAGCTGTTAATGATATTCAGGTAAAAAAAGGCAATCTGCAGCTTAAAGAAGGTTCAGAAACTAGATAAATTCCCAATGATTCAACTAATTTTAATATTAGTTTTTTATACATAATATTTTATTATGATTATTACAATTTTTTAAATTATTTTTCTCTTATTTTTTAGTTTAGTTTTTCTCCTTATTTCAGGTAGGTAGGTAAGTTTTGAAGATGCCATGCACCTATGTAAAAACCTGTACCTCAACTACGAAATTGAGAACATGGAGAAAGCCATTGAAGCTGTGGAGAAGGGCATGTCCAAATTCAGAGCAAGTCAAAAGTTCAAGGTTCCAAGAACAACTGCGATTGATAAAATTCGTGAAACTCATCCTTTGAAACCGGGTCGTCCATGTGTGCCGATGATGAACAGCTAATAGCAAAAACTCTTGGTGTAGTCAGTGAATTGGGCTTCCCCATGACATACCAGGATATCCGTCAAGTTGTGGATAAGTTTGTGACCAAGCAACGAAGCGACGTTCCGGGATGGAAGAACAACGAACTTTATAAAGCAATTTGCTGCAAGAAACAACCTGACAATCCGTTCGGCTTCCAATATTAAACGTTGGAGAGCTGCCGTGGGTAGAAGAGAACTAGAAGAATTTTTTTAACAACATTAAAGTCACCTTGGGAATGCATTACCAGAACATTACCAGAACAGACGGATCTAACATCACCGATGGTCCTAGAGCAAAAAAAAGTGTTGGTGTCCAGAGGAACAAAATGAATCGAGCGAGGACATCAGTAAGTATCATGGTTTGCGGAACAGCTAAGGGCGTCCTGCTTCCACCGATGGTGATCTACAAAGTCCAACACTTATATGAATATTGGACAACAGGAGGTTCTACAGGCACAGTTTATGAGGTCACGCCAAGTGGATGGTTTGATATGAGAACATTAAAAAAATGGCTTTTCGATGTTTTAATTCATCACATAAATACAAATAGCACCCTAGAGGGGAAACAAATTGTGATTGGAGGCAACATTGCGTCACACACTACTCCCCTCGTGTTGTTCAAGCACCAATAGCGCATAATATCAACATGACTGACTTTAGATGTAAGTTTTTTTGCTCCCATGAAGGGAAAATGGGGAGAAGTCCTAGATTCGTGGAAAAAGGAAACATCCCAAAACAACCCAATTTTTCTGAACCGATTGTGGTCCCATATAACAGACAGTGCTGCCAGCCACAAACCTACAATTTGACTTCAGGGCAACAGGGTTAAGTCCCTTTGATCCAGAAAGAGTTTTGGCAAAAATTCCTGGCAGCATTCCTGAAAAACAGTCTAGAGGATATTCTGATGAACAGGCAATGCATCGCAAAAGAGAAAAAAACCAAAATTTGCTAAATTCCGTTGACGGGAAGCAGAATAATTTAAATATACAGAAGAAATTTTTACCATCCGCACGTTTCTGAAGATATCTTCGGATTGGTAAAAGATAGGGACACCCGGTGTTCGCTAATTTCTTGGTAATTTGACCTACTTTTCTAATTTGTTCTCAAATATGTATGTTTCCATTTAATATTTTCGTGAAAAAACAAAATTCCCGAAAGAAATTAGACAGCGCCCTCTAGCATGCATGTCACATATTAGATCGGTTCCAATTTGTAAGCATTAGATTTGAGGATTAATGCTGTTTTCAACGAGACTAAGTTTGCAAAAGTCGGTCAAGCGGAACCGGAGTTATAATCGTTCCTTCAAAACAAAGTTTCCCCTCCTCCCCTCCACTTATTTGGCAAAATACAAAAAAGTTGTCCGACGTAAAATATGTAAAATTTTCAGTAGATTCCGATTTTCATATTTATGATTGACCTTAAGTTGGTAAATTTTGCGTCAAATAAGAATTAAAGTTGTTGGTGATTAGTTACGCCCTCTAGCGGTCATCCTACGCTTTTCTAAATAATTTCCAAATGTTTCTCGGGGTCACTTTAGTCAGTCAACGTTTTTTCCCAAAGTTGTACTGTAAATCGTTCCTGGTATATGGCCGAGGGACATTCTTAGTTGGCCACCCTGTACATTTAGAAAATTTGCAACAATGCCGCCCAAAATTTTTTTCTTGACGTATGTACTCTAAAAATAAAGAGAGTTGGGAAACTTCAAGAGCCAAAGCATCACAATTTTAGTGCAAAATACAGTCCATGGATTGGTTCTCCACCTCCAAAGAGAAAAATCAATGTGTGGTGTAGCAGGAGGAAGAGGAGGAGATCATCGTTCTCGCAAAAAATACTAAAAGAAGTAAAAGAATTTATTGGTAATTTAAAAGGCTATGAAAATCATTATGGACGTAGCAAATCTCGACGGATTTATTTTTTTATTTTTATTAACACCAAACGCAAGCACGTCTATGCAAAGATTCCCAAGAAAAAACAAGATTAATAACAGACTTACGAGTTTGCAAGTTCAGTGCAAAAAGCCAGAAAAATATTGGAACATATACTTGCTAATTTGGTTAAAATTGAAAAATTTATAATTCTAAAGAAGCATTATCATGCTTCAACAAGGTTAGTGCTATGTCCGATGCTACAGCAGCTGAAGGAGTTAAGGGGCGTAAAAACAGAGCAATTTTACAGAAACGATGAGTTTGGAAGCAAGTACCAAATATTACTGAAGAAAGGTCAAAAATTAGAATTAGGCTTAAACTTGTGAGTCTCCATAAATTACTTGTAGCAGTTAGTGGAGGAGGCAATTGGCGTACTGATCCTGAACTATCATGGCTATCGTCAGTTTTTCCAAAAATCTTTGAACAACTTTCCGGTAATGATGAAGAGGATTTTGATCAAGAGGAGCTCTGCCACTGTCAGGAGGATGATGCTGGTGTCAAACTATAGGATTATTCTTAATCTTTATTCGAACAGAATTTGAATAAATATGTATAAAAGTGAGATAAACACACACTGATCAGCTGATGTCATTTTCTATAACAGATAACACTTTTAATATTGTAAAAGGACCAATTGATTGCGAAACTTCCCAGTATCATAGTACAACGCGTTACAAAATTGTAGAAACTAACATTTGGAAGACGTAACTGCGAAGTATACATAACTATCGTAGTATAAAATAATGGTTGAAGCTTAACAGTCGCGTAAATGTCAAGAGGTAAAACATTGCAACGAATAATATAGGTCCCCATCATTTTTGTTACGAGCAGCAATTATGGAGTTATATACATAATACATCTATGTATATATGTATGTAGTAAAATTATCAATTGTTACGTTAAATCAGCAATATACATACTTTGTAATACATAAGTCAACCTTCGGAGTTGCATAAAACGCAAGCTCAATCAAAAAGAACACGTTGCCAAGAATACTAAGAATATGAATGGATTTAATTTATCGGACGATGTTAAAAAGGATTATTTTCAATTAAGTCGAGATTCAACTTTTATTCAAATAAACTGTACACTCTATAAGTGACAGGATATTTAAACTATTAATTAAAACGCGTATCTTATATGGAAAATACGATTAATGGATATTATGCAATTATGTCGGGATGAATTCTCAATCGCATATATTAATGTCAAATCAATGAGTGAAAATAAATAGTTACTTCAACTTATCGATATACTTATACATATTTATATCAAGCTCTATTCTATAAATCCTGCGATAATGGCTTCTAAGATCTTTCTGCATGGCAATTGAGTTTTATCTAATCTATGGTGTGATATAAAACGATGATTAGCATAACTAAAACTGTCTCTCCTCTCTTCATATATTATATAAGTTAAAAGAAGCATGCACAATCATCGGACTTATTCGGGCGGAACATTGTGTCCTCTTCTCCCCCACGATTATCGTCGGGAAATCGCTTGGACTAGTTAGACCAATTTTCATTCTCTCTCATCTCTGTCCTGTATAGATATATTCCCTCGAATTTATTGTTAATTGAACAGTTGGGATGACGTAGCTAACTCTGAAGGAACTTAATGTTAATCGTAATTTCTTGAATCTCCATTTCTTCCATTTCCTCAAACTGTCAGATTTATTCAAATTTTCTATCGCCTTTTCCTAGTTTTTCTAACTTCTACTCTACTCAACTTGTTGCCCCCACTTTTTCTTGATCCTTTCCTCAATTATCAGTTTTATTGTTTTCCAATTGTTCTAATTGTTCCAACTTTTCCAACTTTTTCCAATTGTTCCAACAAAGCTTTTCTAATTCTTCAATTTCGTTCATTTATTTAATCTTTCGCAATCTTTCCCGATTTTGCCCAGTTTTTATCGCTCTTTCTTAATTTTTCTGGATTCTGATCGATTTTCCACTATTTTTTTCTATTTTCCTGATGCTTCTCCCAATTTTCGGGTTTTCATTGTTTCCACGGTTCTGTTTGTTCCAATTTTATTGTTTTTCAATTGTTCGAATTACTAAATTGTTTCCATTTTTACAATTTCTTCAATTTTCCGCCTTGTTTCTCCCAGATTTTCTCGATTTTTCTCTATCGTTCTCGATCCTTTTCCCAAATTTCCACTTTTCGTTGCTTCCATGTTTTTATTTTTTTCAATTTTATTGTGTTTCAATTGTTCGAATTCCTCAATTGTTTCAATTTTGACCAATTTCTTCAATTTTCCGCCTTGTCTCTTCCATTTTTCTCGAATTTCGTCATTCTTTCAGCTTTTTATTGTTTACACAGTTCTGTTTTTTCAATTTTATTGTTTTTTAATTGTTTGAATTGCTCAATTGTCTCAATTTTTTTCCAATTCCTCCATTTTTTTGCCTTGTTTCTCCCAAATTTTCTCATTCTTGATCCTTTTCCTAATCTTCCACTTTTCGTTGCTTCCATTTTTCTATTTTTTTTAATTTTATTGTTTTTCTATTGTTCGAACTGCTCAATTGTTTCAATTTTTACCAGTTTCTTCAATTTTCCGCCTTGTCTCTACCAGCTTTCTCGAATTTTCTCTATAATTATTGATCCTTTTCCCAATCTTCCACTTTTCATTGCTTCAATTTTTCAATTTTCTTCAATTTTATTGTTTTTTCAATTATTCGAATTGCTCAATTGTTTGAATTGTTACCAATTTCTTCAATTTTCCGCCTTATCTCTACCAGTTTTCTCGAATTTTCTCTATCATTGTTTATCCTTTTCGCAATCTTCCATTTTTTTCTTTTTTGTTGAATTTCAATTGTTCGAATTGCTCGATTGTTGATCCTTTTCCCAATCTTCCACTTTTCTTTGTTTTAATTTTTCTTGTTTTTTGAATTTTGTTGTTTTACAATTGTTCGAACTGCTCAATTGTTTGTATTTTTACCAGTTTCTTCAATTTTCCGCCTTGTCTCTACCAGCTTTCTCGAAGTTTCTCTATAATTATTGATCCTTTTCCCAATCTTCCACTTTTCATTGCTTCATTTTTTTTATCTTTTTCAATTTTACTATTTTTCAATTGTACAAATTGTTCAATTGTTTCAATTTTTACCAATTTCTTCAATTTTCTACCTTGTCTCTACCAGTTTTCTCGAATTTTCTGTATTATTGTTTTCCCTTATCCCAATTTTCCACTTTTCTTTGCTTCAATTTTTTTATTTTTTGCAATTGGATTGTTTTTCAATTGTTCGAATTGCTTAATAATTTCAATTTTTCCAATTTCTTCAATTTTTTCAAGTTTTCAGATTCCATCGAGTTTAAATCCTTCAATTTCGTTAACTTCCTTAATCCCTGTCAATTTTTCCCAATGTTTCCCAAATTTAATAACTTTTTTTTAGATTTTCCTGATTACTCTCGATTTTGTTCGACTGTACTTGTTTCATTCATTTTTTTTAGATTTTTCTTCCTGGATTCTTCTTCCAATTTACCATTTTTCATTATTTCTACGTGTCTATTTTTTCAATTTTATTGTTTTTCAATTATTCGAATTCCTTAATTATTTCAATTTTTACCAATTTCTTCAATTATTCTCGAATTGTCTCTATCATTCTTGATTTTTCCCACTCTTCTACTTTTCCTTGCATCAATGTTATTATTTTTTTGAATTTCATTGTTTTTCAATTGTTCGAATTGCTCAATTGTTTCAATTTTTATCAATTTCTTCAATTTTCCTCCTTATCTCTACCAGTTTTCTCGAATTTTTTCTATCATTGTTGATCCTTTTCCCAATCTTTAACTTTTCGTTGCCTCCAATTTTCACTTTTTTTCAATTTTATTGCTTTTCAATTGTTGAGTTGCTCAATTTTTCCAATTTCTTCAATTTTTTCAAATTTTCAGATTCCATCGAGTTTTCCAATTTCTACTAATTCTTCAATTCGTTATTTTCTTCAATCCTCGTCAATTTTTTCCAATGTTTACCAATTTTTCTCACTTTTTTTAGTTTTTCCTGATTACTCTCGACTCTGCTCAACTGTACTTTTTTCATCCAGCTTTTCTTCAATTTTTTCGTATCTTTCTTGATACTTTT